>JAOWBP010000001.1:132179493-132200736 GCA_028571105.1 Tragopan temminckii | reverse complement strand
GAAATGCAACATTTCTTGGTGTCATTGCTGCAGTGCAGCCTTTACTGTCATTCAAACATCTTTTTTTTCTATGAAAATATAGCATAATACAATCTGACTTTACAGCCTTAGTGCATATATAAATGTATATTAATACTAGTCATGCTCTTCAAGTACAAGGAAAAATGTAATTACATAAAATAAAAAATGCCTGTGTGCACTTCTCAGTCTTGGATTTATCTTGACTGGTAGACATCCCTAAGCTTTGGGAAAAGCTTGTAAAGGAGTCCAGGACCCTACTTTGCTTTTCTTTTGGTATACAGTATTTCTTCCAGGCCACAAAATAACCTTACATTTCTACAGTCAACTATCTCCTTAGAATCTATCTCACTCCAGTCATACTGGACTTCACATGAACAGACTAAACAAGGAGAAATTCTCATGTATGTAATGGAAGAAGAACTGGTTGTACACACATGTCACCAGTGTGTTAGTTGTAGATGAAAGTTAACTTGATGGCTAGAGAAAGCTCCTGCATTCTTACCAGAAGCCCTACTATTGGGGAAGGATTATAAGCTTTATCATGGACTGTACCTATCCCAGAGAGGAGAAAGAGACTTAGTAAGACTGTCTGTTATAACTGTCCACTCACTTTTTTCCAGAATTCTTAGACAAGTTACCGAAGTCTTTACCACATTATTTGTTGCTGTGTAATGATACCTTTCACAGTCAAAAGAAAAAATATTCTGGAATGAACACTTGTCTTTGTTGAACATTATCCCATTCAAGTCATCAAAGTTTCATGACTCTTGTTGTCTGCTCTGTGATAAAAGCAAGAACTTCTCATAACAACACCTGTGGGATTTAGTTCTATCCTGAGCTGAAAGTCAGCAGAACATGCAAGGGCCAGATTCAAAGAGATATCTACAACCTGATAGTTAGAGTTAGCAGTGTGCACTAGCACTACCTATGAAACATAGCCTGCTATCTGTAGTCTGGCTTCTTCACATTCTTGCATTGTACCTGGTAAAGGTATCTAATATTAATGCAATGCTTTATGTTTGAGCATAAATGATTTATTTGGAAAATCAACTGTATAAAATTAACATTTAAAACTCAAGAATGGATTACTCTTCAATATTTTCCCTTCTCGGAATACTTGTGGATGTTTCTTTCTTTCTTTCTTTCACTGTCTTTTATTTATGATTCTTATTAAAAAATATGGAACTAGGTATTCTGTTCCAGTATTTGAAGTCTGAAGTTCAATCAGTCCCCTCTTGAATTAGGCAAGTATATCTAGGGGAAAAAAAAAGGAAAAAAAAAAATCGCATTAAGGAGATCAAATGAAAAATTAGAAATAACCTTTAAAGCAAGAAAGATATTCAACAGTTTTCTTTCCATCTGCTCCCCATGACTATCCATTGCATTAATCCCCTGAGGTACCTGTCAGTATTTCGTGAAAAGTGTCTTGACAGAGGGTAAGGTATTGTGTATCAGGTAGGCTTGGTATTTTTGGTGTTGCACTTCGTCTTCACTCTCTCTGATATATATTGCTCAACTGTCATTTATGAAAATAAATACAATCATGAGAAGGCAAACTAGAAACAGCTTCCAATCATAACCTCTGTAAGACATTGTCTTCTGAAAACTGTAAGTGGAAGTGTGTGTTGCTGTGTAGGTTTGCCCTGTATTTAAGGAGCGTGACAAAACTTCTCTCAGGGCCCTAGTTTGGCAATCACTAAAATGAAGGAGAAAATTGTTTTTTATTTAACCAAGTAACATTTCAGACTTCAGCAATGAAACATGGAGTACTATAAAGCTCTGTCTGATTGTAAAAATGCTTTTATTTATTTATTTTTTAATCAGCTCTAGTCATTTCTTTGGCCTTCTTCAGATGTGAATTTCACATCCTTCATGTCATATCAAATTATCTCCTCAGCTCTTATCCAAGAACTTCTTCTAAGCTTTGACCCTTTGAATTTACAGTTTTTTTCCTGACATATGGTACAGCTGAAATGATAGAACTGAAAACTTGGACGAAGATATTTTCTGGATATTAGAATTGAAATATATTACCTTTAGAATTGATCTCACGTGGTATCATCTTGAGGTCAAATAGTAGGGTCATAGGTCTGGAAATGACCTGGGAGTAATTCAGTTCATACCCTGTGAAATGTAAGTGTCCAGTAGAGGATCTACAGAATATCTATATTACCTCAGAGGCCAAATAACACTTTCTATCTTTCTGTTACAAACTGAAGATTTATAGTAAAAGATAAAAGCTCACAGCCATACTGTAGAAAAGAAAGCAGAACATCTATCCACACTCAAGATTTCTACAGCTAGAAGAAATCTGAGTTACAGAATTTTCTACATCAGCTTTTGCTCATATGTAACTCTCACATAGCACTTCTATTATGCAATATCATCGGCTTATCTTAAAATAGCTTGTTGTTTAGACTCTATATGCTTTCTGGATAGTGAAGGAAGTCCTCTTCATAGGAAACATTGCTTAATGTCTCCCAGGTGTGTAAGATAAGTGAAAAATGATACCTCATTTGAAGCAGGGCTTATGGTTTATTGAGCTTATTAGTTCTCTGAATGAGAAGTTGTCAGTCCTGCCTTTCTGACTTTCATTTAAAGTACAAATAACAAGTAAAGTAAATTGTATTATGTTTCTTGTGTTTTTACCGGGCAAGTGACTAACACCACACAGCTCACTCTCCACCCCCACCAGTGGGATTGGAGAGAAAATTTAAAGGAAAACCTCAAGAATATGCTGGCTAGATAAAGACAGTTTAATAAGAAATAATAAAACAAAACTAACAAACTAAAACTACAAAAAGAAGAAACAACAACACTGAGGTACAAAGCAATTGCTCACCACCTGCTGACTGATGCCCTGCCAGTCCCCTAGCAATTGCAGCTTACTGGCCAGCTACTCCCAGTTTTATTGTTTATCACAACACTGTATGGCATGGGATATCCCTTTGGCCAGTTTAGATCAGCTGTCCTAGTTCTATCCTCTCCAACTTCTTAAGTCTTCTTATGACTCAGCATAAACACAGCTCAGCAACAACAAAGACATCAGTGTGTTATTAACATTATTCTTACCCTAAATCCAAAACAAAGCACCATACCAGACACTAGGAGTAAAATTAACTCCATACCTGCCAAAAGCAGGATGGTGCTAATGCCAAATTGCAAAAGGAGAGGGACTTAATAACATTTTAAATATCTATCAAGTTATATGTTATTTTAATGAATTCAAGTTTATCTGGCTACATTTACTATTTTCCTACCTGGTATTTAGTACCAGTTTTGTTTATGGGAGAGAAATTTAAAGAGCTAATTTTCAGGATGACAAAATCAGTACACTGGGGATAGCAGTTATTTAAAAATTGATCTGATAATGATTATTTTTGTTAGTCTTTTGATTGGAGATATTAGAAAAGTTTGAAAAAAGATGAGCAATAATGTGGAATGAAGTATGCTGTATTGCTTTATGAAAACATTAAAGAATACAGAAGCAATTTTTTGGTAGGTGTTTCTCACACAGCATCCCTTTAACGGAAAATATGATTGCCATCAGCTGGTCACTGAGGAAACTTGCATATCACTTGGTGTTAAAATGACAAAGCTATGAGGTTAGAATAGTTTATTGAATCAGAAGGATAATTTTAAGTAAGAGTTTGAATTTCTACGCAGAGTTCTTTCATAATACAAGGAAGTTGTAGACTGAATCTTTATCTTTTGTTCTAGCTATTCCTCCTTAGGAATGTTAAGGTTTTTCATCAGGTTTAGGTTATTTTTGTGAGTGAATGCCAGGACACCCATTTTAGAGCATATTCATGACATACCTCGTACCAATTGTCTTGAGTCAATGCACGTATCATTCTTCTGATATGCTATCAGCAAACCACAGATGGCACTGTGTAATACATAGACACAAAAAATAGCTGAATGCAGGGGGCTTTGAAGTGTATATGGTATTGTTTCTGAATGAGAATGATATACAGACAGAACAGTGTTTAAATGTATTGACTCTACCAAAATAGCACATAGTATGAATTTGCTACAGTATACTTATATTTGTTTTTTAATTTTTAAAAAGCTGCATAAAATCATATAGTTTGCTAATTGAATGTATTTAATATGTCACCCTGAATACTAACTTTCTTTGAGTGAAAATGTAAATTTGACAGACATAAAAGGAAGTCCCAAGCCCGAGTCCGAGTCCCAAGATCTCAGCATTAACTCCAGAATTAACATTATGTATCAGCTGATTGATCCAGTTGTCCATTAAGTACAGACACCTATAACTGTATTCAAGTATTGATATAACATAACTTGCACAGGAAATGGAAGAGTAGATCAGTAAAATTTGCCCAAAGTACATCAGACTTTCAAAAAATCTTCAGTTATAGAAACCACTCTAGACCTCATGATTTGTATCGTAACAAAAAAGTAGTGTCTTAAATTTTTTCAAGGAATCCTTCCATGTGATGCATAATATCAGTTTTTGTTAGAACACAGCTATAAATACTATCTGGAGGAATTGTGAAATTATCTGTGTAAGACAGGATTAACATATTGGAACTATTAGATTGTCAAACATTCGAATCTTCATTAAAGTATCCTTGACTTAATTCCATTACAAAAAGGAAAAGAAAAAAGTTGTAGTTGCCACGCTAACGTTTCCTTACTTAATCTTCATCTATAATTTATTCATCATACATTGCCATTGCTAAATCTTTTAAGAATAAATTTTCATTGTAAGAGGAGTATCACTGCAGTTAGAACATTAAGTATTTTCCAAGAAAATGTATTACTCTAGGGAGAAAATATATTTAGCTTATTTTCTTTTCTTGTGATCTTTTTTTTTTTTTTTTTCTCTTCTGCTATCCTATATCTTTAAAGCTTTTATTCAGAAAAAAGCTTTTCAAGTGCTAAATTTTAGCACATAGTTAAAGTCAATGAGACTGAAAAATTTTGTTTTAGATCACGGTTAATTATTTTGTTAAATTGTGATATTTTCACAAGCTAAGTACTATGCTTACTCTCCTTGGTGTAAAAGCCACTCATTATACCTTCATTTTATCTCTGTGGTAGTATTCCTATATTGCCGCTGTAACATCCACTGGGCAGATCTGTACTAACCATTCTCCAGGTAATGTATAAAAAACATCAGCAAGTACAAAGTCAGATGACTAACAAAGCTACACTTTCACAGAGTCATAGAATGGCCTGGGTTGAAAAGAACCATACTGATAATCCAGTTTCAACCTCTCTGCTATGTGCAGGGTCGCCAACCACTAGACCAGGCTGCCCAGAGCCACATCCAGGCCTGGCCTTGAATGCCTCCAGGAATGGGGCATCCACAGCCTCTCTGGGCAACCTGTTCCAGTGTGTCACCACCCTCTGTGTGGAAAACTTCCTCCTAATACCTAACCTAACTCTCCCCTGTCTCAGTTTAAAACCATTCGCCCTTTAGGCTTACGTTTGTCTCCATGAACGTGGGTGGAAAATCTTTTGTCAAATTTCAGCGAACAGGAAATCTGGGTGATTAGTTTAAACTTGACAGCATGTTCCCAAAACATTTAATTTAGAATCTTAAAATCACAGAATGGCTTGGATTGGAAGGGACCTCAGGGATCATTAAGTTTCAGCCCTCTGCCATAGGCAGGGTTGCCAACCCCTAGACCATGCTGCCCAGGGTCCCATCCTAGCCTGAAATGCTCCCAGAGGTGGGACTTACACAACCCCTCTGAACAACCTGTTCCGGCACCTCACCATCTTCTCAGTGAAAAGCTTCCCCAACATTTAATCTAAATCTTTCCTCCTTTCATATAAAACCAATTCCCATTGTCTTTCACTGCCTACCTGTGTAAAAAGTTGATTTCTCTCATGTTTATAATATTTTTTTAAACACAAGAAGGCCAAAATTAGGTTGCTCCACAGCCTTCTCTTCTCCAGGTTGAATAAGCTCATCTGCTTCATCTTGTCTTCATAGGAGAGGTGCTCTAGATCTCTGATCATCTCTTTGGCCCTGCTCTGGACCCTCTCCAAAAGCTCCACGTCCTTCCTGTGTTGGAAGTCCCAGACCTGGAACACAGTGACATTTTAAGTATCTTGGTTTGCCCTGCATCACTTTTACAGCTCCAAAGCAATCTCCACAGGTGTTTTGTCATGTATGTCAGTACCATCTTGACATTTCAGATATTCTAGAATGCTCTAAGTCAAACAGAATTGAGGCAACTGAAGTTCATCACTGAGTGCACCAATAATAAAGAGAGAACGTAGTTTATTGACAGAGGAAATTAACTCCATCCATGTTTGCTTTCAAGTAGTCTGAATTACATTCTGGAAGTATTCTCACTTTTCATAGCATAAATAGAATTTAGGAAAATTACTTTGCATTTTGAAACTTAATTTTAGATCACTGAAGTCTATGCCTTCTATATTAGTTGGATGAACAATCAGTCTCAGTGACATAATTACATGTTCTATGAAAAAGTAATAAAAAGTATATTCAATACAGTACATTAAAACCTTTAGTAAGGTATATAAAATATTAATTGAATATCAGCGTATATAAGATAAAATTTGATCTGTATTTCAAGTTGGTGAGTGATATTAGTCTTCAGCCTGTAATGGCTATTTCTACTTAACCATTTTACAGTTATACATTCGAAATCATATAAATTACCTGTGAAAATAAAGAAAAATAAAGATAAGCCTATGTAGTTAATATGTGCTGTACAAAATTTTATAGAGAATGCTTCCTAAGCTAGAGAAAGGGAAAGACAATAGCAAACAAGTGAGATTTTACATTTGGTTGAATTAGAACATTAGAATCATAGAATTTCTCAGGTTGGAAAAGACCTTAAAGATCACCAAGTCTAACTGCAAACCAACCATACTACCCTAACTCTAACAACCCTCAGCTAAATCATGTCCCTGAGCACCACTTCCAAATGGTTTTTAAACACATTCAGTGATGGTGATTCAACCACCTCCCTGGGGAGCCTATTCCAGTGCTTAACAATCCTTTCTGTAAATAAATTTTTCCTGATATCCTACCTAAACTTACCCTGGCGCATTATTTCAATACTTTGTGGTATCCATAATAATTTAACATTATGTTTTTATAGTAGTGTTTCAATCCTTAGTAGGTGATCATGGCTGACGAGTCTAGGTCAATACATGGTATTTGAACCATATCTGAAAGCTACATGATGGTGATCAATAGCAGGAGAAAGAAATAAGTGAGATGTTGGTATTCTACAAAATACTAAAGTTTTTAATTCTAAAGTTATGTTAATATTCCTTTAGAATACTACAGTTTCATGACTTTCAAATTGCTTATGTCTTACCAAATACTCTAAAAAAGAAACATATCTGAAAAAATATGCCAGGTAATATTTAGTAAAACAAAACTTAATCTAATATTTCTATTTATTTCTTATTCTGTTTTTGTTGTTGTTGTTGTTGTTTGTTTGTTTGTTTGTTTGTTTTTAAGTAGTCTCAGGCAGGAAGATGCTCCAAATATCTGCTTTTGCTGAGTATCTACTAAATAAAAGTTCTGACAGCAGGCCAATTCCTTGGAACCTTTTAAGCTTTGCTTCTTCCTAGCCCTGGTAGTTCTGTCTAGTCCTGTAAAGCTCATAAACTCCTCTTTCTGCAGTGAAGATAGGAGAATAAACCACATTTGCTGTTTCTGCAACATGCTGTTTTGGGGATATGCTGTTCTGAAATACATTAGGATAATGTAACAAATGCAAATTACCATTGATTTTACAGCCTCTCAAATCTCACAGATGCCTTGTCCAATTACCCTCAAACTTTCTAAAGGGAAAAAAATAATCTTCTTTTAGAACACCACACAAGAGAAATTTCTAATAGAACAGTCTGATGTTAAAATTAGATGGAAGAGCCTAATTGAGCTTATAATGGAAGGTACTTACAACCTTAGCCATGGAATGACTACCACAGCTCCATAAAACAGTCCATTTCATAAAATCAGAAAGTTTTAGACAGGCTGCCTGACAGAAATAGGGGCAAAAATAGTAGCTGAAACAGGTCTGTTTTTATCAGTGTGTTGATATTGCCGTTTATCAAGAAAAAAACACTATTGTGCTGACTATTGTCCTGCATTTCTGTTCAAAATCTGTGAAAGCAAGGGCCATGAGGACTGCATTTAACTAAAGCCATCTGAGTTTTTTTTTTCCTGTATTTGTAATTATATAAATTGGACAAAAACTTCACCCTCTGGAATGAATAGCTTCCTTTCTGTACCTTTCTGCTTCAGATTTGCCTTGGAAGAACATATTTATGTAGGTAATCTGGGCAACCGAACTAAGTGGCTAAGATCTGAACTGGCATACGTAATTCAGATATCCATTGTTTTGGTTAAGAGCTGTTAGCAACAATGCTTGGTTAGGTACCTAATACTAGCTGGGATAAATTTTATTCAGAGGGCGTAGATCTCCCAAATCAGTTGAGGTGTAAATAAGAATTAAGCACAGAGTTAACTCTACTCCTCAAAAGACATCTCTGTACCTCTTGCAAAGATACTGCCATTTATTACTGGGTTTGACTAATAGAAATTTGTTATACTATTGAACAAGCTGTGGAGTATAGGTCTGAGTCTCAAAGCATCTTCTCTTTCACACAGGATCTTTCAGAGCTACTAACCAATGTACATACTGCTCCTTTCTCAATTTTAAATCAAATCTTTTATATATATACATATATTTTGTATGCAATTTTCTGTTCTGCTGTTGTTTGTTTTCTTTTCTTTTTCATATTTTTTAAGATAGATAGAGGAAAAATGCATCCTGTGAATGTTTAGGAGCTTCTAGAATGCGTGTAGGGAGGCCTTGTGTTTTATCATTTAAATTTCTATGCTGTAGTGACTGTGATCATCTCTTGCAGCTGATCAGATCTACTGGGTTGAATGTGCTGCTTGTAACTTATGAACAACTGAGTAAAAGGAGGATTCCAGTTAGCTATTTGCTCAGTTTTGTTTATACAAGACACTGTTCCTGTAACAGAGTAATAGTTCACAGATTTCATACTTCTTCATTTTCATTAATTTCGTGTTGGATATATCAAGGCTGAATTCAAACCACAAAGGTGATTTCTCAGGGAAAGTGTATATAAGAAAGGGCAGAAAATACCATGCAGGCAGTGAGAAGCGAGGAAAAAACTGTGAGAAATCACTATATTGGTATATATGCACATATCAAAGCCAGAGAAGATGGAGGAGAAGGTACTCCAAGCACCACAGCAGAGATTCTCCTGCAACCCATGGAGGGGTCAACACCAGAGCAGCTTTTTTTCATTAACCAGAGTAGTTAGACTGAGTCTGGAAAAAAGTGGGAATAAAGGGTTTGTTGTGGTTTTTTTTGTTTTTTGTTTTTTTTTTTTTTTTTTGGTTTGTTTTTAAAGTATTTCTTACTAGTCAGATCTTTTTTCATTGTCACTATATTAAATTAATTTTACCCAAGTCAAGTCTGCTTGGTTGTGATGGTAATTGATAAGTGAGTTATCATTATCTTGGCCAATGACCTTTTCCTCTTATTGTCTCCCATTATTGGCATCAATACACCAACTTTCTATAGATAAAAATGCAGATCCTTCTGTTCTTTTCAGTGTCAAAAAGGGTTCTTTTATATTATTTTTTATATATTTTTATATTTTTTATATTTTTTATATTTTTTATATTACCTACAGATTCACAGATGGTATAAGGCAATGTAGATATTTATATTACAGCATCATTTTGGACATAATTTCTGTCCTTAGGGACACCTATGAAGATGTATAAGATTTTAGGTGATGACAAAGATGTGTAAAATATGTTTGCTCTTAAATATAGCATACTTATGTTTCATAACTAGATTAGATATCTCTCCTTGTAGGTATGCAAAGCACATATCTGTTTTGATTAACGGAAAGAGAATGAACTGCTTATTAAAATTATTTCAAATAATTGGTACTTCCATTTGTCAGAAAGTAGAAAAAGTCCAGAAATATAATGAAAGAGTTTTCATTTATAGTGCTTGGATAGAAATTTTGGAGTCTTTTCAACTGGAAATACAGCATTTATTTTTGTTACGCTGATTACATTGTACATCTATCCATGCCACAGTATTCACAGCATGGTTCTGTTCTTAGTCTTCTAGTTCTGCTCTTAGGTAATTCATTCATCTTTTAATTTTGCTGACTTCCATCTCTGAACCCACCAGACTAATTTATCTCTGGATATAGCACTACATGTTTTGTTATGACGAAAAAGAATTACTGATGGTCACAGCTGGTAGATTTCTGTTGGAGGAAGATTGAGAGACTAATTAAAATCTAGAAAGCAGCAAATAATGCTTTGAAATGTATAGAAGACTGTGGACATGTACTAAATAAACAACAGTAGATATATTACTAATGCCTTTTCCATTTAGAATTTCACACAAAAGAGTTAAAGTTAAGGCCATTCTATGCACTGCTAGGTAGAGCTTTAATATTTTGTTTGCATAGCCATATAAAAATATCTGTGCCTAGAGACATTTTAAGACATCTTTATTTGTTTCTGACAAATTTGACTCTCATATATTTTATTTCAGTTATATTCCATGCTGCATAGAGCCCTGTCTGCAAGCAGTGTCAGGTCATGGCTATATGCATAATCTTTTAAAATAATGTTTTGTTCCTGATGTTTGCAATTTAGGACGCACTGAATATTGCTACAGTTAGAAAAATGTAGAATTTTTGATCATTTACATGAAGACTGTGGTTCTTTTAATGCAAAATAATTACTACTGTGTAATCTGTATGATACATAGCCATATGACATGCTTACACCATTACATGATAATTTAAGCTGTAATATAGAAAGTGTTCATATTCAGGATGTCAGTGAATTATGGGTTACCAGCAAGCATCCTGAATAAGAAAGGATAGAAGAAAGGATTTCATCAGTATGGATCTGTTGCATGTACTATCCACCTTCTCCTTCGTCTACCATTAAGGCTTACCTAGAATAACCTGTACAATAGCTCAAAAGTCTATTCAGAAAATTTACCTACACCCTGAAACACTCATGCAAGAAAGGGAATTGTCAGTAACTTACATGGCTAATACAACAAATTAATTACAATGGTATAAATGCGACTCATAGTGTCTTCAGTATAGCTCAGTGTCTGTTTAACTCTTTCACAATCAACTATTTTTGTGGTCTAATTCCTAAAATTAACTAAAATTAAGATCACCACCACTGATCTTAAAGACCTGACTTAAGACAGGTGCCTATTTCTCCCTATCAACCACATACCTAATAGTTAATAATAATAATAATGGATTGTTCAAGTTAGTACCTCTCTCACTGGCTTAAAATTTGAGAATTGTTTTAGAATGATGATGCAGTTAATTCTTTATGATTTATTTAAAAGTATACACACAAAAAAAAAGACACAATATTCTCAATAGCAAATGAGTTGTGATTATACTTCTATCTTCTTCATCTGTTAAAAAAACAGCCTTGTAAGCTACTTCTAATCTCCTGTCTGCATCAGAATCATGCCTGGAAAGTTTCCACTCCTTCCCTCTGAAAGACTATTTTCTTTCTTCCTGTCATTTCCTTTACCATTGCCAAAACATATGGTGAATGTACTCCCAGACAAAGATGGTAACTGAGGAGGACTTGTGAACCCACATGCTGCAAACTGCAGAAAGAAGGCAAGAAGACAGAAAGAATCCTGTCTGGAAATTTGAACTCTAAATAATGTACTCTGTATGCATTGTCTACAATCACCTGTTCTCAGTTTGAATATATATTTATACATGTGTGTATATCAGGCCAAGAATAAATGGACTTAGAGTGTAGGTAAATTATCTAAATAGGTCTTTGAAATATTCTCCGAGTAGTAGTACTAAGAGCACTTGTAACTTTAATGAGAACAAATTAAATCTCAGAAATTGCAGTAGCATAAGAAAAAGGAAAGTGTTTCTGATTCTTCCTTCTATTACTTTTATTTTCCTAAGTAAACTTTGTAATACCCTAAATAAGACAGTTCCGTTTCCAAAATTTGGACCTGTGTTAGCACTGCAGTTCTTTAATGATTTATACTCACTATGCAATCAGTCACAGACAGGAGAGAGAAAACAGCTTTTAGAAATTCTTGGATAGATTACCGCAATAATTGTATCAGCAAGGACTTTGGAGCACAGACAAAATGTATGAAATAGGAACATTCACTATTTTCTCGAGAAACACAAAGGAAAAGATCAGTGTTTGCTCAATGAGGAAGGTTAAAATAGGCAGAAGAGAGGGAATTTACTGTCAAGATTGGGGTGCAGAAGATGGAAATTTTTTAAAAGTGCTCATTGATATGTCTGAAAATATTTTACAGATGCAAAATGCTTATAGTTAATAAACAGATGGCTACATAACAGATTTCAGCTAGAGAGTACCCATCAAGGGAGGGAAGAGTGGAGATGTGACCTTGTGTTCTGAGGCAGGAGTGGGAGAAAAAAAAGAACAGTCTGTATCTATGCTAAGTGCTTAGCTGGAAGCCTGCAAAATCAACTTGATTCATTGTGCTTTGGAGAAGCAGAAGGTGGTCCCAGGTAGTTACCTGGTAACTAAATTTAGAAGGTATCTTAATATCAACATCAACAAAAATTAAAAAATATATATTTGGGATTTAATATATTTTTAATTTTTTTAACATACAACTCTTTGCTTCTTTAGCACAGCAAGCTAATATGTTACATTTCACAGCTGTCTGCGACCGACAGTAATACCGAAGCAAAATTAATATCGGTTTATATTTGGGCAGACAGACATTTAAATCTCTGTAATTAGACTTTGATAAGGAAAGTAGTTAGTGGTAGCTGTTAGCAGCAACATTGTGCGAAGGGTCATGCCTTTCTACAACAAAAGGGTCAGATGAAAACACTTTTATTACTTTCAAAATGATAATTAAAAAGTCTATCAGCATCTTGAAATAGTGTTTCAGTAATTATGTCACATTAGGAAGACTGCATTTACTGACAGAATACAAGGAAATATTTCTATGAATATAAATGATAGCAAGAAAAAATAGCTAAAATCATCCTTATAGAATATTATTGCATATTACATTAGTAAAAAGCAACTTATTTTATAAGATATTCTTTTATATTCTAATGACAGAGAGGAAGTTTTATGCTGCACTATTTCACATACCTTTGGGTTTGTGTCTAGTGATAACATATAAATATGTCAGTTTAAAAGGTTAAAAATGGCAACACTTGGTCAGATTACAGAACTAAATAGTTCCTATTTCTCCTCAACAACACTACTTTTCCCATTTTCCAAACCCTCCTGGGGAATTTCAAAGAAAATCAGGTGTATGTCACAATTAGTAGAGATTTACAAGATTAATGTTTCAGTGTTTATCATCTTTCTGATGACACAACGACAAATTTACAACAACTTTCTTCCAACTTCACAGTTGTGGTTAAAAAAAAAAAAAAAAAAAGTTTTTTAATGATGCTTTAGGTATTGATAGGGGGAAAAAAAAAAAAAAAAAAAAAAAAGCTGTTTTAGGCTATTAAGCTAGGAGTGCTTACCATCTGGAAGAGTTGTATACCATATTACATCTGCTGACTTCACTCACCAGAGCATCACTAAAATACTTACAATTAGGAAAAGCAGTGACTACGTACAAACACGGTTGACCGTTACTGGAAGAAACACCCTACAGCAGACATAATTTTGATAGTATGAAATTCAACAATACTTCATGTAATATTAATCATGCTTTGTAACTTATTCTAATTTTAAAATTCATTACTAAATTATTCAGCAGCCTATAAAACAGATGTATAGCACTGCAGCACCCAAGTTGCTGTACCCATTATAGAATTATATTTTTATAATCTTCAGATAATTTGCTCTTTAAGTCTCATACAGAATCAACGATGTTTCCAGGTGCTATGACTCACATTCAGTTTCTTTATCCCCTGAGAGGTTTCGCTTGTGTTCCCTTGTTATCTGTTTCCACATTAAATGTCAAGCTTTTATGGTTAGTTTAATTGGTACTGTTGCTCAGAGCTTGATAGACATACATTTTAGGAAAACAGAACACAGAGAAAATATAAAATCTGTTTCTTGTATTATTTGTTTACATTTGCAAAGTAAGAGTAACTTTGTCCAAGAATACTTGATTTTTCAGTCAAAAAATCTGTGAATTAGGAACAAACCTTATACTATTGAAAGACTAATCTGGTTTCTTCCAACAGAAGACAATATTAACTTGGGTGCTCTTTGTACCTTCATCACCCATGAATGTTGTAGAAAACAATCCAGAGGAAATGGTATGACCTGGGTTATAAATCTGTCTGATGGCTCTGGTAGTGTAACGGAAAGAGAGGTGACTTTCTTTTCCTCTGCTGAATTTGAATTGGTGATAAAATGGCACATTAGAAAGTTTCATTGAGTTGTTTGCCTTATCAGGTGGATAATAACAAAATCTGGAAAGGCTTGTCTAATTGTAGAAGGCTGATGAAATATAAGGGCAACAGACTGTGTGAAGCAGAACAAGATATACCAACAAAGAAGGGAAAAGAGATTTGAGTTTAAAAATTCTACATCCAGTACACTTCTACATCCAGTCCAAACTATGTGTCATATCTGATTACTTAAATAATTGTATGAAACTGTACTTAAAAGGCTCTGAACAGGGCCAGGTTGCATCTTAGCTCTGATTGTTCAGTCAGTGTTCTATCATGTGCATTTTTTGTTGCTTTTTTCTTTTTTTTTTTTTTTTTTCTTCTTTTTTTGGGGGGGAGTAGTGAGCTTAGAGACTAAGTATGCCTAGTGCAATCACAATAACAATTCACATCCATTTGCTGTTAAGATATTTGACTTTGGTTTGATCTCCAGATATATTACTAGTGAAATTCTACTGGTATAGTGCAGCTGCTAATGCATCAAGGAAGCAGGATAATCTGCAACAGTTAGCCTGTTGTGGAAGGTGTTTTCAAGCTTTTGCACCTAGTCTATTTTAAACTAACGTGAAGGTGGTAAAGACATAATTTTTTTTTTCTTGTGTTAGAACACTTTAAACAGTTTTTTAAAATTTTCCATAGTTATTTTCTGGAATAGGAGCTAGAGTACACTGTAATATACAGAACATGTATATTAAGTACACTACGGCAAAGGTTTGACCCACTTAATAGTATTCCCCTAGAGTAGATATATGCCTAGTTCAGGATTCATCCTGCATAATGTCAGAGAACCACCAATTCTATGCCTAAATCTGAATGAATAATCCTATCTCCCCCCATAGTCATTAGGCAGAAAGGCGAAACACCAGGAGGGACCTTTTTTTTTCTTTTTTCTTTTTTTTTTTTTCCATCTTATATTTTAGAAATAAGACAAACTTATCTTGAAAAGTAAACTTGTCCAAATCTTTGCAGGGAGAGAACAATACAACATAACAGCTGCAAAATTTGCCTCTTGTTTCTTACTCTTTATTAGACATTATAGGGAAAAGTGCTCAGATAGAGAATTAACTAGGAGTAATCTCAAATGGCAGGAAAAAGGGCACTTCATAGTCATGTAATCAACTGAAACAGCATTTAGAAAGAACAGACATCTGGCCCAGTCCAAACATCAGCAGCCGAGTGGGAGAGCTTGTTCTGTAAATGGCAAAATAGCAAACACCTGACCTGAAGATAATAGGTTAATTGCTTTAATATTACATTTTGCATTGATGTTTGTTTTATTGTTGTGATGGGTGAAAATAGGTCATTTTTTTTTTTTTTTTTTTCCAAATACAGGCTTTCCAGAATTGCAAATGTCTGCCCAGTGGCCTGATGAAAAACATCTTTTGGGTGATAAAATGAGTTGCATGCAAATGACAAGTAGGCTTGATGTGCCCTGAAAACATTCAGCTTGGAGTGACCTGTGATCATAAATTACTGGCATGCTGCATCAGATCCTAGACTTGTAATTTCATCAAGATCAACAAGATGCAATCTTGAAAACTGTTTGCATGATGTGAGGACAAATTGATGCCCTTGTCCTTCCAGACTGTTGGATCTGATGCTCAGGAGTCTGCCTACTTTGTGTCTCTAAGTAGCAGCATAGGGTCATTTTAAATAATTAAGTAGAAATTTGTTACCCTTTTGTCAAATGTATTTCTGATGTTTCTCTTCCTTAGCCTCCATTAAGAAATCCCTTGATTAAATTTTAAAGTCTTAAACAATTTGAAGGGCTGAGAGCACAGGACACAAACTACAGGCTGGATATTTTGCACAGGAAAGTCATATTCTCTTTGGGAGCAAAGAAAATAATGTCAGGTATTTAATATGCAATCCCATGATTCTCTTTCAGGACATGATATTACAGATTTGATTACCAGCTCAGTGGCTGGTACTTGTAGGTCCTTTTTTTTTTCTTCTTCTTCTTTTTTTTTTTTTTTTTTCTCTTCTGTTTGCCTTTAGAGATCCAGATTTTTTTCTCTCAATATATTTACAAATGTTTGTG
Source organism: Tragopan temminckii (assembly GCA_028571105.1). NCBI lineage: Eukaryota > Metazoa > Chordata > Aves > Galliformes > Phasianidae > Tragopan > Tragopan temminckii. Next base: position 132,184,220 of record JAOWBP010000001.1, on the reverse strand, counting down.
TATAATGTATAGCTGAAAATTTAATCCTATGCAGTTACATAGAATAATTTGTACAAAGGTGGAACCTTCAGAATAAAAAATTGCCATTCATAACTTAAAAGCTACAATTTAAGAATAAAACTGTCACGAGTTTTCTGAAATGTATAAAATGGCTTAAGAAGGAGACATGATATTTTACATATAAATGAAAGTTGAAAAATGAATTATAATTATCTTGATTTTTACATCTAGCTAAATAATTTTTATCATTCTTTTTATCGTAAGCCTCTCTAAAATGTATGCATTTATAAAACATTCATTATTATGCATGTCTTGAAGCAGACATGCAATATTTATTGTGGCAAAAGTCATTTACTGCGCACTGAACAAAGAACAATCTGTATACAAGGAAGAAAAAAAAACAAAAAACAAAAAACATTATCAAGGAGGAGCATTTATTCCCCTAGTAGAGAGCTTAATTCTGGACCAGAGGATGTATCATTATTGTTGACCTATTAATGCTAGTAAACTATTGCTGTGCAGGCCCAACTGCCCTCACACAAATAGATCATTAAGCATTTTATTTTTACTCTGATTTCCTTAATGCTTGTACACTTGGTTACAAATAGGCTCCATCCCTTAAGCTGTATGTCATTCTTCACCTTGCTTCAGTGAAGCAGTAGAAAATAAAAGCATTCTAGTAGAGAATAGCATTTAAAAAACACTCCCATGAGTGACAGCTCCTCAGTCATCATAGCACATTTACACTCCCTAAACAGAATACTGTGAAAAATGGCAGGTCCCTGTAACAGATTTATTTACTCCCCTAGAAATATCTGGACATCCATTGAGAATATTACAGTCATTAACGTATATTGCAGACAGTGTATGTACTCCTCAGATTTTGTTTGAAATATATATGCACTAATTATTTGTTTACAGAGAATGAATACCCCTCCAGTTTTCACATCAAATCTAATTGCATTTTTCTAATTACATGTTCCAATTCCAAAATTTTAAGATGTTGGGTTAGATGATTCCCCCTTAAAGTCTGTAAAACAAACTGTAAAATAAATTTTTCTGTATCTCACATGCCAATATTTCACTATACTCCCATCTTGATCTGTACAGTCCCTCCAGCTGAGAAGTGCTTTTTTTTTTTTTTTTTTTCTGATACAAATCTATGAAGTTCCTAAGAAAATCTCAAGAAAACCTACATATGTAACACTACGTATGTCTATATCTTCCTCTGACTAAAGGGGATGATTCCACAGACAGCATTTTCAATGTCTGTCAGGAAGCAAGAAAGACTCAGATACTGAACTTCAAAAAATATGTTTAGCAACTCTAAACAACTGCAAGCTGTGTAATGAACACCACTGTGAACATTACAATCTACAAAGAAATATATGGGCACCGTGGACTGCATTGTCCAACACATGGCGGGCATAACAGCACAGTAACAGAAAAAGTTCTTGTCAGAGTAATGGTCCAACAGCAGGTGATTTTGTTTTGTTCCGTCACTTCAAATTTCACTAATCATCCAAGTTTCAATTGCCAGATATTATATATCTATTTAAATAATTTCAATAAATGTTATGATATATATGAAGTCCAGTTTCTGCTCTAGATTACTGATCTTAATTTGCAAAGGTCAGTCAAAGGGAGTGATTATTTTCAACAAAAGAGTGGTAGTGGACCTTTATTATGAGATATTTCACTTGTTGACAGCTAGATGCCCCATAACAAGTGCTGATATCCAAAACTGAATTTTTTTTAGCATTTGATATGCTCTCTGTTTAGATTTTTTAACTGCTAGTAATTTATATTGTAACATTGAGTGTACATTTCCCAGAAGAAATTTTAAGATAATCTTTTTGATCCATCTTCATAAAATTTTAATGTACTGATTTTCAAGCTGTTTTGCAATTTACGCATCAGAATAGTCTATGAAGTACCCATAAAAAATTATAAGCAGATACTGTAATCCTAGTATAGGTCTATGAATCATAAGACTATGTTTCCCTGTTTGTGGCCATGGAAGATCTATGCTACTGTCATAGAACTGGGGCGTGACTGAACCAAATAACAAATCAAGTAATTGCATTCTTCTCTCTGAAGTCCATCTGCTAATTTTAAGTGAACAAATGTTGAGGTTTAACCTTGGCAGGCAGCTAAGCACCACACAGCTGCTCACTTGTTCACTCTCCCCAGGTGGGATGGGGGAGAGAATCAGAAAGGTAAAAGTGCGAGAACTGCTGGGTAGAGTAGATATGGGAAAAAAGGTGTGCTCAACCAAAGCAAAACAAGGAATTAATTCACTATTCTCATCATAAGGCAGATATTCAGCCATTTCCAGGAAAGAAGGGTCCATCATGAATAATCGTTTCTTTGGAAGACAAATGCCACCACCCTGAACATCCCCCTTCCTTCTTACTGCAGTTTTTATTGCTTAGCATGTTATTATATGTTATGGAATATGTCTCTTTCCAGTTGAGGTTAACTGTCCTAGTTCTGTCTGCTGCCACCTTCTTGTGCACCTCCAGCCTCCTCTCTGGCAGGACAGCGTGAGTAGAAAAGTCTTTAGCTCCTTGTATGCACTGCTCTGTAGCAAAGTCGTCAGTGTGTTTTCACCACTTTTTTCATCAAAAATACAAATAATGCCATCATACAAGAAGATATGAAGAAAATTAACTCTTTCCCATCCCAAACCATGACAAGGGTATTAATCATCCTTTGCTTTTTAAGCGGCTGTTTTGCTGAGTTCTTAAAGTGTATCTCAGAATTAATTTCAGAGGTAGCTGCAGCTTTTTTGTTTTGATTTGTTTATGTAAGTGTTGTTCTGTCATGGCTAATTGTTTCTCACTTAATATTGCTCCCAACTTTGTTCAAATCACTGCAGTTATTAACCTATTTAAAGGCAACTCCTCATTATTTTCCAGTTATTAGCACACACAATAAATTTATGTGAAACATTCAAGGAGAATTACAGAATGATAGCCTAGTTGAGGTCAGAAGGGATCTCTGGAGGTCATCTTGTCCAACTCTTCCCCTCAACCAGGGCCACCTAGACACTGTTGCTCAGAAGTGTGTCCAGGTGGCTTTTGAATATCTCTAAGGAGAGAGACTCCAGCACCTCTCTGGGAAACCTGTGCTAGTCACCCTCACAAGAGTGAAGTGCTTATTAAAGTTCGCATAGAAATTTCTGTGGTTGTGCTCACTGTCTCTTGTCATGTCACTAGGCACCACTGAAAAGAGCCTGGCTCTGTCTTTTCGCATCTTCCCTTCAGGGATATGTACATCTTGATGAGATCTGGCTAAATTCTATTCTCTAGACTAAAAGTCCCATGTCTCTCAGCCTCTCCTAATAGGAGGGGTATTTCTGTCCCGTAACCCTCTTCGTGACCCTTCTTTAGATTATCTCCAGTACATCAATACATCCATGTATCTTTTGAACTGGTCGGCCCAGAACTGGACAGAGTGCTCCAACTGTGGCCTTGCCAGTACAGGAATACAGGAGAAGGACTGACCTTTACCTTCTGAAAACACTTTTACTAATGCAGCCCAGGTTATCATTATTCTTCTTTGTGGCAAGGGCACACTGCTGACTCTTTTCAACTTGGTGTCCATCAGGATCTCTAGGCCCTTTTCTGCCAAACTGCCATATAAATGGATGACATACCATATATACTGGTGCCTGGGGTTGTTGCTCACCAGGTATAGAATTTCATAGTTTCCCCTGTTGAACTTCTTGAGATTCTTGCCTGCCTATTCATCCAGCCTATCCATGTCTTTCTAGATAGCTTGGCCTCTGGCATATCAGTCACTCCTCTCAGGACTGTCTCACCTTCAAACTTGCTGAGGGTACATTCTACCCTGATAATTAATGAAGATGTTAAATGGGACAGGACTCAGTATTTACACCTGGGGTACCTTGCTAATTACTGATCTCCAGCTAAACTTTGCATTACTAATCACCACCCTCTGGCCCTAGTCATTCAGCCAATTTTCAATCCACCCAGTTTCATTCCATTCAGTGTAGTTTAATCAATAACTATTCAGCCTCTGTTGCCTAGTTACTCAAATGGAATGTTATTTGGTTAGAACGTTTTGTCCAGTACTCATTGAAAAATGAAAGGACAATATAAAACACTTGTGACAACTGTGGTGGTTTATTTTTCAGCATATATTGTTGTGAAATTTTCTGGATGGACTATATGGTTCATCACCCTGAAGTGTGAACATGAGATACGGCATATCTGTGTGTGACTGTGCCTCCAGTTCCTGGTGATTTCTGTTACCTCTGTTGGTGGGACCGTTCAGTGGCAGTGATAGTTGCTTTTCAAGCTTTTCTCCTAACAGCATAACTTCATCTGATACTGTGCTGTGCAATTTTTTATTCAATTATTCAGTTCTTATATAGATACTTTCTTAGACTGTAGTACAGAGATTCTCTGCTAATCAGGCATTCATTCCAATGGCATTTCTTCATACGAGGAGGTAAAAGACACATTTATTTTACTCTTCCTGCTGCCCATGACACTTGAAAATGCATTGTCATAAATCTTCTTATATATGTGTAAATAATATCTTAAAAGCAAGGGGAAGAAAATTCTATTGAGGAGACAGCTTTCTATTAGACTCTGAGGAAGGTTTGGTCTTAGTACAATCTTATATATAACTACTTATTATTATACCTTTGTGATCTTGTCATTGATCTTAATATTATAAACACTTGTTTTGATTCT
>JAOWBP010000001.1:132166253-132179393 GCA_028571105.1 Tragopan temminckii | reverse complement strand
TTATATATAACTACTTATTATTATACCTTTGTGATCTTGTCATTGATCTTAATATTATAAACACTTGTTTTGATTCTTGACTTGGTTTTATCTCAGAATCATCCCATTAGTTTATAGCCCACTTTGGAGCCTTGTTTTTCATCTGAATAGAAGAGCTTTTTTTTTTTTTTTTCTTTAAGTAAAAACAGAAAATAATGTTTTGAAAGGCAGAATTAAATAAGATTGTCATGTTATTTGGTAGATGATTTAACATTTAAGCCTCTGTTATTTGCATATCAAAATGAGACATAAAAGCAGCTTGGAAACAACTGCAAAGCTGTAACAAGAAGCAACATAACAAAACTCTCATATAAGACTGGGAAAAAGCAGTCTATTGTATAAATTCATGTCAGCCTTGAAAACACTGAAAAAAAAAATACTGCATATGCAAATACCTGAGATTACAGCTCATTGTATCTGCAACTGCTTGATACTGAATTACTTTTTTGCATTATTTTTTCTGCTCTGAAGTTTTGTCCTTCTAGAATTTCCTGTGCTCTTTCTCCCCTGTCTTTTTTTCACTTGTGTTTTTAACTCAATTGGAAGCTGCTCCTCCTTCTATCAGGGAATAACTGTCCCACTCTGCATTTTGTTTGAAAATGTCATTCTTTTGACAAATATAAAGGCAACATTAGGCTGTACATTTTATTTTTAAACCAGATCAACATAGGCAGCTGACTCTAATTTTCTATCATTAAAGAAGAATCAAGTAAGTGGAACAAAGGACTTTGTATACAAATAACAAAATTTCACTTTCACCTAGACATGTAGTCACATGGACCAGCTGGTATAAATTGACATTGCCTTTAATAGAACTATAGTAGGTGACACCAGCTGAGCATCTGGCAACTATTTAGAGGATAACATATAAAATTCGTTTGCTGTATTGATATACATCTGTGCTTTCAATGAAGGGAGGGCTGTTTCAGTAGGAATATCAATCTGCAAATTATTAGTTAACAGATTATAGCTAATTTGAAAAGCAGTTGAGATTACATGCATATTTGGAATTTAATGTCTCTGTTTTTGCAGAACTGTGAGTAATTATATGCCTGACTGGGTGAAATGGGACAAAATAAATCAATGATTTATTATGAGAATTTACTCATCGATTGAGTGTGCAAATTATCAGTAATCACATACACTGTGCCAAACAGTGAGTTGACTGAGCTCATCAAATAGTCTCATATACAACTCGATTCTTTACAGTGGCTTGGCCACATGACTGACAATGCTTGAGATTCTAATAGCTCTTCATTTAGCTCAGCCTCAGTAACAGATTTTCCTTTTTGCTATGAAGTCAGAGAGCTATTATCCATCCATTTGTTCAGAGATGCACTTCCCTGTCCCATTCTCATACTTGCTGTACTCTTTCAAACTCTGTTCACTTTCTCTTTGTTAGAATGTAAAGTCTTTAATTGGCAAAAAATAATCTACATTTTTTTATTTGGCAAGAAATACAGCGAGGATTTGGGGTTACGTCCCTGTCGACGTATAACTTTATTATTATTATTATTATGAATACGCTGTTGTGTTTTATGCTTCATTTTGAAGTTTAGTGCACTCATTTTAAAGCAGGAGGTTGACACTTAGTAAAGAGGCAGTAGCTGGGAAGCTTTGATAGAGCAATCAAGGGCCATCAACACTTAATGGTTCTACACCAGTGGATCAGTGGGTTTGCTAGCAGCAGGGCCATTGACTTTGAACAACTGCCCAGAATGGGAAAGGGTGTACGTTCATGTCAGAGCTAGAAAGCACAGCAGCATAAGCACAGGAGAGCTGAAAGGAGTCACAGGCTATTTTAAAAGGGGAAAGTTCTCAGCAAACGGAATGTTTCTTCTTCAGTAGACAGGTTAGTAGTTCAACTAGGCCAGAGCATTGTTTTGTCTTAGAGACGTAGTCTACATCTTGAATCCACACTGAAGTTAAAGAACGGAGATGCTTATTTCTTTGATGGATTTGTTTTGTGGTTTTTGTTTTTGTTTTTTTTTAATAAAAAAATGTCAGGTTGAGAAATTGCACACCTGAATCAGTGCTGCTTCCCTTTCCTGTGTCATCGTGAAATCAGACTATTCCACTGCACTGAAATTAAGTCAAATTTTTGTAGGCAGCTGGGTCTCAAGGAGGCTGATACAACAATTTTATAGCGTTGGCAGCAGCACCATATGGTGTTCTATTACATAAAGAGGCTCTAACTTGATTTTGTACTAAAGAAGGTTGTCAAAAAAGTTTATTGGAACCTATGATCAGCCATTAACTAATATTAGGGACTTGGAAATGCATGAGATCCACTGATTCAATCCAAACCTGATTCAGTGCAAGTAAATAACCTCAGGAAAATCTATGTATCACTATGGAGGTTCTAGTTTTGTTTGTGTGCCTGAAAAATACAATATTTTGAGGGTTGTGCATAGGTGCTAGTATTTTATTCTGGCTAGCAAAATCCAGTGCTGTGATAATTAAACATCTTTTTTTTTTTTTTTTTTTTTTTTTTTTTTACTTACAAGATGAAGAAATATGTATTAAATGGATTTGAAGATACAATCCGTACTTTGTGCAAGATGGCTGAGAAACTGGATGTATGCAGAAAGGTACTGGGCAAAGGCAGACTAGATTCATGGACTGAACAAAGTGCTTGAGAAAAAAAAAAAAAGTGGATAATGGAATGTGGTCACAGAATGGGAATGTTTCAGGGGTTAGAGATGTTTTGAAAAATGATATTCAAAGGATATATCAAAGAGAAGTACAGAAATTGACATTTTGAGAATAGTCTTTTGTATAATATGGACAAATACTACAGCTTGTAGACACCGATAGCACATCAACAAATCGCAAGATTTTTATTTAATTGAGTGTGATTTAAGGAAAAGCATTTAGAACACAGACTGCTCCATCACATCAAATCAATTTAAATTAACAGACCAAAGTTTCAGCTGTAAACTGATGCTAGCTAAGGACAAGATGCATTTCTTTTAGGCTTTGAAGAACTTTGATTTCAGTTTACTACATTGAGAACGAAGAGTCATGGTCTAAATCTTTCAAAAAACCTGAGAGTCCTTCTAGGACTTTTTTCAGGTCACATGGAATTACTCTCAATGCTGGGTTCATTTTTGACACAATTATAAGCAAATATTTAGCCAGCCAGCCTGAACAGGTGATGTTAGACATAGAATGAAATTAAGCATATTTTTAAATGAATGATGATTTTTGGTACTTTTTGTCTGAGTATTTCTGAAACTTTTTTTAAAATTTTATTACTGAGACAATTCAAAATAGCTTAACAAATCAGTTAGTATTTAAGTCCCTTTATGTCTTTTTCTGATGATACTTGAATAATTAAACCATAATGAAAATATCCAAATGATGAGTTAATACATATATTTTTTTTTGTTTTTTCCTCCAAATAAGATCCAGAGGGACAAGCAGTTTATTGAGTCAGCTTTAACAAATGGATGTGCAGTTCCTGTTACCAAGGCTGCAAATTGGAGCCATCTTCTAAAATCATCAAAACAAACATAAATTATCTTTAATTTTCTTTTTGCAATAATTCAAATTCACATTTCCATTGCAGGGGATGAGTAAAGAAAGGCATGATTCATACTGCAGTGAAAAGCTAATAAGATCTGAGATTACCTCTACATTGAATGAAAGGTGCCTGTTACCGTAAGTGTGGAAAGCTAAAATAAAATCTTCAATTAGATTAGAAGATCTGGAAACGTGTGTCACTCTTTAAAATTTTAGTCTCTCCAAATTTCCTACTTTGGTATTAGTACATTGAAAACAATCTTGTTTTCAATCAAATCTTAATACATTGTGTTGTGTTTTTTTTTTTTAAATAAAAATAAAAAATCGTGACAGCACGAGCAAAATCAAAGTAATTCTTCTACAGTCCTTCACTGACTTTGTGGGTGTGAGCTAGAAATTACTTTAAGCATGAGCTAAACTGTTCATAAAAGGAGTTCACTTTTCACGTTGTAGGAGTATTTATCTCACATTACTTATGGACTTTAGAATTATAGAGTAACAGGTTGGAAAAAAACATTCAAGATCATCAAGTCCAACTACCAAGTTGACCTACCTAGTCCAATCACTGAACCATGTCCCTCGGTACCACAACCACATGTTTCCTAAGTACCTCCAGGGGTGGAGATTCCACTACTTCCACATCAAGGTAACGTATAAAATATAGACTTCCTTTAGCAGTTACACAGCTTAATGATAACACTGGAAGAATCTAGGAATCCATCCTCATTTTAATGTTCTAGAAAACAGAAATCTATCATTTTTCAGAGCTTCAGTGTATTCACTGCAAGGTTTTCATGCTGTACCCTTCTTTGCTCCTCTAGGTTATGTCACCATGCAATGAGTCAATGAAGGCCTGCAGCATTTGTACAACATTTTGCTTTTTTAATAGCTTGAATAAGGAAGGTGTACTGAGACTAGCAGTCATCTGACCCAACAGAGCTTATCTTTAAATAAAATTTAGTCATCTACATCAGGAAGTGTCAGTGGACTGTAGGAAGAAAAAATTTACAGTTTGAATCCTTAGGCAGAAACCACATTACTTGTAGGGATATGAATCACAGCCAGTTTTTTTCTTTTTGTAGATTATGAGGGGAGTCTGGAGTGATCAACTGAAAACAACTGAGTTGTAGGTGATGGAATCAATTTAAAAGATCTCTCAGTACATGATGGCACTGAATCAGTGGAAATATCCTGGTATTTCATCAGGCCTTGAATTAAGAAATTCACTTTCACAATCCTGTCCAATATCTTTTTAACAATCGGTCTGGCTCAAATATTTTAAATGAAACAGACTTTTGCAGAAATATGGTATGCAAATGTAAAATACTTCATAAAACCATATCACAATCAACAGAGAAGTAAATAAGTTCAGAATAGCTTGTACATTGAAGTAAATATTTATGCTTTAGTAAAAGTATTTGCTGGTGTGTACATTAATAATTGCAAAAAACAATATGATTAAAGTTAAAAAATTAATTAAGACATGCCATTTTGATGACTCAGTGAATGTTTTCAAACTCCTTTATTACTAGCTTCAAAAGTTTATATTTGCATTTAAGTTCAGAATCATCTCTAATTTTCATTGAAATAGTAGAATATACTTTTCTGTAAAATATTAGAAATATTTTTGTTTGTATTCTACTGTTTCTTTATCAAACACATAAGACAGCTAACATAAAATGTACTTAAGTAATTTTTGTTTTGTTGAAATAAATAATACCATTAATTAAATAATAATGTGAAAATTTCTGATTTTTTGGGGGGGAATGAATCAGTGTTTAGGGCACTAAGCATTAAAGAGTATTTGGTATACTAAATAAAAGGAAGAGATGTATTTCAGTGGAAGCTAATTTTTTTTTGTGTGTGTGTGTGTTCTTGTGCTTTATGTGATATTTTACAATAATATTTCCCTTTCACATACAGCAAGCAAAACTAAGAGAATATTTGCAGCTGCATGTCCTCAGCCTGATCTAAAATTTATTAAATGTGTAGTAACATATGTGAAAATGTCCTAGCTGCTTTTCCAGTAAGCAACTATAAAGGAATAGTAAATGCAGTGATTTAATTTACAAGTAAATTCCCACAATTCTTTCTTTGCCAAACAAGGGCTTTTAATTAAAAAATTTTTCATCATAACCAAATTAAAAATAAAAGGTGTCATGAGATCAATCCTTTCAGCTCCTGAATGCTGATAAAAAGAAACGCAATAAGCTAAAGTGTAAGAACCCTGTTTTGCAAGGTTCACTATAATCAATGAAAAGCTTTGTCATTGATTTCCATAGAGCCTATATTTTTCCTGACACCATTTGCTAAGTACCTGTGCTAATAGGCTCTGAGATAGCAGGGGGGATGTGTACTGTCATCAAGAGAATAAGAAAACCTGCAACTGTGCCACCAAAGAGAGCAGAGATGAATGGCAGTAGCCTGGAGTACAGTTAAAGCATCACAAGGCCCAAACACAGATGCTTTATGTGCATCTACTGAATGCACTAAGATGCAATGAAATAATGTTTAGATTTTCATTTTCTCTTACTGACAACTACCATTTAATAATGCTTGCTGTGTGCTTTTAATCCCATGAGCAGGAGCAGTCATGAGATATTGCTGCAATGTGACAGGCATGTTCAGAATGAAACTTCATCTATCAAACAGCTTCTGAATGCTGCATACCTTGTATTGGTCTCAGTTTTTCTAGCACAGTCTCTGATTTTTTAATTTTTTTTTAATCATACAACATAAAGCATCATCTTTAACAGCCTTGCTGGTAATTTTATTATTATTCCCTTGTAACCCTGAGATGTACAAGGTGGAGCCCTTTAAAATCTTATGTCTTTCTAGCTTGCAGCACACACTTGGAGAATGAATGTAAGCAGAACTAACTCCATTTTCAATTGTGCGTATCCTACAATTCAAATTACTACAGCTATACTCTTGTTTAAATTGGCTTATGTTCTCTTTTTTGGGAAATAAAAGGTTTTCTACAATGGGATAAGGGAGAATACATTGTTAATTATTCACGTTCATTTTCAATAAACTTTGATTCACCCAGGGCAAGGCCAACAAAAGAAACAGGTACTTATTTTTAGCTTCAATTAACCATAATATAGACACTATTTAAAAGTCCAGCTTCAGCTAGGAACATATCTTTTAGACTGGCTTTTGGAAAGATAGGAAACTTGAGTTACAAATAAAACATCAAGTGTTTCACCAAAGCCTTCATATTCAAAGTTTGCTTATAGTTATGAATGAATCTTTACAAATATTTCAAGTTAGTGGCAGACTTTGGATATTCTTGAACTAGTGACAGGTTCCCATTCCTAATTTCACCTTTTTATGATATGGGGATCGATGGGTTGTGACTCATTCTTTGTTTTAATCATCACAGCTGTATCATGCTGACTGAATTCTTGTGGAGGGGCTGATGCAGTGTGGGACATGCCCTAAAATTATTCTTCCCTGGAGGTCTAGGTGAAGCTGATTAAAGCCACTCTCTTCCCTCTGTATAGCCAAACCTTCCCTAGTGTAATCTACAAAATAAGAAAGAAGAGCGTGAAGAACGCAGAATTATATGTAAAATCTAGAACTATTGTGGGTATGTGTAAAGAGGCATCATTTAAGAGAACTCTCAAATTGTACAAATCCTTGAAAAAGAGCATGTGGAATGTAAATAAGTAAATAGAAGGTTTCACTATATAATGCTGCACGCTATCTGTAGCTGCTGCTTCAGAGCAAGTGGTGAACAGGCTTCTGAAAAATTTGAACAGAGTTAGGACTTTACAGGGAGGGACAAGTACTTTTCCTGTGCTGAAGAGCTGTATTATCCAACAGAATAAGGAAAAGAGTGCTGGTGTGAGATATTCTCATTAGCCCACTCTGCTCAGCAGGTGTGCTGCTGCCAGCTGTGCCAGCTGCAGCATAGTGTTGGTCATCAGAGTCAAGCCAAGGCACGGTCAAGATACAGCACTGCACAATTACTTCTGTGATGGGAACACAGTCTTCCAGATTATCATCCATAACGTTTATCATATATAAACATTTGAAATGTTTTTACAGCTATATCACATCCAAAAATAACAAACAAACAGAAAACAACAACAACAAAGAAAAAACACCCTAAGGTCACTGGAAACAGGAATTCAATAGGAAGCAGTAAGTAGTCTTAAAATACCAGGAAAATTATTCTGGATAATTAGCAGCAAAAGTCTGCATATAGCATCACTAGCTGTCAAAGATATAAAAATTGTAATTCAGAATTTTTCGTAGTGCCAGAAACTTCAGCTGAAGAAATGGAACTGCAAATGATATAAAATCACATTTACAAGAACTGGAAAGTGAATCTTCTTAATGGCTTATTGCTATATATGTTGTTTCATCAGTCACTTTGTATTATTCCTCATTTCAAGGTGTTAGTGTCAAAAATTGCCTTTTACTCATACATCCTTTCAGTAGGTGAGAAAGCTGATTAACTTACTTAGGAGGTAATTACCTAGACAAGAATTAAGAGTTAGAGTCTGTCCCTGGATCTTTTGCATATACTCTAAGGAAAAAAAAAAAGAAAAGGAACAACTATTTCGAATCTGTTACTTAAAAGCAGAAGTTCAGTTCAAGGGTCTTACCTTCATTCTTGTTAAAATCACAAGTATTTCCATGGACAATTTGCAATCTGAACATGAACATTCATTTTCAATTACCATATTCTTTAAAAAAACAGTCATAAGACTTTCTCAGGTAGAAGAATCCACTTTTTCCACATCCTAAAAGCTGTGCTATTTTGCAGCATCAAATTCAAGATTCATTAGACAAGAAAGAATCAGGCAATATATAAGATTGTTTCAGTATTTTATATTAAACAGCTATATGTTAAAATAAAGAAGCAGCTCTGTGCACAGGAAATAGAACTCTTTTCTCCTAGGTGAATCCCCAAATACAAGACTATAGAATTTTCTCAGATACGTTACATTTTCAACATACAGTTGATAATGCATCAATATTTTAGCTGTTGTTGAGCAATGCTTGCACAACTTCAAGGCCTGTTTCTGGTTCTCATTTTTAACCCATTACAAGTAGGCTAGGAATGGGCAAGAGGCTGGGAGGGGGCATAGCCAGGACAGCTGACCCTAAGTGACCAAAGGAATATTCTGCATCATTTGATGCCATATGTAGCAACAAAACTGGGACACTGTCTTTCCAAAGCAGCTGTTGTTTGTAGATTGGCTAGGTATCAGTTTTGGGTAGAAGCTGATAAATAATTATTTTTCATCTCTTTTTCCTTTTCCTTCCTTTCTGTTCCCTTCCCTTCCCTCCTATTCTCCCCTTTTTTTTTTTTCCTTTTCTTTTTTTTTCTTTTAATCTTTTTTAAAATTATTATTATTATTTGTCTTTATTAAACTGTCTTTATATCAACCCATGAGTTTTTCTCATTTTTGCCATCCCAGTTCTCTTCCCTTTTCTGCTGAGGTGAGATTGAGCAAGTGACTGGATGTTGCTTTAGCTATTGGCCGTGGCCAATTTATTGCTTCCTGGTTTAGACTGTATGGCTTTACTTACTGGTTAAATTAGTCAGTTTGCTTATTGGTTTAGATTATGCTGCACATGCAGAGTAAAAATGAAAATGGAAGTGTGAGGCAGACTTAGTGGTCTACATCCCAAGGAATTAGATACTAATATATCTAAAATTTATCTTTCTGAACCATAAAATCTCCACCTACTGTGAGATAAGAAACTCAGATACAGAAAGTACTGAAAGTCTGCAGGTTGTAAATGGGATTTCTGAGCACATACAGATTTTAAGGACTGTTGCATAGATGACTAGGTGAAATCAGTTGTCTCAAAATCTAAATCTACTACAATGAAAGACAACTAAATATAGAAGTTATATTGATTTTCATGGAGAAGATTTTAGCTCCTGTGGAACTTATTAGGATGTGTCTTATTTACTTTGTCTCTGCTGAGTCCCTACTGAATAATCAGAGTAAAGAATCAAATTGACTTCAGTGAGACATGGATCAGTTCCTGAAAGACTAAAAAAAATACGCTTTTTTAAACAGAAATTATACAATGAATCCTACCTCCTAAATTCATTAGTTATTATTTATACCACACCTGCTTCCTTCACAAAGATTGTCCTTGTTACATGATTAAAACAAAGAGAAAACAAGCAAATACCATCATTCTTAGCATTGAAAGATGTTATTTTAGAAAGGAAAAATATCACCTAAGAGAACGATACTGCCTTTCATTCAGTTTACATTTATGTTTTCAGAAATTAATATATCAAATGTTCAGTTTACAGAAATCTTTTTTTCTTTAATATAATGTTATCTACATTTTAGGTACTAGGTAATTATCTTTATTCAGATGTATGTACCAAATTTGGGATAGGGAATAGAAACTAAACACTGTCGTTCTTTTTTAACCACTTAAATACTATTGCCAGAATAGTGTGGATATAGCTTTATGCTGTTTTTACTAGCATCTTCATTTGAAGAATGTAGTGCAGAACTACACTCAGTTAAAACAATTAGTGTCCAATTTTTGTCTTGGTATTTTCTCTTTTCTTTCACTGAGATTGCTACCTGTAATTCACCTGTGGTGGAATGAAGGGTGGAGCAAGTGTAAATATAAATGATTAATATAATTCTCAAAGGTATATATTGGATTTTGAGGTCCGGCTCAATTATTAAGACGCAAGTTTTGGATATTCATACACTATCATGTTCTTTTTCTATAATTATGGATATGTTGGCTAGGCCAAGTACCAAGAAGTATTCAGGTAAATAGCTCCCATTAAAATCAGTCAAAATCATGTGCTGAGATGATCTATGTTACAGAAGTCATTTTAGAGATGATCTAGACATCATACCACTTAGCTCAGATATTACTTATGTTCGATGATTCAGTGCTGCATTTGAAATTGAATGGCTGAAAGAGCATTTCTTTACCCCACAGAGACATTGCTGAGTGCCTTGCGATCATTAATAGTTTCCATTTAACTTACTGTTGATTATAGAGTAGGTAAGTAACAGATGTTGTATTAAATTCACTACTTTATCATGAAATATATTAAATAATTAAGACAATTACCAGAAGATATAAAATATTTTTCGACTCAGGACTAACATTTAAGCATTTTAGCAGAAGGAAAAACAGTATGAGGTGTAAGTGGTGATAGAGCACAATAAGCCTTTTTTCATTATCTTGTAACGACTGACAGATTTTTAAGATGGAAGTCTAATTATTGTTGAAGAATTGCTTATTTCTTGGGCCCCTTAGGACTCAGTTAAATGAAATCAAAGTAGTATTAGTTATGGACCACATATGTCCAAGAACAACCTAGGTCTTGTAAGACAAATAGATCTCTCTGGCTTGCGCTCTTTTCACTGCTACTTGGAACTGCTTCCGATTTTTTACTCATGAATATATCTAAGTTAACTTTTTCAACTTAAAAGGTGCAAAAGTCCATGAGAACACTGCATCTTTCTGCCTTCATTATAAATACCACAGAGACTTTTGAAACCTCTGCCAAAGATGTGAAGCATTCTTTGGTTCATTAAAAGGTTATCTATATTACTAGACAGTAAAATGATGACATAGTGTTCATATACATTTTTTATTGTGTAGTCAACCCAGTGAATATCACATATAGAGAAAGGCTCAGAGTGCTTTCAGATTCAATGGGAACCATACGTTGTGATCAATATTTACTGAAGTCTCAAGTCTCTTACACAAAGATTTTGCTGCCGATATAACTGGCCAGGTTGTTCTCAGTCCTTTACTAGATCTAAACGTGACAAAAAGAATGTCACCTCCCTGTTGACAGTTGAACTGCTGTTTTTTTTTTTTTTTTGTTTGTTTGTTTATAAACTGTTTTTTTATTCTCTTCTGTCTCTAACATATTTCAGTCTAGATTATTCTAAGCAAATCATCAGAATCTATTTTACCTACAAATCTATGAAAGCCATTGGCATAGAGACCAAAGTCATCTCAGTTAAATTCTCCTATCAATGGTTATTTCTTTTTGCATTTAAAATTCTGAATTCTGTATTGCTTCTGAACAGTGGTCTATTCTAAGTTCTAGATCAAAACCAGAAGCAGGCTGGAATTTTTAATCCTGTATTTGGGTGCCTAAAACAGGAGAGGACTGAATGATCATATATTCTCTAGTATTCAGTTAGCTGTTTTTTGTTTGTTTGTTTGTTTGTTTTTTATTCTCTGATTCCCCTAGGCCCGCAGAATAAGATCATTTAGTTTCTCTAAGACTTCATCAGAGAAATGTTACTTCTGTAAGGAATATGACTCTTACATTTATGCATCTGGAAAATAAGCCTTACAGTGCCAAATATGAAAATAAATCTTTTGTTTAATCTGTCTAGATGCATTTTTAGCCCAGGGTCATTGTTTCCTTCCTGTTTTAGAAAAGCTTTTCTTATTTTTATCCTTCGCATACATCTTTCTCATGTATACATTTAGTGTTAATAAACATGCCATTGGAAGTTTAGAGTTTGATGACTTTCACTGCTTGCATTTCAGTATTAATTATTCTACTGATGTATCAGTAGTGCACTTTTGTCTCATTCTACATAACTAAACATTGTGGTTGTTTTAGTGTGATAATATACGTATATTGTTTCCCATGGATTCACCAAACAATTCATATGTGCTTGAAGAGCTGCTGTTGTCCTTATTTCTTCATAGTGCTCGCTGCAAATATTTGCAAATGGATCCAACTAACAGCCTTTTATTTTTGCCTTTATGCACATTGTCTTGACGTGTGTAAAACTGGCATAGTATTGGAGTTCCTGACCTCTGAACTATGCCTTTAGATGATTCTTAGATTAAGTTAGAATTTTCAATCTTTATGTGCATTTCATTATTGATGATAATTTAATTTTCTCAATTAATTTCTAGTTACTTAGTTAGGGGTTAATTTTAATTCTCCCAGGCTCTCTTCCTGTACTCGATCTATTTTTACTACTTATCAGAGGTAAATTATAACATTTCTCAAGAGTCACACTATTCAAAAATATCGGTACTCTTTTTTAATTGTTATTTCACTATTTGAAATCCACTCTCATCATTTACTAAAGTGAAAAAAAAAGAACGACCATCAAGGAAGCAAATGCAGTGGAACCAGGATCATAGGACAGAAGGTTGCTTTCTTTGTGTTCTGCACTTGTGATTGTTGCTCAGGAGCCATGGGTGAACTACTGGTTCAGCTGCACACCCTCTACTTTTTTTGCATATTTATCAGTGTAGACACAGTTTTCAGTCACTCGTTTGTCTGCTCTTGTCTACTCTGAAGTTGGTAATTTACTAAGAAATTTCAACTCTTCTTCAATTTTTACCCTTGCCACACAAGCCAAAAATATTTATAGGAACAATTTCCAGTGCTGCAAGTGATCAGTAGCTCTTAGAATTCTCAATCTAGATTTATACAGAATGGGAATAGTGTGAAGGAAACTCGAAGATTAATATTTTCACTGAAACATAAACCAATACTCTTATTCAGGATAAGGGTAATGCTGTGCAGTGCTGAATGTATGCATGTTTCACCAAAAGTGGCAATGAATGGCAATG
>JAOWBP010000001.1:132153733-132164892 GCA_028571105.1 Tragopan temminckii | reverse complement strand
AGCAAAAATAATACTTTCTTGTAGGTAAGCTTTGAGACCTGAAATTCAAGAAGGAGCATACTACTGAAGTGCACTTCAGCAACTTGTGTGCATCCCAGTCTTCATAGTATTAATTCCTTTTTTTTTGCACAGAATTTGACTTTTTTAATGTTATAGGTTTTTTTTGTTGTTGTTGTTTGTTTGTTTGTTTTTACATAAAACCTGTTAAACACTTCTAGTTTTTGTACTTCAGGAAGACTGCTTTTTAAAAGGTTTTTCTGATACATTAAAAAGAAATCTTTTTTTTTTTTTTCACAAAACTAAATAAAATAGTTCAGGTTCAGTTTGATAAAAATAAGAGAGAGAAGCTCCTTTTTCAGTATTAAAACAAACCCCCCCCACCCAAAAAAAAGATGGCTTATATGATTGTTTCTCAGTGTTTTGGAGAAGTCTCTCACCTCTGTCAACTACACTATGGTGAAACTTTCACAGATAACAGAAAAATGTGTTATCATTCAGTAATTTCTGACCTTATTCAAAGATGCTTCTTTCCTTACTTCAGTCATCAAAAAGCTCCGTGCACTGTTATGCAACATCTTTGGTGCTGACAGTACTTTGTTGCTGGTGAGCTGAATCTCCAGCACAACAGTTGGTAGCTACAGATCAATACCAACTGAAGGTGACACATTTCCAGAAGACGCCGGCTGTGAGCTTCTGAACTCTCCAGAGGACTCAGAGTTTGGCATGAGACACCCGGAATCTTAAATAGTCTTTTTTTATCCCCTGATTCTGCAGTTATTACTGATTTATCTAGCTCTGAAACACTTTTTCTTTCTTTTTTTTTTTTTTTTTTCCCCACCAAACAGTGCATGCTGTCTGAACATCAAAATGGCACATTAAAAGGTGAATATGATCCAAGCAACAGTCACATTCACCTCCAAGGTTCTTAGCTCCTGTTGCCAAAACTATTGTTTCTATCATTAGCTTTATTAGCAGTTTAACTTAATTAGCTAAATTGTGTTATTTAGTGGCAAGTTCTCCACTACATCTGCACTAACCTTTGCATACTTTATGTGGATTTTATTCATGTATACAGGCTGGCATCTGGGACAAAAATAGATGGAAAGAAGATAGAAAAAACAAGTCCAACAAAGGGACCCTTCTTAGTCCAAATGAGAGTGCAAAATGAAAGAACAAGGATTATTTCCTATAGTGGATTTTATTATGGCCTTTATTCTAAAGGAATAAGACTTGATCACGTACTGAGTGAAACCAGATTTCTAGGTGTCCTTGATCTGGCACAGAGATAGAAAATAACAGCTACCTCTTTTATTTCTCTCATTTGTTCCATAGTTTAACAACTCTTGGGTATTGTTCAGATAGTTCTGGGAGTTGCTTATATGTTGTACTCTTCTCAGAAATCTTTTTCACACGGACAATAATAACAAGGCTCTAAAGAGTTAAATGCATTCTCCTGCAGATACCACAGCATGCGTAGTACTTCTTAGAATGAAATTTCCCAACTTGACTGTGGCTGACCACTACTTATTTTTTATTGTATTTGGTTCCATTGCCTTTGTGTTGCTCTCCAATGCTTGATAGCTGTCAAAGGGCTGTTTATATACTTTGATGATCTACTTTGGTGATATCATACCTTGTCATTCATTTCCCTGCACAGCTTTTTAATATGATTGCTGATCCTGTGAGATCAACTCAGAACAGCTCTATGTAAAGGCATCTTCAAATTCCTTCTGTGTATAACTTTAGTAGATTTTTTTATCTATGTATCAGAAGAAAATGAATAATGAACCTTTTATACTTTCCTAAGAAAGAAATCTAACCCCCTCATAGTCAAAAGATACAGGAAATTTTTCTAAGTCCTATTAAACAGAAACTGTGTTCAGATCATCTCTGGCATATTTGTAGGGCTGTGACAAAGTATATGTAACCCACTGCAGAGTTGGCTGTTTAACTTTTGAGTCATATAATGCAATATATTTTGATCAGCAGCAGATTCACATCTGTAGAGGAAATGGAAGAAAAATGAGGAATTTTGGAAAAGAAAGTAGAAGGAAGTACACTTGAATATGGACCACCACAATCTGCTGCATAACACACTGTGCAATTCCTCATGTTCATGCTATCTACAGAAAAGAAGGGGTCAGAAGTCACAATTCAGATAACTCTTTTAGATGTCTGTGTTTTATGGCCTGGGCATCCTGTGTAAGGACTTGCAATTTCACTGAATCAAAACTTTTACACACATGTAAGAATTCAATTTACAATATCCAGTCGAGATCTGTCACATACCAAACACTTGGTCAATGTGATAAACCAGTCAACTGCAGGTCTAAGGATTGGGTACTACTAAAACTACAATACAACACAGAGATTGAGCAGAAAAGACTGCAGATGTTTCTAAAGTCCCTTTTGGTGGTACTCTGCTGGACTCAGATGACACAGTTTTAGCAGAAAACTCTTAACGATCAGATCTCCAATGTTCTAATGCTTTGTCTCCAGTTTTGTCTTCCTCATAAATAGTTGAAGAACTCTTCAATTTTGCAGCTGTTATTGTAATTAGCAAGCTAAATGACTTCTGCTTTTAAAGCTGTGAATCACAGTTAACTGCTTAATGTTACTGCTATAAACATGTGCTTTACTGACATCTTAAACCCTTTCATCATGAGGCTTCCTTTTTCTCTCGCATTTACCTCTGTTAACAAGTCCCATGCTCATACCTAAATGAGTGGCTCATCAAGCAGCTCTCTGTCTAGCTACTGATCTGTGGTTTTGAAAGCCATTTTGCTTACAGATTTACTTATGTATAAGGGACCTGATTTAGTTTTCTTCTTTTCTAAAATTTGTTGTAGTTCAGTCTGAAACTTAACAAAATACTTTGCTGATGTTGACGGGTGTTAAAAAAAAAAAAAAAAAAAAAGTATCAAAATAAGTTGCAGCCTTTTTTTTCTCATCTCAAATAATCTTTCCCATTAATATTGCTGAACAGATATGTACAAATAAAAAAAAGAAATGAAGAAAGAAAAAAAAAAAAGAGAGAAAATCTGTTGCTTTTCACCTGGGAGTGGCTGCATTTCATTAATAGCTGAACTTATTCGTTTGTTAATAAAGGAGTTATCTTTCTTTGATATGAACAAAACATAGAGAAAAGTTGCTGTTACCAAATCAGATGCATTCCTGGTCAAAATTCACTGCTTTTATTACGTTTCAACAGCTTAAATTGGATGTAATGTTTTGAAAATAATTGTTACCTAGAGAAGGGCTGGAAATAAAATGGTTTAATGCTTTGCATGCATCGCTGATTTAAAAAAAAAAAAAAAAAAAAAAAAAAAAAAAAAAAAGAGAGAGAGAGAGAGAGAAAAGCATGTTCTGCACAGCTATGACATTTTACTTTTCTGTATGGATGAGAGGCCATCAGAAAAGGAAACCTTGAATCTGCTTCTCTGTGAACTTAACTATAATTATAGTGTGGTAATGATTGAAATTAATACACTACTGGATATAAGTGTGGCAAGATGTTTTTTTTCTTTCCCAGGTCATCAGGGAAATTTATAGGGATGGAGAGAAGAGCTAGGTACAGCAGTGCCTAACTTCTGAAAGCTCAGGAGCTAAATCATGATTTGTCCTTTTTAGTGCATGGGGAAAGTGAGGTGTCAGAACTTGCAAGCTGGACGGGAAGTCACGTGAAATAGTTTAGCCCTTTGAAAATGCTGAGGGTAGAGAAGGCCAGGACCTCAACCCCTTCCTCAAGAAGGCATAATTTCTGTAATATTTCTGTAATATTCTCAGAAGCCTGAGACAATTCTTTTACACACCACAACCAAAAACCTAACATCTGAAAAGTGAACAGCAAGAAAGCCTACAGAAAAGTCCCAGCAACTCTCATTATAGTAATAGAGTAAGTATGTCTCTCAAAGGAGGTTGAGGTGAAGATGTACTTCTCAAAGCCTCTGTCCTCAGAGACTACTAAGATATTGGATACAAGTGTTTTGTGTGATGCTATTCAAAATAGGTATGAGAGTTGAGCATACTGGAAGCCCTTGGTGAGACCAGCCATTTAACAACATATCCATAGCATTGAGAGTACAGTGCAGTATTATTGCATCAGGACCTCTGCTGTGGAGATTGTGTTTGGGCGGGGAGTGGATCTTCAGATGCTTGTAGATGTAGGTGGCAGTCCAGCTGGGCTTCTTAGCGATACAGTAAAGCCACAATGTTTGTGCTCAGTATGCATGTTGCTTTGTAGCCTCGTATGACTGTAACACAGTTGCAATACTTCTGGCACCAGAATATGGCAGATCTCTAGCACGAAGTCTGAATTTGTCCTGAATTCTTCAACACTTCAGGCAACGTTTATTCTTAAAGTTACCGGATTCTACAAGCCTACAGTGTAAACTGTAGTTCTGTCATTAATGTCGCACATGAGGATATGAACAATATTATTTTAATATTCTTTGTTTACTTAAAAAGATGAAAAGATACGTGTCTTACCTCTAAGTAATTGACTGTTATTAAGCAGCATTGACAGTAACAACTTCTTATTCTCTTTCTGTTTTATCTGGGATTAAGCAGACTGTAGAAGAAATTTAAGGAGATAGTATACCAGACACAGAAGTCCACGTAGCTTGCTAAAAATTATGTATCAATATTTAGGAATTCACTAGTGCCCCTGAAATAAAGCTGAAATAAAGCGTAAAAGCCATTTCTGTTTTCTTGTTGGTTTCCATGAATTGTCATAAGCAGTAATTAAAAATATAAAAATATTTTAGAATATAAGGCACATTCTTAGCAATGCTTACACTGCTTTTAGTCCCATTTGTCTTCTCAAAGTGATTTCTGTTGTTTTGTTTTTTTTTTTGTGTGTGTGTGTTTTTTTTTTATTCTTTTCACTTCAACTGAAAAATACAAGAATGAGCAACAACAAAAAGATGATAACAGGAAAGAAGCAGATACACAAGAAATTATGAGCAAGAAAGAATTATAATGCCTCTGCGGAGACGAGTATTTCAATTAACTTATGATACCTTTTGGGATCACTGTAAAAGTCTGCATTTCATAAAATCAAAAATTATCATTAGTGTAAGTTGCAGTGTATTTTTTAGATGTCTAAAGAAAATATTTAATATGGAAATTTCATTTAAGAATAAAACTGATTAAGTGTTCAATCTAAACAAGTTGTCCCAGTTTATACTTCTATGGGTTAAATTCTATGTAGAGGAAATGTCAGCGCTGAAGACGTCGAAGAATCTACATTTTGACACATGTTGTATTTATTGCTACACAAGTATTCAGAAATTTAAAATGGCAAAGAACTACAGGAAACAATGTACCAAATTTTTGCATCATAAAGTGGTACTATTGAGCTCAGTGAAAATGCTAGGTATAAATAGTGTCTGAATTTTATTCCATACCTTTTTCTTTGGATGTCACCAGCAGGGAAATTGATTTCTTTTTTAATTCTTGGGGGACCCTTCCAGACGTTAGACTGAACTACTAGACAGATCAACAAGGAGCTGCAAATGGGATTTTACTGTAGCCTTGCTGTTACTGAAAATAGCACATAACTGCCAAAACTACTGCTTGTGTTGTAGAACAAATTCTCTGCTGATGTAAAAAGACACAATTCCATTGAATCCAATGACGTTACAACCAATTTATGCCAGGAGAAAATGTAGCTCTTTATCCATTTATCTATAGGTTGGTTGCTGTGACTTAATTTCAAATGAATTATGTTACTGTTCCTGTTCTGTGTCCTTGCAGCACTTTATTACTTAGAAGGCTAGTTCAGCAGAAATAAATAAATATGTGATTTGCAGTCTCAGCAAACATCCTAGCCAGGAACAATGTCCTCTCTGCAGTGTTCCAGACTAATTGCCCCCAGTTTTCTGCTCTAACCTTCATACCCAATTCATTCTCCTGCACTAGTCTCCTTATTCTTTTTCCAACCAATCCTCATCTTCATATTTTCTCTAATGTCAGCAAATTTTTAACCACCAGCTTTTACGTATTCAAATTCCTCCAAAGAACCACTTCTTCCACGGTGATTATAAGAAATGTGTATTGTGTCTATGAAAGTACATTACCTGTACTTGTTATCTTTTCTTGTTAATCATTTGCTCTGAATTTTTGTGTTTGATAATATATTCTAGTGTTTTTATTAACAAATACTGTAATTATAAGTGTGTTCTTCATTTAGTGGGCAGCATCCAATTTTGATAGTCAAAACCTGGCATCAGCTATTATAAGCAGTCTAACTGACATTCATACAAGTTGGAAGATTTTAAAGCTTATTTTAAGGCTGATTGGCAGCAACTTTCTCTTCAAAAACTGAATGCAGTAGCAATAAGTTAATCACAAGCATTAATAAAATCATGCTTGAGGTCATTGCTTAGATACTAAAGACCTTTTGATGATTAGAGAATGTGCCTGAAAATTGTTCTGGGCACCTACTTAACAGCCTGTGACTTGGGAAGGCATTAATCCAGAACATTGGCTTCATTTTCTCATTAAGTCTTCTACATTATAGAATGTTGTTTGTGAGACCTGTTTGAATCAGTGGTGCACAGAAAGGATGAAATTAAAGAAACTGGTCTCAGTGAAGTAAGTGGTTCCTAGCTACTTACTTCGGGGGGCACCTGCTGAATTTAGCAGAATTGGTTTCCACAGTCCAGCTGCATTTCTGCTGAGTAGATCAGCCAGGTGTGGAATTTGAGTCTATGACCTTTGCATGCTTATCCACTATGAAAGACTGTGGATCATTCTGTTGAATACAGCATGTAGGTAAAAATTAAAAGAAACATTCATGAAAGCCATGAATCTGTAATATGAAAATCTTATGTTGTTGAATTATTTTATTGTCTGGTATAAGAAAAAAACCAACACATTTTAAATATAAGTGCATGTTTTCAGTTAAGTAAATGACTATTTGTGTGCAGAGAAGAGCAAGATGGCTGTTGGGAGCTACTGATAAACATGACTTTTGAGGAGGGGGTGAGAGAACTGGAGTTGTTTAATCTGGATAAGAGAAGGCTGAGGGGATATCCTACCACTCTACAACTACATGAAAGGAGGTCACAATGAGGAGGGTGCCTGTCAGTCTCTTGTCTAAGGTGACAAGTAATAGGGTGTGAAGAAAAGGTCTCAAGTTGTACCATGAGAGATTTAGAAGGCATATTAAGAAGTATTTCTTAGTGAAGAGGTAATGGGCTGTGCAGGAAAGTGGTGGAGTCATCGTCCCTGGAGACATGGGTATGGCAGTAAAGGGACAAGGTCTATGATGGGGCACAGTAAGTCAGGATGGTGGTTGGACTTGGTGGTCTTTTCCCTCTACGTGATTCTATGATTCTGTGAAATATTTCTGACTGAACTTGTCTCTGCCTGTGCTATGTTCAAAGTTAAATTCCAAGCTATCTAACATTGCCAAATATATCCTTTTTCTTCTTTCCCTACAGATTTCTCTGAATAACTCAATCTGTTCAGCTTCTGCAGCATCCTGGACTGGGGGAATTCTGTGCTCAGTACCTACCTTTTGGACCATATCTCTAATGACTTCCTTATTGTATCATTAAAATAGCTGTACTGTATCAGACTTGTGTCTTATCTGGCTGGCATTCTCTTTCTAATGTCCCCAGTGGACACTTAAAAAGAACCATTATGAAACAAGATTATTGCTACGGAAAATTGTACTCCTAGGTTCATTTAGTTAGCATTGATATAACTTTTGATAAACTCTAGGTTAAAAAAAAATAGAATCTTGCATCATCCATTCTAAAATTTTCCTGTTTTCTCTTTCATATTGTAGATAGTTCCAGTGGCGCTGTGGTGTTTGCAAACACAGAGACATAGTGTAATGCTGACTTTCCTTTAGTCTTTATATGCAAGATTTTAATAGTCCTTTCCTTCTGTCCTTTGTCAGTGCATCAGGCCATATCCACTGGGTAAAATTTTGCAGGCACAGTTATGTTTATCAGGGTAAGTCCTTAGAGAACTTATTTCATTGAAGAAAAAAAAAAAAAAAAAAAAAAAAAAAAAAAAAAAGGTGATTCCTAAGAACTTATTTGATTATTAAATTTCCACTAGAAAATATGTCTATGAAGACAGATTGACTAAAAAGTATTTTCAGTCCAGATTGTTGGTACTGCATTAATATAATGATTCAAATTGTAGTGAAATATACTTTAAAACGATATTGATGTTTTTGAGAAGTATTCTTGATACAATCTTGTACTTCATTTGATGTTACCTTGCACAGCCTGGTCTGTCCTGGTCTTTACCCCAGTACTTTCCTACTCATTAGTGTTCATGTAGCGTTATGTATGTCTCCATCTCAGCACTAAAGAATAGGGCAAAATGGTGGCACTTTCTTCCATTCTCATGCCCAACCTATTCAAGTACCAACTATTTTAAGTAAAATGTCAGAGTTGCTATTTGTGTTGTACAAATAAGAGTCAGTATAATGAAAAGAATGAATGAGGGAAGAGAGCTTGCTACTGACTTCAGGATAGCTATTCTGTGTGTTTACAAAAAACACACAAATCTATGAAAATATAGACTTGAAAAATATCTAGCTGACAGATTTAAGTAATCTACTTATTTTTTTCCTCTAGACATTATCTTCCATTGTGAATTTTTAAGTTATCACATGAGATGTTTTTGTTTGTTTTCGTGGTAAAGAATATCTCCTAAAGTTTTTGTTTACTTTCCTTCTTGTATGATAGTCAGATGTTTAAATTTTAAGCTAACATTATTTTAAAAAATGAACAAACAGAAACTGGTGAAACATTTTAAATCACTTCATGTCAAGTTAGATCAAGATAAACAGTATAATTTTATATAAATAAAATAAAAATTATTTTGCAAGTGATTATCAGTTAGAGTTTTAAAATATATATTTAATTGATATATTATGGGATAGTTTTTGTAAATTCATTGAGCAATTGAATCAGTATTCATTTTATATTCCATGTAGTTTCTTTCAAACACACTGTTTCTCTCTACTCTCAGTTCCAAACATGCATTCACTGTAGATCAGGTTCTGCATTTGCCCAGAAGCCTTTGGCTCCCTATTGAAAGTCTCTTACATGCAGAGAGTGGGTTTTCTTTAGACTGTGAATACTAGACAGATATCAGAAGGGTTAATTTTAGTGTTAATCTAAAAATTATTACTCTAAAACTTTCTCTTTTTTGGGGGATGGGGGGGGGAGGCATGTCCTTTGATCTCCTAAAATGACTCTTAGCAGTAAATCTGAAATATGTGTCTCCTTTAGAACAGATATCTTCTTTCTGTATTTGATCAGGAAATTCTTTTTGACATACGTTTTCTTGAGTTTTCTTAAGTGGCCAATTATTCTGAACATATATTCAACATAGTGCAGTGTTAAGAAACCCACCAATTTCTGTTATGTTGTCATGTTTTGTGTAGATTTCTATGTGGCCCCTATTATATTTTTACAGGTTTTATCTACAAAGTAGCGTAACATTTGCCTCCTAGGGTAAAGATTAATGTGCCCTAGTTTAGGCATAAAAAATTAAATTTCTCTAACTCACTATTCTTTCATTATAGTCAATGAAGAGAGATGGGGTCCTCAAGGGATAGATTCATCTCATCCTAAGATCAGTATCTAGGATAGGTCAGATGAATTGTCCTTTGGAGGTGTAAATTTATTTCCAGTGACTATCAAGGGAACTTATGATGACTGTCTCAGTCTTATATCTCTAACTCTTAGCTGTCTGTAGTTAAGTGACATAAGCTGTTCTTCCTTAACATTACACTTTTTGAGGAGATGAATAATTAATTCCCTTCAGAAAATATTACCTTGAAGACAATAATATTTTGACTGAGACCCAAAATGTTAAAACAATTAAATGTGCGTATATTTAGAATATTGTGTGTTCCTCTTGCAGAATCATGGGATATTTGATGAAGCAAGCTAGAGTAGTACTACTCAGAGGAGCGTTATCTGTTCTCATGGATATCTTAACAGGATTTTATACATATAGAAAAATAAAGTTTTAAAATTTGTTAGTGGGATTCATCTAACTAAACTTTAGAGATTTGTAGTGGTGACATCTACATTTGATGTGGCCGCTGTAAGCTCCCTTTATAATCAAGGGACAGAAATATGACCTTTCAAGGTGCAATACTTCTCACCCATTTTAGATGCTTGCTTTAAAATGTGATGAATAATGCTCCTAGTGTTTCCATTTTTCTCCACTGATTTTAAAGCATGGCTAGAAAGTGTGATTAACTCAGGTGCAGATACCAAATGTATTTCTCTATTACTCATCAATGCAACATGAGGAAAAAATAAATCAAATGGCTCCAATTGGCCAAAAAATTGTGCTGAAAAGTCTCAAAACAGTTTGATGACCCTCAGCTCTTCAGCACTGCATAATGCTAATGTGTTGTTGTGATATCATTTCACAGCTGTGACATTGTACAAGTATTTATGGCTCGAAGGTGGCACTGATTGATGATAAAATCAATATCAGCTATGTAGAGACAGTTGTTACACACACTGTTAAGTATGATTATTTTTTTTTTTAAAAAAAAACAAACTTAGAACTAGTTTTCAGTGAGTAGAAAATTAACAATGAGATGCTAAGAATATTTTCTTAATGTTTCAGGATTTTGAATATAGCCACACTTCATTGTGAATACTTTCATTTTAAACAGGTATCTATTTTTTTAATATCTGGTCTATAATTTTTCTGACTATAAATACTTCCTTTATAAAAGCTTTTATCACTGCAAAAACTTTGCCTTATTCTATTTCAGTTATATTTCTTCTCCCTAACTTTGAGAAACATATATCTTTCATTGTTCTAAATTCCTCCATCAGCCTGAAATAAATGAGAACATTGCCACAATGTTACCTTTTTGTTGCTTACATGAAACTCATGAATGTATATAAAAGTATACAAATGAAAAAACAGGTTTTTTTGTTTGTTTGTTTGTTTGTTTTTCTGACAAGGATATTGCATTTTAACCCTCTAATTAATTTTACTTTCCATTTCCAAACATCTATCCATTTACTTCAGCCTACTTTTCCAGCCACCAATTTCCCAGTCTTTTATGTCACCTATTAGTTTTCTTCCTCACAGTGCTTTTATTTTTGCATTTTTTTAGTCATCAAAATTTTTAATCACCTCTGTATTTATAT
>JAOWBP010000001.1:132130914-132149886 GCA_028571105.1 Tragopan temminckii | reverse complement strand
CTCGGGGCGGCGGTGGCCGCGCACTCTCCGCGGCCTGCCGGCGCGCCGCCCGCAGCAAGCAGCCTGCCCCGGCCCGCCGCTGCGTGGTTCGGCTTTATATTTAATACATGCCTTTTCATCTATAATTCACGCTGCTCAGACTCCAGCCACGTCTCGGCTCCCATTTACGCCTGCACACCTTTCTCCTTCCCCTTCCCGAAGGGTCAGCCGAGATACTCGGTGAAGGAAGGGTAGAGCTGTTTTGCTGGTTGTGTTTTTGTCTGCTTAAACATCGAGCTGGAAAACACTTCTCTGTGGTCTGATAAATAATAAAAGTGATCACTTCTCCTTCCCTGTAAATGACACAGGTAAATTATCCAGCTAGCCACAAAGCAGCATCACATGCCTGGAAGACGGTGTAATAAAATGCCGATGTGTTATGATACGACTGACCTCAAAAGTGTGACAAGAGGATGATTATAGTGCATTATATATAGTGCGTTATATGTAGTGCATTTTTAAACATTTTCTGGAGCATGAATGAATCTTCATTTGACTATGCTTTTACTGCTAGCTTTTCTCAGCTTGAACTTGCAAGCGGTATCACACGGTACCTATCCAATTTAGTATGCCTGGATACATGGCCATGCTGGCTGCTGTTTCTGGTTAAGCCTTTTAAATACATGTGCATACAAAAAGAAAAGATAACATGGGTATTTATCTTCTTCCATGTGCAATATTGTAACTAAAAAGTGTCTGCTGTTTCAGTTTATACATTGGCCAGCAAGAGATCCAAGTTACTGCCTCGAAGATTTTAGAAGATTTTACATTTTCAGATGCAGGCTCCTGCCTTCAGATTCCTATATGCATACACACATATGGCGCGGCGTTAGGCAGTTGTGGAAGCTCCTCCTATCTGTTAGAGGTCAGTAATTTTCGTGGCTTGGTTTTGTGTGGCACGTAGTGATATTACTGTGGTACGTTCCCTTGGAAGTGATACAGATTGATAATACACTCTGTATGTGAACACTGCAATCCTGTTGTTGCATGATGTGTAAAGATTAAGCAGTCTTAGTTCTGCAGTGCTTTGTATTTGTGTCTGAAAGACTCCTATTACAGACACAGAAAAAAAATTGATCCTGGTTTTGATGACATCAAGTAATGGTAGCAAACGGAACTGAATCTAATAATAGTTTAAGAAAAATGTTCATTATGTAATACAGGAAGGATGGCTAGAGCCCCAGCATTGAAAGTCAAGCAAGTGACACAAAGGAGCAACCTCACTGCCAAACCACTTAGAAAAAAGAATTCTGTGAATGAATTAAGTATGTGATCCTTTCGTCGTCTAAAATACAAAGCAGAACAGCCATTAATAAAGAAGATAATTAGGACTGTGAGCTTTCTGTGTAATGCAGTCTGCTTCTGAAATATGGCGTGTTTATGTATGCATTAATAATGCACACATTTTTTCTGACACTAGTCATATCACAGCAGTATGGCATCACAGACGTTTTATAGCCTCATTCTAGTAACATCACAGACATATAACATTCTTATTCTAATCACACCATAGTTATTTCAATGTCACATTGTAGTCACATCACATAGCCTGGTAATAATTATTTAACTTTATTGCTAAGCTGAATAGTTTTCTGTTTGCTCAAGGATGACTTTAACTTGTAGTCAGAACTGATTACCACATGCTCATAAATGAGTTCTTCTCATGTACGCAGGGTTAGCCTGTGTTAGGAAGGGAAAAAACAGTGAAATTTCAGAGAACTAATCATGGTTGGATTCAAGCTACAAATAGTTACAAATCAGAATAGTACAATGTTTCTGTTGTTTTCTGAAGCTACATTAGAAAGCCAGAGGTGTTTACATGAAGTTCTGCCATGTTAATGTTGATGTGCTTGCTTTAAAATGCTGTAGTTCTTTAACTAATCATGCATTGTTAACCTCTTGGAAAAGGCAGTGTTTCAGACTACAGTGTTTGCACAGCAGATTGTAAAATTGTGTCTCAGAGCACCAAGGGGGCTAGAACTGTCACGACTACTTCTAATAATATTGGAAGAAAATTAATAGAAGCTCAAGTCCTTGAGCAGGAATCAGAATCACACAGCACAGCATTACGCAGTCTCTGAAATTTGAGGAACTGCTGTACAACATTTCCTATGTTCACTTGAGTAGCCATGTTTTATCCTCCAGTAAATGTTTATTTGGCTGATCTTACATTTGGGAAAACTACGATATGTGGTGTTTGGTCAAATGGCAGCTATGTACTGTTATTTATTCTGTTCCTTAATAGCCTTCTTTCTTTACCATGATGTATTAGGCCTTTGTCTGCATTTAAGAACACTGGTCTCCTAATCACATCACCTATTAGAATGACTTTTGTATTACAGCGTATTAACTATTCATCCACATCATTGCATGTTATCTTCGCCTCCATATTATTATATATCAAATTCTTTTCCATATCATATTTGACTTGAATTCTAGCATGCTAGAAACTGACTCCAATTATTCTGTACTAGCTATAGTCAAATTGCACTAAATGGAATTGCTTACATTGTATCATACCGGCTACAGGCTCACACAATACATTATAAATGAAACTGATTCACATTATGCTTAGCTAACTAAAGACTTTAATCTTGAAGTGTTGAGCACAAAATGCTATCATTCTTCACTGAACTGGCTCTGGTCACTTGATCATTTTGTACCTGGGATTACCTCTTATAGTCTGTTATTATTAAAGCAAAATGGCTTTTTTCCTCTCCTGCAGTTCTACCACTTTCTGTGGAGATCTGATTCATATTCTAATGAGCAAGCTCTTAGCATCATGCCATCACACGGCAACACTGGAACCTGACCTACAGCACACCTATAGCATATTCCCTTCAGTCCAGCATAATGAGAAAATACATTATAAACAATTTTGTGTGTGTGTTCAAATAGCAGGTTACACGCTAGCTATTTAGCAGTCCTTACTATTATCCCAGGAAGCAGTGTTTTTTAAACGTTGCTTAAATCACATGCAAGTACAGTTTTGGTCCCATTTTGAATAGGAATTATTCTAGGCAAAATTGCCATTCCTGCTGTGATCATTCGGAGTGCTCCTGACGTGGTTGTTCCTTGAACTGTCTGCTGGAAGTCTAGAGGATTGAAGTTCTGTGTGGCAGGTAAGATGTGAGGTTTCCCCATGTTGCAGACAGTATTTAAACCATGAAATAGTTCACCTTCATAGGGCAGGCATTTGCTTTTTTCTGCACTGACATTCGACTTGACTCAGGCTTCTGCCACAATCTGGTCTCGTGGTAACCTCAGGAAATCCAGTTCTTACATGATGTAACAATACCAAAAAGTGATGCTTATCTTCTACTTTACTCCTAACCTCCAAAACGTTAGGAATTTTATGAATGCCAAAGAGGAGAATGCTGCAAAGTTTCGTAAGAGCATACAGAAAGGATTGTTGAACCTGTTTTTTTCACATTCTTGCAGACACATTTCTTCTTACAGGCATGCGTCTTTTGTCCAGATGTTATACCTCTGGTTGGATTTTTGGAGCTTTCTTTGGAGTTTCTTCCTCTTCTTGGGCATAGGGATTGAACATAGAGTCTTTACTTACTGAGTAGGTCGAATGAAGTCAGTAAAAATGTTTTGTGTAATGTAAACCATATGTAAGTACAGCCTTTTACAAGGCCAGTTAATTGAATGTGCATGGTACTTATTTAATGTACTCATTTCTATCATTTAAAAATGTGTTTTAGTTGTTTTGCAGAATGATTGTTAGAGCTCTAGGAGAAGAAAAACACTTAAGCAAACAGTTTATGGCTGTATAATGTGTACTCTTTAACAACAATACCAAAGTCAGTTAATAATGAATAATTGAAACTACTTGAGCTTCTGAGATGTTGGAAATAGTTGCAGAATTGGGGCCTTTTAATGGACCATCCTTGTGGAAAATAAACTCAGTTCCTGGATAATCAAATCACAAAAGGGGCAGGTGACGACCTTTATTCCATTTGAATGGCAGAACTAAATTTAACTGAATTTGCCATTTTTTTTAGACTGACAAAGATTGCAAATGTCATTTCATGGTTCTGAAGGGTCTACAAATGCACAAGCAGAAAACTGGCATTTTGCAGTGCCAGTGTTTAATCCCTGTCACTGTACAATACAGCAAGGTGCCGAACTCCCATTAATTATTGCTGCTTATTTAAAGATACAGATTAACATACAGAGTTGAATTGTTTGCTTGAAAGTGTGTTGATTTTTTTTCCTTCTCACAAAGCTTTAGTAACTATTTAGTGAAACAATAAAAATCAATTTGGAAATGGCAAAAAGAGAATAATAAAGAAGTGCCATTTAAAATGCAATTATTGGGCCACTTAAACAAGATGTAATTGCATGTGGCATATAAAGAAAAAAATGTTTTATTCTTTGTTACTCTCATATTATTTTTTACGATGGAAGTAGCTGATGAATCAGAATACAGAAGCTGATTCAAACCAGTGTGTGCTTTTGTATAAGGTGAAAGTATTCCAAGACCTGCAAATAACCTGATGTCTTATTGATGTTTTATTATTTGGAAATAGGGAAGGAAAAAGGCAGGAAAAGAAAAGGAGTCAAATGTTTTTTTTCAGACAAAACAATAGCTGAAGAAAGCTTTACTAAATTGTTTTCATTTCCACCAAAAGGGTAATGTAAGTCTGGCTGATGGAGTAATGCTGATGCAACACTGAAAGGATCACTATAAGACCCAAAATGTGGAATGAGACCTCCCTCAAGCATTTACTTTGTTTTTCCACTTTCATCTTCCGACCTGTTCTTTGCTTGTATCAACTGCAAATAGAATATGTTCAATTTAAATCAATATATCTACTCACACTATCTTGCATTACTGGGATTGACATCTTTGCATCTAAATTTGAACCTAAACATCTTCTGTTTTTTGGTCATGCCTCATCATTTGCACAAAGTGACTAAGGTGAAGCTTAGTCTCCTCTAGGGAAATACTTGTGACACGGTCACAGCTTCATTCTTTATATTTCAGATGGGCAGGCAGACATATGATATATTTCTGTTAAAAGTACTGTACTGTTTTGATATATTCTTGATTCTGACACTTCTGCTTCTCTTAACATTCTGGTTAAAACAAGGAATCTATGATACTGAAGTTTTGTCTCTTGTGTTGTGTTCCACTGGTGGAAATACTGCAACAGTTGCAGAATATGCCCATTTATTTTCCATATACACATGGAAGGGAAGAGGGCAGATTCCTGAACTGCATCCTTTCTGTGTCCCAGTGGCATTGCTGTGATTCTCAAAGAATGTTTGTTCTTCAGGGCTTGAGACCCATGAAAGAGAAGGTGTGTTTCTTCCTCCTTTTGGCAGCACTGCCCTCTCTCTGTACGTGCCACCATGTTCTGGGGAAGCACTTTGATGTAGTTTTGGCCTTCTGGAGTCTAATTCCTCTCAGAGCTTCTCTTGATGTGGAAGCCAGAATTGAACAGTGCCCATGCAGTGCTGAGTCTGAATGAAAGGATTAATCCCAGTGAAATTACTCTCATTAAAACAGGGGGGAAATTACAGGTCTGTGTTTGACATACTTTCAGGGGAATAGGTTAGTCATCACCATATATCTTCCTGTTTATTTCTATACTCTTCAATGTCCTAAAAATACTCAGATTTTGGACAAGAGAAAACAAATCTAAGAGACGGAAATTTGCCTTAAATCCATAATTTGTCTTCTCTGTATTCATTGTTGCATTCAATTATTTTCTTGGTCAGATTTTGCAGTAGTAGAAGTTTCTCAAAGCCTTCAAGTGAATTATGTTTTATGAGGTATGTGGCAAGTTACAGTACAGAAAGTAAAAATATGAAGATAATGGGGCACTACTTTCTCCTGATGGGAATTTAGTGTATGGTCACAATCAGAAAATAGTTTGGGAGAGGAATACGAGAGTTTCATTGTGTTTCATTTCTTACTCCTAATAAATCACCTCTTCTCCCTCCCATGTTGACAAGCAGCAGATATTTCAACACAAACCCCATCAAAGTTAGTCATTTTGTCCTCTTCCTTATCAATGTTTATGTCTCTCTAAGGACGAAATGCCTCAGGAAATAAGTAAGCAGCTATCTACAGGGGCATCGCACAGCAATGCTTAGGCAATTATCACAGCAAAACACACCTCAGACTGATCAATAATTGCTTTCCTTGTCAAATTTCTGGATGTCACAAGCAACACCAAAGAGGAGGATCAGACCAGAGAAAAGCCTTGTCTAGACAGGTAGATTAGATTGCTTTCAGTCCTAGCAAAGGTAGAAAGGTGCCACAGTGGTCCTGAACAAAGCCTAACAGATTTCACTCTGTCCAGCTACTGGCAGAGTGAGCAAAATGCACCCTCCTGGGGAAGAACCTTAGAATCAGAAAAAAAAAAAAAAAAAAAAAAAAAAAAAAAAAAAAAAAAAAAAAAAAAAAAAAAAAAAATCCCCAAAAAAACAGTATTATGAGTTGCTTGGAATTGTTACTATTTTTTGTTTGTTTGTATGTTTTTCCTGGCAAAGCTTGATCTGACATATGCCAGAAAGTTGTTATTTTCAGATGTATTTACAGGGATCAGTGTTTAGATTCCTTTTCATATCTCTGTCTTTCCCCCTTATCTTTCTAAATCTTGGATAGACTGAAGGTCTTGTGCCTGACTAGTTTATATTCATGCCTGCAAACCTCAGTCCTGTGATGAGGAGAGGATACTTGTTTCCGAGATAGGACATTTTGCAAATCAGTAACTCAGGTTTACTCAGAGTCCTATTTAAACATTCTTTTTCTTATAGCTTATATATATAGCATAAATCTGCATATATTGTTGAAGTAAAAACCCTAATGAAATATATGTGATGCTAGAACAAAGTACATGAGTGTGTAATAATAATAAGAAAAAAATATCTGTAATTGGGAAGTCCTTTACTTTCAGTCATTACAGGATATGTCAGTCACTGTAAGTACCAGATACACCCTACCTATGCTATTGTCATAGTGAGGAGTAATTATTACCAAGTCCTTCTTTTTTTCCAACTGTGTAAACTTCATACGCACCTCGATGAACACCAGTCATTTCAAGGCTGAAGTCCAGCTATTCC
The DNA here is from genome assembly GCA_028571105.1 of Tragopan temminckii. Classification (NCBI taxonomy): domain Eukaryota; kingdom Metazoa; phylum Chordata; class Aves; order Galliformes; family Phasianidae; genus Tragopan; species Tragopan temminckii. Next base: position 132,142,764 of record JAOWBP010000001.1, on the reverse strand, counting down.
TTAACTTACATTACTGCTCACCTGATTCTTCCCTTAGAAATGTAAGGAATCTTACTGAGATTTCTTTCACTTATAAAATGAGTGCCAGAGGACTTTAGTGAGGGTAATCGGTTGTATTCAGTACAATAACATTTTGCTTGTTATTGACAGAATTACTATGTTGAACTATGGAAATATTATTAACATGATTACATTTAAGTGAATGAAGAGATTGTCTTTGCTAGTTGTAGAAATAGATATATTTTTTTTCACTGTACACATACCTATGCTACTGTAAGGGAACCAAAGGAGTTGCAGGACTTCAGTTCTCTTCCCCAAGAAGGATTTGGCCTTGAATCTAAGTGTTTGAACATGAGTGAAATGCTCCATTCCATTGGTAAAAGTGTTTTTTATCCTGTTTGGTCTGATGTTGTGCATGTTATTATCAGTTGATGTTCTCTGCTTCTTCTGTTGAACAACCACCCAGGTATTCCTCAGATAGTCTCATCAGTCACTTGGAAGCATTTGATGTAAAATATCATAAAGGAAAGCCAAAGCTTTTGCCAAAGCTCAACATTGTTTTTAAGTGACTGAAGAGTAATCTCTCTCTCTTTTTATTTTTATTTTTGATTAGATGAAGGCAAGCTAAGAACCTCTATGGTTCTCTTTCAGAAGATGTTGAAGGGAGCATATAAACAGGAGGGAGAACAGCTTTGAACTGAGACGAGTGAGGTTTGGGTTAGATATTAGGAGGAAGTTTTTTCACACAGAGGGTGGTGACACACTGGAACAGGTTGCCCAAGGAGGTTGTGGATGCCCCATCCCTGGAAGCATTCAAGGCCAGGCTGGATGTGGCTCTGGGCTCTGGGTCTGGTGGTTGGTGACCCTGCACATAGCAGGGGGGTTGAAACTCGATGACCATTGTGGTCCTTTTCAACCCAGGCCATTCTATGATTCTATGATTTTATGATTCTATGTGTTTCAGTTTTCCTAAAAATAGGGAGGGAAGATCTTAAATCTCAAATGTTCTTTGCCTAAATGTGGGCCTCCAGACACCTGGAAATCATCTCAAGAGCAGAACCTGCATGTCTTAGCTTTATTAAGATGAAGTAATGCTGAAAACTAAGGTCCTCCCCAAAAGTATGACAAGAAGCTGATTTGCATAAATCTTCCCTAACATTACAGATGGTTATCTGTGATCCCACGTAGCTTAAGGCATCTCTGATATAAGGCCACAAATTCGTTTTTCTCATTTACACTGAAGTTGCTCATCCTATTGAGAAGTAGATCTTATCTAAATCTGTAAAACCACCAAGAAGTTACGTAGTTAAAACAAAACAGGACAAAACAGAACACAGCAAAACAAAACAAAAAACACACAGTCAAACCCCTAAGCTTCGTCTAAAGTTATCTCGATTGCCTAAAGTTAGATAGAAACATCTACCTCAGAAGGTAGTCCTGTTAGCCTGACCTCTCAAACAGTGGAAGTTTCTCAACAGCTTGTTTCAATTCACATTGGTAAAATTTTTGAGAAATTGGCCTTCTACTTTTGTGGCTGCTCAAAAGTCTCTTAATCATGGCCTAACTAGTACATATCTTAAGCCCTATCAGAATTTACAAATAAGATTATTATTATTTTTTTCCCCCTCTTCTCACTGGATTCTCTATTCCATGAGCTGTTTATGTCCCGTACATAAAACAGTCATTAAAGAAAATCTTGAGGAATGTCAGTAAACATAACGCTCCATGAATACTCTAGTAATGGGAAAGTGGTGTGTGCTTGATTCATGTAAGACAGAGGAAAAAAACCTCTCATCTTTCCTCCTTCCTTAGAAAACTGTCAGGGATTTCCAGCTTGTGGTTCACGTCTTCTTGGTAGTTCATTTACCATTTCTATGAGGTCTGTAACAAGTAATTGAAAAGCATGCCTACTAACAATTGCTTTCAGTTTCTATACAGGTCTCTCACATTCTTTAACAAAGTCTTAAGGTGCAAATTGAAAAGGTGCTCTAAACATTGATCCATCATACCACCACATGCTCTACATGTGATTGTTGATAAATCACCTTCTTCTCCTTCTTCTCCATCTGGCTTAAAGAGTAGTCTGTAATTCATTTTTAAAGGAGACCACTCTGAAATGTTTAACTCCTCCTGTTGGTTCTAGAAGCAACAAAGATGCTTCTATAGGGGAGAAGCATCTTGAGCCTAGATGTTTCAGGCACTAAATCACTTCCTGGAATGCATTCTAACCTAATTTACTAACTCAAGATCAGGCATATTCCAAGTTTTAGCTACTATAAACTATTTCATACAGAGGCACAAGGGGAATTTCTTTTTTTTTCTTTTTTTTTTTTTTCTTTTTTCCCAATCAGAGAAATGTCAGAAAATGTCTTCATTATCTTGACTTAAAAAAATCAGAATGAGAGAGTAATTAATCCTCCTCAAAGACATTTACATCTAAATAGCAGTAGCTATTTGATGAACTCAGTAATGAACTCAAATTTACTGTGCTACATTGAATGTGGATTGCAAAACAAAGAATAGTTGAAAAAAAAGATTAATATTTATACACTGTCGTTTTTAAACAAAGTCATCCAGAATAATTAAGAGTGTGTGCGTGAGAAGGGGTTTCAGCAATTAGAAAACATTCCTATGGTACATTTTATAGCTCAGAATGCAATGAAAACTATTTTAATTGTATTTTAAATTGCAGTCTTTTCTGTTGAAAATACAAAACTATTGTTTAGTTTTATAGATAAAAATAGGATCTCTTCATATTTTCACTGAAACTGCTGAAATCTTGTCCACTGACGTCAAGAGAACAGGCTTAGACTCGAACAATGGTTGTCAGATGTAATTGGTTCAATTTGCAGCATTTCTCATAAACGCCTGCATATTTTCTAAATGCAGTAAACAGTGTCATCTAGAGGATATTTTTAAGTACTGCATGTCATCTGCAATATCTCTCCTACAAAGATTTTGACAAGCAAAGTGAATACGTGAAGATAAATAGTTGCCATAGTAATTGCCTTTTAAAACAACAATACTAATAAAAAAGTATTAATGAATACATTCTGCTTTTGAGACACTAGAAAGCCTAGTACACTGTCACAACAAAATGCTTGGCTGCCCTAAGGCTGTTAATTTAATCGCAAACATTTAAAGAAATTAAACTAGCATCCATTATTGTTGCGAATCTTCAGTTTAGTTCAATTAAGGTGGCAAAATAGTATGTAAAATTGACATAAAGAAAATAAGGGAATCATTTGCATGCTGTTGTGACCTGTGAATATTTAAATAACCATCTTGTTTGTGCTTAATATAATGTGATCTAAATTATACCAAGTAATTTATAAATAATATTTAAAAAACCGAGCTGAACCCAGCAAATAGGAATTGTTGAAATTTCACCCTTTAAAGTTTTATTGCCAGATGTTGCAAATATGCAATAGCATATACCATTATCAAATATATTTTTATTTGGAAAAAGCAGTGATATTATTGCCTACTTACTAGCATTCATTTCTCTTGGAAAGATTAATTTTACTTTGCTGTCTCAGATTTTTATTATCTTGTACTGCCTGTTACTTCCTAGGTGATGTATTCTTTGGAATAACTCATCGAACAATAGTAGGGGACATATGCTACAAAGCAGTATCTTTAAAAGGACTTTAAAGAGAATCATGTTAGGACTACCTTTTTATACTGACAATTGTCATTACAAGGCGGTTTTTGTTACCAGCCTTAGATGCAGTGAGTGGTAAGAACAAGCCCTCCTTCCATCAGTAAATGATAGATTGTACAGGTTCCTCATGAGATTTTTTTTTTTTTTTTAAGAGCTCTAAGTATAGATAACAAATTACTACAAAAAGTGTTATTACTTGCCTTAACTAAAGCTATTGTTTTATGTGGGTTTTTGTTGTTGTTGTTGTTGTTTATTTTTTATTATTATTATTTTTTACCTAGACCAGAAGCAGCTTCACATCTTACAGCTCCCTACCTGCTTTGCCAAGAAGGACTTTAAAATGTGTCATCCACTCCTGCTCCTCGTAGTTTCATGCTATTTTGCAAGAATTTAAATATCTAAGGCTGTGTTTAATTTCAATCATGGGTCAGGCAGGAGTGCAGTTTGTACAGAACTTGAGTGCAATGGGTCCATTAGGATGTAACTTAATATCTGTTTTACAAACGAGCTGCATTAAAAACATACCATTGGTTAATGAGGTTATAATGTTAATTAAAAGAATTAAAAACTGTAATATGAAATAAAATCAAACAAGACAGTTACATGATACAGAAATTTAATTATAACAAAGTTACAGTAAAGCTGTCAAGTTTACTAGCTGCAGATAAAGTCTTTCACAAGATAATGCTGGCTAAAAAGTTTTCCTTTATCTGTTGTAATTAAAGTAACCATCCGATATGAATGTTGACATCACTTGCATTCAACAGTGAGCTTACTTCTACATTAATACATGTTATGGGAATAGGGATAGTACTGAGATGGTGACTGAGATCATTAAAAACAATGCTGCATCCAGTGCATTACTGCCTGGCAAGAAAAGCTGCAAGCAGCTGCAGGAATGAAGCTAAGGGAAAGAGGATGCCAGTCAGATGATGCTTTTTCTATTTCAGTGACTTACTTACATTTACCAATGGAGTGTTTAAACAGCACTTCTTTTTGTCTTTTAGTCGTCTTATTTATTTAAACTGTACACTATCAAAACTGAGGACTCCCCCTAAACTTTGGTGACAAGGTTGATGGATCTTTGGTCTTGTTTGAGGCTGGTGAGTACAAATCTCAGAGTAGTAACAGCAATTAAAATAATAAATTAATACTAGCATGTTTATTTCAAATACATTCATAAAATCAAGAGACTTTCTTAGGTAAGGAAGGGACAGATTATATATCTAGTTATGAGAGACAAAGATGGAGAGAGTGGGAAAAAAGGAAATCCTATGGGGCTTCTTAGCAAAGAAACAGTAACCATGGCCCCACAGGAACAGGTGCTTCATCAGCAGAACTCTGCTGGATTTGGATGTTTGCCTGGTAAGTGTGGTAAATGTGTTTATAAGGAAGAAATGCATTCCCACAGTTGTACAGAACTTTTCTTAATTCATCCACTCTCTTTCATTTTCAGACTGAAGAGCACTGTGAGACTGACTGCTCTTTGTGCTGAACTCAAGAGACATTAAATGCAATACTGGGTAAGTTTCTGCACATTAGTACTTCTAACATGATCACTAATGTTTCTACATCTCCAGAGGGTTTTGGTGTAGGAAGACAGTTGCTCTAGTAGGGTATCTGGAGGGAAAGTGTGAACTCTAATGAAAGAAGTGAAAAAAGCAAACAGCTGGGCTTCCAGTCGTAAGAGAGCTGGGGAAATGGAAATGGTCCATAGGAGCATCAAACAGTGATCACTTGCAATAGGCTTCTTTTGTAGCAAAGTAATGCTTTGTGCAACATAGCTGTAGAAATAGACGTTTATTTAGGAAGCACTAGGTAGCTGTGGGAGTATATTGAGAAAAAAGAGCTATAGTCAGAATGCCAAGAATGAAGCAGAAACAAAGGTAGCAGCAAGAAAAGAAGATTTGAACTGGGAAACAAGAAAAGAGAAAGCACTATCTATTCAGGTTTGATGTAATTAAAACGAAAATTTGCGATTAGTGATTATACAATCATACTTTCAAGTCTAGTTGCTAGTTCAATAACAATATTGACATTTAATATGTGCAGATACTCGACAATATTCAGTGAAGTTTTGCCGTTGTCAAGTTGTCAGTGGCTTAGGACTTGACTTACGGTGTCTTTTCAGTGCTAAAGACACTGCCAAGATATCTCAGACTGTCTCTACCAGTTTCAGTGCTTGCAAAAATGGTTTCTATACTCAGTGCAAAAGACCAAACAAATACAGAAGCCCTGACTGTAAAACCTCAGAGTAAAAGCTTTGATGTAAATACTTCCCAAAATCTAACTTTTACCCAAAATGAATTTTGTTAACTCATAACAAACAAATATTTGTGTCAGAATGCATAGGAGATGTCCTTGAATTATCCATGCATTGCATGCCAAAGTGTCCTGTAAACATCTGCATTGTTGCTTTGCTATATGTAGTGTAGAGGGGGTTATTTTTCTGGAGGTCAGCAAGGCACTTCCATTTCCATAAGCAGAGATCACTAGGAAAAACACTGTAGTCTTTCATGAGCTCATTTGTGGGAGAGACATGGTACATTTTAAAAACTGTAGGAAGGAAGAACCCTGACGAATCACACTTTTCTCTGTTACTCTTCAACAACACTTCTTGCTCCTGTTTTTAGTTTCTCAGTAACAGTTAATTACATGCTGTATTGAAAATCCTCCATTGCACTGATAAACAGCTGAGAAACAGCAGGAGTTTATGAAGCAAATGCCTGCCCTTACACACCAGTTTATGGAACTGGAAAACTCTTGCAGGCAGCATTAAAGATGAGGGTAAAGAAGACAGAACAAGCTTTAGCTGATTGTGTCAGAGGATTGCTGCTGGAGCCATCTATTAAATGTGGATTCTTGGTACTGGACTAGATAATCACACTGAATTGATAGCATAGCACAGCCAGTAATGGCAGGAATATGTTTGCTGAAAAATTATGTCAAGGTTGCCTTGGAGCTTCAGGTTTCATACCAATATAAGATTTCCTTGTCTGTAGAGACGCATTTTGTCATAACATCTGGAATATTATCATTTCTGACTGCTGCTGGTCAGTTATAAACCAATTTGAAACTGCTGCCGTATCATATGTAACATTGGCATCTATCCCAAATGCAGGTCTCAATGGAAGAGCAAGGCAGGAAGATGTGTTATGATTTGAGGAGCTGATAAGCTTCATATTCTGAAATTACAGTTTGAAAAGCATCCTGTACTTTTTAAATTAAATAATTTATGTTATGTGTTGGCAAAAATGCCAAGGATTTGATTTGATGTTTTTGGCAGGGGATTTATTTTTATTTTTTTTTTTTTCAAAAAAATCACAAGCTTATAGAACATTAACGTATGCATTTCTGTTGTTTGGTGTGGTAATTTTAGGGCACCCATCTACTCTGTGTGCTCAGATTTCTTTTACAAAGAGCTGAAACTACAGAGGAAGGAAAAAAAATGTGGAAAAAAATCATCTTTTTCTGATGTCTACTAGAGAGTCTGGACTTTGCTTGTGATTTCTCAGTCTTCAGCCTCACTGTTTGTGATGGAAATAATGAAATTTTATAATCACTGCTTCCTGCAATTAATGCTTTCTTTCATGAAGAAATACAGACAAGTGTAGCTTCCAGTTTTGCAGATTATCCCTGAGATTAGGAATCATGGGCCTGTAAGCGCTAACCTGGAATGTAAATAGTCTGGACTTGTATACATGGTTTCCAGATGGAATTCTGCTTCTGAACGTCAGACTTAAAGTTATTTAACAAATGTCATGATCTTCTGCATGGGCTACCCGAAATCTGAAGTCTTTTTATAGCTGCATGCCCATTACTTGCAGAAAGAGACCCTTAGTGGCACTTCCTTCTGTTTTCATAAAGAAAGAAAGGAAATGACACTAAGAACTCTGAGAACAAAAAAAAAGCAAACTCAGAAAATGTTGCTTAGCAGTGGTCTTTGCCACTGATATTTACATGTTAAGTGTTTATTGAAAAATATAGAAACATTTGCCCATAGTCAAAATGTTTATAAGTGATATATTACAGGTTTTCTGTGAAATCAAATAAGAAAAGAAGATGCATGCAAAAAATGCATGTATTTTTTTAAACAGTTGATTTGGAAGAAATTTATTTTTCTCTTTTTTTTTCTTTTTTTTTCTTTTTTTTTTTTTTTTCCTTATTTGGTTCAATGCATTGAGTGATAGTCCCATTTGTTCTTGATATTGTTTTTTGTGTTTTTTTTTTTTTTTAATACTTTTCTTCTGTCATTTGTAACTTTGTACCTATGAAAGCTTCAGAACCATGAAAAGAAAAATTCTGAAATATTTAAAAAATTGGTGTTGGAAGAGTGACAGAGGGGGAGGTTATATGCATTAATATTTCTTTTGGGCTTTTCATGGCCGCCTAAGAAGCAGAGGAACTGGAAAAGAAGGAAAAGGTGAGAAAAATTCCCTCAAAATATTTAATTGCTTTGGGCAATAATTAATTTATGTAATTGCTAGGAGCAAGAAAATATGAAGGTAAATTGGAGACATCTCAAAATTTAAATTAATTACTGTGTAAAAACTTTTCAGGATTACAATTGAAAGTATCAGAGAAAAAAATCTATAGCTGTTGTCTTGATTCTTCCAATTGTTCTCTGCAGAAAGCCGAACCTATTTGGATATCTTCCTTTCTCCCATTTACTGGCTGCTTCCTTTCCAGCAGACTGCTACAGACCTCTGTCCAAACTGGTGACAGTGTACTTTTTATCCTTTCCCTTCTGGTGTGGTACATTCAAATGATAAAAACCCTTATAATGGGAATATGCTCACTGAAACTTAGGCATCATACATACTAGTTTTCTCTATAGATTGAGTGGTGCCATGCTTTAGGCTACAGATTTCCTAGTTTTCTGTGAGGTACATCTCCTAGCACAGCACCACAAATTGTCCAAGGTTTATTTCACAGCTTTTCATAATTCCACTTTATCTCAATATTTTATCAGATATAATGCATAGCATTTCAACAGCAAACTCTTGCTGGGCACATTTTACAGCATAAACTTGCATGTGTATGAAAATATATAGAGTTGGCAGGGCACTGACGAGGCAAGAGGTAAAGAATATTTTTAACCTCTAACATTCTCAATTCTGGGTGCAAAGCTCTATTTATTTTATAGTAGAATTTGTGCACGTCTTCAAAGGATAACAAAATGAAATTTAAGTCACAGGAAGTGTCATATTTTGCCTCTAATATTACAAGGCAGAGACACCTTGCTGTTTGTTCCAGTATAGATAACTATATTCTTTTATCACCTTAGAAGGAATCCTTCTGAGTAATAATAATCCTCTGTATCTTCCCAGTCTGTTCTTCTGAAAGAAGAACAAGTTGTCTGCTTCCCTGAGACATAAGTGAATGACATTTTACAAAGTTAGAAATGTGGGAGAAATACACATACGACTAGCTGCTTGTCTTCCAATAATCTCTTACATTCCTTCAGCCTTTCCTGCCGTTCACCACCCTGTCAATCCAACATGATAAACAGCCTGAGTTATTTGTTTGTTCACAGTTTCTGTGCGCAGCGTGGTTTGGTGAAAGGCTGCACTGGATAGCAAGGTCAGAAGCTGCTTCTTTGTTTTGTCCTGTATTTTGCACCCTCTAAAGGGAGAGGGAGATTGTGTTTTCTGAGAACAAGCTTAAAAGCTTTGCTGGAAAACCTTTGGCAAGTGCAAGGTGGAGCAGGCAGGGAGCCTGCAGCTGGAGTGTGAAGCAGCGAGAAAGCAGAGCGCAAAGACACAGAGGTGACAGAGAGGAGACTTTCTGAGAGCCAGAGAGAGTTTGCTGCAATCCACAGTGAAAGCTGCTGGACTCAGAACAAGGTCGGAAGGAAGGACAGACACATTAGATTTTAGAGAGATTTGTTTTTCAAATGTTTAAAGCTGTTTCACAGACAAACCTTATGTTTATTGTAATAGCTACCTTGTTCTACTCTGTGTTCTAATGAGTAATTATTTTTAACACTCAAAGCCTTATTTTGTGGTCTGACAGAAGGAAAAAAAGGTAGGGTCATCTACGTAATGGCTGTATGTGACTCAGTGTCACATCATGCTGACCAGCAATTTGCACAAGGAACAGCCTGCATGGCCTGCATGGATCCTGCATGTATCCAAAAGAACTGAGATGGAAGAAGACTTACTGTAAGTACGATTTCCCAAAATAGGGAAGGGGATATGAAGGTAACATTTCTGAACTGGATGGAGGGTAGAGTATTTCTTCTTGAGTGCAAAGTCAGCTGATGCTGGGAGCTTATTAACCTCTGTGTATGACCATTGAGGAGTGAATTCCTATCAGTTTACAAGGCATAGAAAATGTTATAAGGCAGAAAATGGAAAAAGACATGATAGGACACTGAAAGCAGTCTGAAGGGCACATCTTTTTAAAAGACCGTATAACATTGCCTCAGCAGCTGCAGAACTTTTCAGGTTTTCTAAATAGCTCAGTGTTTTCCCCATTGCTGTAAATATACAGCACATACTGAAGGTTGGGCCTTAGCTTTTAAGAATCTTCTACCCATTCCATTTTCCTGTAAATGCACACTCTTAAGTCAAAATAATCTTTACTAGCTTTATACTGATAGTCTAACTTTGTCATAAATTTTGTCTAGTCATTTTTGTTGGAAAGCAGAAATACGAATAAGTGGAAACATTGTAAAAGCAAAAGGAAATTAGTTGCTGATCACAAAATTGAGACTGATAGGAAAGAAAAATACTATTTTCTGTAACTCTGCTCCATCTGAAGTTAAGTCTAACCAATTAGAGAATTGCTACTCTAATATTACTCTAATTTGAATGTAAGTTTTTTTTAATGTGGAAGGAAAACACATGGGTAATAAATGCAGAAACTCAGACAAAAGAGAATCGGGACCGTGGGATACAGCCTTCTGAAAAGTCCGCCATGGATGGGTGATACCACAGAATCATGGAATCATAGGGGTTGTAAGGGATCTCTGGAGATCATCGAGTCCGTGTCCCCTGCTACAGCAGGTTCCCTAAAGCTATTTGCACAGGAAAGCATCCAGGCAGGTTTTGAATATCTCCAGAGAAAGAGATTCTACAAAATCTCTGGGAAGCTTGTTCCATTGCTGTCACCCTCAAAGTAAAGATATTTTTGTCATGTTCATATGTAACTTCCAGTGTTCTAGTTCATGCCCATTGCCCTTTGTTCTTTCACTGGACACCACCAAAAAGAGCCTCGTGGCTCTTGAGTCTCCATTTGACACTCACCCATTAGATATTTGTGAGATTCCCTCTCAGTCTTCTCTTCTCTATGCTGAACAGTTCCAGATCTCTCAGTCTTTCCTCATAAGGGAGATGATCCAGGCCCTTAATCATCTTTGTGGCCTTCCACTGGACTCTATCCAGAAGTTTCTTCTTTTTCTTGAACTGAGGAGCCCTGAACTAGATACAATAATATATTACAGTGCAATTATAAGGACATCAACTATGCATCAAGTTACTATACAAATGAAGTAATGGTGCCTTCCCTCCTGACGTCAACATGTTTTTTCATTTCTCTCTTTACCACTCTTACCTTGGAGATGTGTGGATTTTTAATGGGTTTCTCAAGGAAACAAGCATGAAGGATTTCTTCTGGTTGGGTGTGATAGACAATGATCTCAAGAAGTTTCTGCTACCAGTGGTCTGAATACATCTTTGCCATAATCTCAAAGACTACAAAGAACACCTGTTGGTGACAGGTGCAGCTTCTGAAATTGTAAGAAAATTATTGTGAATGACCTTAAAGTAGCGCTGTTCAGCTGTCTTAATTGGACTCTATGCTGTGATCTATAGTTTTACCTTCCACCAAGTACAGCAAAAATAATACTTTCTTGTAGGTAAGCTTTGAGACCTGAAATTCAAGAAGGAGCATACTACTAAAGTGCACTTCAGCAACTTGTGTGCATCCCAGTCTTCATAGTATTAATTCCTTCTTTTTGCACAGAATTTGACTTTTTTAATGTTATAGGTTTTTTTTTTGTTGTTGTTTGTCTGTTTGTTTTTACATAAAACCTGTTAAACACTTCTAGTTTTTGTACTTCAGGAAGACTGCTTTTTGAAAGGTTTTTCTGATACATTAAAAAGAAATCTTTTTTTTTTTTTTTTCACAAAACTAAATAAAATAGTTCAGGTTCAGTTTGATAAAAATAAGAGAGAGAAGCT
>JAOWBP010000001.1:132102898-132130875 GCA_028571105.1 Tragopan temminckii | reverse complement strand
TTTCTTTTCTTTTCTTTTCTTTTCTTTTCTTTTCTTTTCTTTTCTTTTCTTTTCTTTTCTTTTCTTTTTTCTTTTTCCTTTCTTAAGGAAAACCAACCAACCAACCAACAACAATCAGTCTTGCATCTGCTTGACTATACTGAAGCCGTAAACCTTGGCATAATTCCACTGACGTGAAAAAGTAACAGCTACAAGCTCTTATCCAGGATTTGTGATTGATTATCTATGGAACTTTCTACAGAAAAGCTTGTTTGTTTATTAATTGCACTATGGTTTGTGCTGAGAGATATATACAAATGAAATCCTTAAATAAGAAAAAAATGGTCTACATATTTAGAGACTCTAATTCCAAAATAATATGCAAAGGCAAATAAATAAGCAAATCACAAAAACAAACAAAGAAAAAAGAAACAGACAAATCTTTAGAATCATCTGCAAAACAGAGGAAGCTTTAAAATAAAGCTCTTCTTATTTATCACAGACATTTAACATTGAAAATTTTATTTCTAAGATCTGACTTGTCTTTTAGAAATATTTGACTTTCACTGATATCTTGTCCTTTAAGACTCTAGGAAGATTTTACTCTCTGTTCTAGAGTAGCAGTTATGAATGTGATGATACAATCTACCTGCCCTGCACACATCAGTCAAGGTTCTTAGCATTCTGTTGGGAGAATGAGTCTTACTGACCCATGAGTGGAGCGTGCACTACCACCATATCACTAAGCTAGTTTTATTCATTTGCTTTGATGGGCACAGAGCACAACGTGGAAAATTCCGTTCAGAAGAATCATGTTAAAGAAGTTTGATGGGGCTACTGAAGCCTAGCCCAAACTTAACACATTCTTTACTGAAAGGAAAACTGGAATCATTTTCTATGACTAGTTTTAAAATTAGTTGAGATCTCACTGCTGAATTTAATAAAAAAATGATCTGCCAGTAATACCAGCCACACAGCTTTGTACGCTTTCCAACACTTCAAAACAGCAGGATACTCTTATGGTAAAACACTTAGCCAAATGCAGTTTCTTATATGAAAATAAAAGGCTCAAATGCAATTAGTTTAAATGATCCTAATGCATGCTGAACAACCGTACACAGTCAATATCCAAAAGAGAAATCTGACTGGAAAAGAAGGCTTATGTGTCTAATTCTGACCTTAGGAGTTCTCTAAAATTAGTATTAGAATTAGTAAATGCCATGCACTTCAAAAGAAGCCACACCAGTCTGCACTGCTGCTTGCATTAGCTCAAACAACGTTTACACATAGAACTTGTCTAAGATGTTCAGGACAGGCCTTCTCATCAGCACATAGAGTGTCCAACTATGCCAGGCCATGATCCTGACAAGGATTTTATTTTCTAACACAGCGCAATAGTCCTATAAACCTGACATGGAAATCATGATATCTGACAGCTCAGCTCAGTACCAGAGTCTAAAAATATTTCCCAGGTTTGAAAATATCTGCAAAGCTCCTACAGGAGCAAACTTGCGTATGGTTCTGATCCTGAAGTTTTTAACCAAGAAATAAATAATAAAATGAAAGTAAACCCAAATGGAATAATAAACACTCTTGTTGATACACCTCATGATTTCTTACAATAAGAAACTCTTTACCTTCGTATGCTAGCCAATGCCTTAGTGACATCCCTAGCAGGTTCAATTCTCATTTAGTTTGTGAAATGCCCATTAAGGAGGTTGTCAGTTACAAACTGATCATCTCTTCCACCTTCTATGATGACTGTCTACAGGCATTGCTACAGCACATACTCATCCTGGCTGCATATGCACAATATGTCTGTGTGGGACAAGTCTCATGTTGATTTGGACTGCAGTTTCACAACATTTTCAGACAAATGTCTGGCATCTATTTTTATCCTGTAAAGGAAATCTTCAAATGTCATAAAATTAGACACTCGGTTGTTTTCACAAACACTGAGAATGTCCAGTACTATCTGAGGAACTAGGTCTTAACTTGAACATGTAAAGCAGTGTTGGGTAAGTGAAAGAGAAGTAACGGTCTTTCAGAAAGTGATGAACTTGACTGTGAGTTTTCTATGACTCTTTTACCATTAACTAAATATCAGTGCATGTTCTTTAGGACTAATGTACCTTTGGACAGCACTGTATCTTTTTTTAAGGTTTGGAACCTTTTCAATATTTCAGTAAGTATATATAATCCTGTATATGCATGCAGGTGTGTAAATATCTGTAACATGTCTGCACATGCATATGCATGATGGTAAGGCAATACGCTGAGCTACAACACATTCTCCTTGCCTGAACTATTTTTCTGCTCAAATAATACAACTAAAACTATAAATTTATACAAAAATAACAAAACTAATGTGGTTAAAAAATCTGAGTTATAGTAACAATTACTAAAAATACACAATTTTGAGATGACGATGTACTATGAAACTCAATCAAAATTCACTGATTTTCTCCTTGAACAATATAAAATCACCTGTTATGCTTTTTAAGACAGTATGGCTGAAATCTTGCTTTTTTTTTTCTTTTCAGAATGCCATCACTAAGTTTCCACTGAAAATATTCTAACCTCCAGATCAGATGAGCGTTCAGGTGAAGCAGCAGCCAACACCCATAGGATTTAGTTCTGTGATCCTCCTGAGTCTAATATGAGATGAGAAGGCAGGCTTTTCAAAAGTATTTAGTAGCAATCATACAATTCCCACAGATTTTAATGAATGACTTTTGCTTTCCCTAGATTGTTCTGATAAAAATTTCACTCCCCTGTGAACTTAGGATTTTGTTATCTTGTGCACAGTAGTCCATGCAGCTACCTCAAATTCTACACAGTGAGTTTTCAAAAAACAAGCCCAACCAGCTAATCCCATCACTGTTATTTAGCAGGTAAGAGAATAATTGAAAAATAATTATAATCATCTTTAAAAAAAAAAAAAAATCAAATCAGGGAGCACTTTAATTTTCACCTTTGACAAGAGGAAGATGTTCATTTCCAGCTGTTTCTATTTTTAATTGATCGTTTTCTATGTAGTGAGTGAAAGCCAGCCAATTTTCTTCAGAGAAGTGCTCCTATTCTCTTAACTCGGTAAGAACTACATACTTCTTACTGGTCTATTGCACCGTGGGGATCGGATAAAATATGAAAGCAAGGATTTCTTTATTCTAGCCTGGAAAATTAACTGTTAAGCTCAGTGGGGGCAGAAATGAAGGTGGCATTTAGATATAACTAATTTAGTATCAAACCAAAGCAGATAGCCTTCTCAGAGAAGGAAGAGACCAAAGGGAACACAAAATTGTACCTGAATTATTTCTGAGTCAATTCCTATGAAAACTGAAGAACTTCCTTTATGCTCAAATGGATTACATATTTCCTTTTATAATATGCACTCTGTTCACAGTTTTCAAGATAATGTAATGAACAACAACTGTTAAAAAAGAAAGATTGATATATTTTTAATTATTTCTTTTACTTAATAATAGTGTAAGAGTCATTTAAAGATGTGGCCTGGACTACCTTTTAAAAAGCAGATTGTGAGATAGATCCTCATTGATATGAAATAATATAGTTCTGCTATATTCTATCTGCTATCCTTCAATTAGAATGTAATGAAACCATGATTACAATTTGTTTAATCACCTTATGTTAATAAAATAACAAACGCAGCTTGTAAATTTTGTTCTTTGCTTTATTTTGTCTGCTTTTAATTGCTTAGATTTTCTTTAATTGTAAAGAGTGCATGTTTGAAGGGATAAATGTGCTGTCAGACCCAGCTAATCATTCCCTACTTACCCACATTTCTAAAGACCAAGAATTTTGCTTGAAAAGAGGCTTAGAAGCAATTTTCTTGTGTTCATTAATCCATAAACATCTGATTTCAAATCAGATTGCCAGCAGACATAACCTCTTTGCATTACTACAACAGAGACTTGATTTGATTAATCAAACAGCTCTGATTCACTGAATTGTCTCCAGAATAGTTGTCCCTGACAATACTATGCAAATAACTGCTGATGTTGTGCTGGCGTTCTCATCTTTCTAAAACTGTTCAGTATTCTTCCATGGAAATTTCAATTTTTTTATCTAATTCACAGACCTATACAGAAGGCCCACTGTATCTAATATTTATAGACTTTAGTCCACATTCCATTCTTGGATTTGAAAATGTGTGCCATCTTTACAATGCTGTTTTTCTATACCTCAGTTTATCTTTTACTAAAACAGTAGTAATTATATTTCTCTATCATAAGATACTTCAGAATTTATTCAATTTTTATAAACAGATCTTTTCTTTTTAAATTCATTTTCAGGGGCAATTCAATATTATATCCCATATAAGTAATTGCCTGCTTTGTTCAAAATAGCTCTCAATTAAACTGAATGTAATTGATTGGTTTGAGGAACAGGGAGGTTTTGAAGTTTAAGATTCTAAAGGCAAATAACTTAAGGTATACACAGCTAATATTAACTGTTTCCAAAGCAGCACAAGCTAGTAACACACAACAGACCTATCTATGCCTCAATGTGATTAACCACCATAATAAGCAAAAGTTACTCTGTGTGAGTACTTCCACGTTTTACCACCATGAAATAAACAAAGGTGATATCAGTAAGCCTGCAGTTGGAACTAGAGAGGAAAAAAAAAAGAAAAAAAAAAAGAATATTCAAGTTGTCTTTGGTTAGACAATAGGAAGCAAAACCAAAGCACTTTAAAGCAACTGAAAAGTTAAGTCTCAGCAAGAAGAGCAGGAGTCACAAAACTTTCAATAGCTTTTTAAAAAGTCACAATTCCCAGAAATATGAGAAACAAACAAACAAACAACAACAACAACAACAAAAAACAGCAAAAAACTCCAGAGAGTTCAAAAATCAACAGGAATCACAGAAGGTTTCAGGGGAAGCAATAAAATCTGTGAAGGAAGAAAATATCTTTTTTTTTTTTTTTTTCCTGTGCTTTCTTACGTACTCCAATTCCCAACAAAGCCTTGTTGTAAGTACTGATTCAGCCAAATGTATATCCTTCCTGCTGGTTCACTCTGAGCAGTATTGTGTAACTAACCTGCTGATGAAGACCTCTCTGAACCTGCCTATACTTCCAGGAAAAGACATGCATAATCATAATGGTCAGTTCTTCAGTATTGTGCAAAATACCCACATGAACTGAGAATAGAAAAGAATTCTCAGCCAGCATAAAATGACTTTGCCAAAGTGCAAATTGGTTAGATTACATTATTTCTCACTTTCCATTTGACACAATCTGTTTCTTCTTATGATTCAGATAACAACTCAAGGATTCATCTTAAGGTATGATCTTAGCCTAAGCCCACCATATTGTTTTGGTAAGCTTCTTAACAAATATTTCTGTATATTAAACTGAGTATCATTAGTACTCCTGAGAGATAAAGTAGGTTACAGTCATTCAGCATAGATGCAGCCTCACGTCATTCACCACAGGAGAAGATACTCTAAGTCATTCCTAAGATTACTGACAATGTATTTATATTTTATAATTGATATGAATTAACATAAAAATTATGTATGTTGGTATTTGCATCAGTAGCTTGTTTATGATTTGTGCTAGATTTTCTTTTTGAAGTTTTATGTGTTTATTTATTCATTACATTCTGAAACATAGTATTCAGTGATAATTGCTTAAAGAGTTACAGAACATTTGGTGATTTCCTTTCATATTGTTGGCAGAGAGTACAGTCTCAGCACAAATGGAAAAGAAAAATACATTTGCTTTAAAATTAAAAGCCCAAGTCCTCCTTATTCCACCAGCATAAAACATGAGTAATTCCCCTGGTGTAAGGCAAAAAGAGAGGAAAAAATGATGCCAGAATTTCAGGGAAGAGGTGCATGGCCTAACACACACTTCTAGATGCAGCAAGCCTTTCTCCTTTAGCTGTTGCAGTTTAAAACTAGGATGTGGTGAAAAGTGAAACTTCTTTTAGACTTTCAGCTGTTCACAACTGGGCTTTTGCCCAGCATGCAGATTAGCATAATTTGCTGTCTGTGTTGAAAGAAAGGTCTGTGACTCAAAACAGCAGGAGTGCTGCAAGTCAGAGCTGAGTTGCTTCAAAGAACTGAATACGGAAGTCTGAATATTGCATTTATTTATTTTTGTTTTTATTAACAGGAAAGCTGTGCCCCATCATATCTTTGCATTCAGTCCAAGCATCTATCACCTAATTTTCTAAGTGATGTTACATAGCTCAGAGATTATTATCACAGCCTAAGCTTAAAATAATAAGTTTCAACTCAATTGAAATGCAAAGACAAAATGCTGCATTCCTTTCCCAGCTGAGCTTTTATTTAACATGCCAGATTAAGAAGCTTGCTCTACTTTACTGGATCAGAGTCAACACAGTTTGTACAAGAAACTCACAGATAAGGGGAAAACAGGTCTTAAGCAAACAAAATTCTCAAAAAAACAAGAGGGCATTTTGCCCAACTGTGTTCTACAGAATTTATCATTAATTCTCTGCCTCTGCTAAGTCTGCAAAGGAAGGCTGCTGCTTTCATGTTTTGGGATAGCTACCCTGACACACACAGTAAAACCAAACTTCTTTTTCTGATTTTTCTTTGGTTTTGTTTTGGTGTTTTTTGTTTTGTTTCTATGAAGCTTTAATCAACTAAGAAACATCTAAAATAAATTCACACAACAATTTAGAACAGCATAATCTGAAGCTCCAATGGTTTTGGATTTAGCATAATGCATCTCACTATTGTGCTAAACTATCTCAAACTGCCACCAATCCCTTGACTTAAAATATGATTCTTTTGTCTTCCCTGGTTAGAAAATAAATACATCTAGTTTGTAACTGTACAAGATCTTGCAAGGGCACAGGCAATCTTAACACATCTACACTCAGAAGTATGTTATTTCTTAAAACGATGGTTATGCCCTGATTTGCAAATACAGTTGTTTTCACCAGTTACCCCTCAACACTTTTCCTATAAATTTCATACTGTTCTGCTCTTCCTAAGATGTTAAAGCGTCACAAATGTTAAAAACTGAAACACAGTGAACCTAGTTTGGAATTCTGAATGTTTATCTTTAAACAATACTCAAAGAATGCTGTCTATATATTTAAGTGGCTCAAAAGTGGGCCGTGGCAGAAAGTACCCATGTAATATCAGAAATTATAATAACATGTTTAATACAGCAGATCACCCTATGAATAAACTAAACCAAGAAGTCAGAATTGTGTACTAGCTGCAAGCCTAGACTATAGCTATGCTTATAAAAGCACCAGGTAGGTTTTGATGGTTAAATTCATAAATGTTATGAGGGACTGAGACCTGGTTTCCCTAATTCCTGCTATTTAAAGTAAATTAATGCTTTATATTAAAAAGCAGGGATTACTCGAGAAAGCACAAGGGAAGGATGTGTGCTGCAGGAAAGAAAAGAGTCTTAGAGATGTTTCAGTTTCCTGAAAGAAAAAGAGATTAACACAAAGACGTGAGGAGACAGATTCTGCTCTTGATTACAAGCAAAACCATCAGTAGAACTGCTCTAATTTCATAAATACAACATTTATGGATGTGCAATCAGAATTGGGCTCAGATAGCTTTAACACAAAGATTATTACACGCAAGTTCTAACCTTAGCAAAAAAACTCTTAACTTGGGAGTAAATGATATTAGCATCTTTTTGGCCTTTTTCCATGACTATATACACTAATGGCATTAGTGTAAATGTGACTCAGACTTGGGATCCCTGGTCACTGTCGCAGCCAAGAGCCTAAGTATATGAAATCTCCTTGGCTCTGGTAAAACACTAGTGCTAAATTCTGGGAAATGATAACACTGATTCATCTCAGAACAGTCTATATATAACAGCAAGACTAGGCACACATAAAATTATGCACTATCTTGCCTCAAGGTTAGCAACATATTCTAGTAGAAGGAAAAATGTTATTTTCATTCCCTGCAATCATGTGATAAATAGCTGCAGGGCAGATTCAGCAAGATCTCGAAGGTTGTGATTTTACAATATAATGAATGTATGTCTAGCTTTTTGCCACCTGAAAAAGCAGCAAAACAAAGCAGGACTTGTCAGTATTTTGCTTATGGCAGAAATCAGACAATGTCCAGAACCCTTCATGAGATACTGCTAGCACCGTAAATAGTTTGATTATAACATTGACTCCAATACTTCAACAGCACGGCTTTCCAGTATATGGCGTAATTGGAAGCAGCAACCAGCAGGTATCACATGTGAATGGGAAATGTCTCCAGCTGAGTAACTACTGATGGTGAACCAAATATGTTGTCTTGTAGGTGCTTTTAGGGGAGGGAGGGGGGAGGAGGGGAAATAAGAAAAAAATACTGAAAAGGAGAGGATCCTTAGCAGAGTTGAATATTTGTATAGGACATGAGGCAAGCAAATTACCTACAAAGTTCAGAAATAGAAAGAACAAAAAGAGTCACTGAATTTAAATTTAAAAAAAGTAAGAGAGGAGACAGTGGTAAAGGAATATTTTAAGAGATATAAGGGAGATTTTTTAAAAGCTAAATAAGAAACACAACATATAAAAGAACTGTTTATCCAGATAGCTTACTAGGAAAAACAGCAAATCTTAAAGAGGCATTTTTAATGGAATAGAAACCCTTCAGTTGACATTAATTCAAGCCTTTGGGCAAATTCAGGAGACATTTTAACAAAGGTGGGAGACATATACTGAGCAGTGCATTCTTAGGAGAAGGCAGATTCAAACTACATCACAGAAAAATTGAAGAAGACAACTCAAGCTGAGGACTATTTACCTACCCTGCTATGGATGTACCGTTGTTTGAATTTTACTCATTTATTGTCAAAATTGAGTAGACTGTGGATGAAACGTTTTATTCTGATCATGTTCCCTATAAAATACTGGGGTTTACTGATGTACAAATTGAATACAGGCAGATCTATACCATCACCATCACAACTTAATGGCCTGCATTAAATTAATGTTTGATTTTGATGCTTCATACCACTCCAGTTTTGGGGGATGACTGAGTTATAACCACTGCGTGAACCTGTAATCATTGATGTAATTATGCATAGTTTGCAAAACAGTAGCATAAAATTGAAGAAGTCATAAAAATGCACTGCAGTTACATCAGATAGTATTGCAAGCTTGGCAGGAACTTTCAGGTGTATGTCTGCTAATATCACGTGGGATAAATCTGAAAGCTCAATATGGACTGTACTTTATGCTTCAACCACAGGACTAAACTGTATGGTTTTGCCAGACAGCAGGGCAGATTCACTTTGCCTCACTTGGGGAGCATGAAAGAACCTAAAATAAGTACATATGTAATTCATATCCTCAAAGGCACCTTTACATTGCAAGATAGTGTAAAATGATTTTACACTGAAGTAGGTAATGCAGTATAA
The DNA here is from genome assembly GCA_028571105.1 of Tragopan temminckii. Taxonomy (NCBI): domain Eukaryota; kingdom Metazoa; phylum Chordata; class Aves; order Galliformes; family Phasianidae; genus Tragopan; species Tragopan temminckii. Next base: position 132,121,502 of record JAOWBP010000001.1, on the reverse strand, counting down.
AATCCTGCTAATGATAAAGTATTATAGTTTCACCTGTACGTAGCCAGCTGACATCAACCCCAAGTGTGTTGTTCAGAGCTGACCTCAACCAGCTACCTCAAGGTACAAAATAGCTGCTGCTTCTCTCCACATGGATTTTACATTTAGACAGCTACCTGACAATAACAATCTTGATGTAAAATACACTTATTTTGCAGTGAAGATAGAACCCTAGCAAAAATGAGAAAAAGGCACATGATGTTCAAAGAGCAGTGAGTGTACAGCACAGTCCAAATGTAAATGAGACCAATTCTATCTCAGTCAATTGAGTTACGCAGACTAACACAAAAACTAAATTCCTCCCTTTGTATTCTTAATATTTCTGAGAGCAGCAAAATTTATTCAAGAAAATGTCAAACAAATTGGCTATATAAATATAAAAATTCATGTGATTTCTTTTTTTTTTTTCTTTTCTTTTTTTTTTTTTTTTTGTATCTTCTGCAAGAGTTAATGTAGTTTGTGAAAGTTATTATGCTTTGGCTTATAAGCTTCAGCTGGTTGTGGTAGCTGTTCAAATTTCAGGATAGAATGCTAATTTATCTATGCTATTGAAAAAACTAATGAGGTGGTAAATAGCTGTAGAGCGATGTTACATGCAATGATATGCATGTTTTTGTTTTGTTTTGTTTTGTTTTTCAGGTTTCTCATTTTCTATATAACTATATACATGTAAAAGTAATGAAAACTCAAGATAGGTAACCAAAGCTTAAGGCTTCCAAACTGGAGTAGAATTAATTCTGCTGCTTTCAAAAGGAAATGAGATAAATTTAAGCAAGTTCAAAAAGAGCACCTCAACATCTTAGCTGGGGTTTTCTTATGCTAGAGCTGAGGTCTCATAGGCAGTGTTTAGGTGAAGATCACAATTAAACTAACACAGTCAATTTATTCTCATGCTAGTTTTACTCCAGATGACAAAATGGCAAAATGCTAAGTAGTCTGAAGACTTCCCTCTGTTATGCTTGTTGCCTATGGCTTTTAATTGAAAGTACTATCACAGCACCTCTACCAAAGTCCAAATGTCATGAATAGTAGCAAACAACAGCACAAAGTGCAGAGGATCCTCCTGAATCCCAGCTGTCTTTACTGAGTATTGCAGGAAGTAAGATATAATGTTCTTCAGTGGCTAGAGGCTTGCTGAAATGAACTTCAACAATAGTAAAAACATGCTAAGCTTATAGCTTTAGGACATTATAAATGTTTAAAAATACCAGTTGTGAGATGGTGAATGCAGAGTATTTTTCAATGTGGTCTCCACTAATCCAGAAAATGATTGTTCTGAAACCAGGAATTATTTCTGTGACATAGGACAGACAGAAATCCTAACTGGCAACAAGAAGTATTTGGTCTGCAGTCAATCTGCACCGTCTATAAATTGTCTTAGAAGGCATTGCATGAAACCACTCCGTTGAACAGTGCTCAGCATGCTGCTTTAAACAAGCAGACTCAAGGATCAGTGGCATTCTTTATATCGTACCAGCACTGCCAGGTTTCTTATTAAAAGGCTAAGTTTTCCTGCAAGTCCAGACATCCATCCACACAGAGCTTTTAATCATTTTAAAATGTAACTATACATAAATGTTTTAATCTCTCACTCCAATTTCCCTTTCAAATTGCTGAATTCAAGTAGCACTATCCAGTCACCAAATTGCAAACTCCAGTGTTCTGCTTTGTGAATTACATTTTTTGTAGCTGTTTTTAAAATCAATTTTCTATCTAAGTCTCAGTGAGATACCACACCTATTACAAATTGTGAATGCATTATACCACCTGTGAGAAAAGCATGAAGAATCTTCGGGGGGGAAAAAGCAACAACAACAACAACAAACAAACAACAAGCAAAATATACAACAAAGACTTGTTTTGTCTGCTGGTTTTAACTATGACAGATGCAGGATGGCCACAAAAATAACTGGTAATATCTGGAAGGAAAACCTGTACTATAGTACTGTACTGTACTTCAACAGTTGTAGGTAAAGACGGATAGAGAGGATTTTGGTTTTGTATTTTTACAATACAGATATTACCCGCACTGAAGGAATATGATTAATATGAGTTAATACACTGCACAAAACTTGCCTCAACCCTCTGTTACTCACATGTAACATGTGAGTATAGGCATTATACAATATCAATCACAAGTGAATCAGATTTTGTCAGTATTAAAATGCATGTGCATAACACTAAAATACTAGCCAGTTCTGTTCATCCTATACATACTCTTAGTACTACAAGTCCACCAAGTTAAAGCCACTTCAGATTCTGATATGCAACTTAAGGTTACATTTGTTCAATCCCTGTGTTTTAGTTTTAACCAGAAGATACTGTCCCAGTTATCATAGCTGCAAATCCACAGTTACGAAGTCAGGTTCCTAGTTTTTCTGCTGCCAAATTTTGCAACACAAATTTAGTAAGTCACCAAGCTACAGATAGAAAATGCGTGTTACCTATTGCAGGATTTCATTTCCTTTTCAAATGTGTAATAATAACTATAATTTGCTCTAATTTGATTCTCTTAAATATATTGGAACAAGACAAACCAAGTATCTAGCTAGTTAAAAAGGTATTTTACTTTCCATATTATGCTTCTACCTAGATATGGTTCCAAATGCTTCAGTTCTTCATATCTTAAAGAAGCCAGTTGGTTCATCAGTCTTTATCTACTGCAATGTGTGGTCACAAACTGAACTAGCAACTAGCATTGTATACAAATGTGCCACTTCTCTGCTGCAACAGTATTTCAGAGGAAGTATCAAATTTCTAATGTGTACAAACATATGTTTTACAAAAAAATTACTCAGAGAATGAAAGAAGAAATTAAAAAGAGAAACAAGAATGGGTAGTGACGGTATATCATAAAAGAAAAGGATGTATTTAAGCATCAGCCAAATGACACTATTTTTCATATCATTTACAGTAGATCTTAAAGACTAAAATACTCCACGTGCCATTAGTTTCTTCGTACTCTGTGACGGATTAGAATATTTCTTAATCAACTGCTAAAGCACAGGAGAAGACCACAGCCTACATTTAAACAAAACTGAGTAATAGTGAAATCCAGTGATGTCCAGTAGGGCTGCTATCAATAGATGATAACAGAATCAGGGAAATACATCTATCATTTAAATATTCTTCAAAAAAGTCTACCTTTTTGACAGTTTCTTAGTCCAGGGATTAAAAATTCACATCAAGAAACAAAAGTTCTGATCTGTAATCAAGGAAGTGGATTAAAAACCAAAACTATTATGAGGTTTAAATTACTTACTCCAAGTCCTGGGCTACCCCTCTACCTGGAGGCACTCTGAAAGCCCATACAGTTCATTCAGAAGCGGTCTTGCTCTGCCAGGTAAACTGGTAAAATGGGCTGCATATAGTTTGTAGCAATGCATTAATTCTATAGTAAAAATGAAGAAAAAGTAAGTCTTTACATCTCAATCATATAATATATTTAAATCTCAATCACTTGAGATTGCCATTCTCACAATTCATAGCAATACTCAATTACAATTCCTACAGCTGTCCACCTGAACTGTTCTAATACTTGAAAGGACAGCTATCAGAAGTGAAGAGAAACAGGATCAAAGTGAATCAAAGCTCACTTCCCTTTGCTACATCCATGTTTTTCATCTATTTTCACAGTATAGACAAGTGTTGCCATTTTTTAGTCATCACAGTTGGAGGAAGAAAAAAGGGCTTGTAAAATAAAAATAAAATGCCAATCACAGTAGCGGATCATCTATCTTGACTCGTTTTGTATTTCTACTGATTGACAACCAGGAGCTCTTGTAGCACACAAAGGCAAAAAATAATAAAAAAATAATAATAAAAAAATCAGGTGTTCATTTCAAACTGAAATGTTTGACAGATGTAACAGCTTTCTGAGATGAAGCTGATGAAATCTCAAATAGGAAAGTCCATCTCCTGTACACAGGAGAGATTACATTTCAACAGGCAAGTTTTACTGTCCTTATGCAAATGCAGATTTCATTTATTTATTTATATTTATCTGGCAGCTGTTAAAAACATGGGAGACGACTACAACTTCACTATTGGTGCATGGTCTACCTCCTGCTGCTTTGGATTCTGCAGGCTTCAGAGCAATCCACGTTTCAGGGTACTGTTGTCACAAACTGAAGGTAATTTCAAATTCTCTTACTGGCAACACTTGCACTGCAATGATACTTTGACCTCTATTTCTGAAATGGTGAAAGTGAACAATCTGACAAGTGACTGAAAATTCATACTGCTATGGACGCATACCTAAAACAGAGAGGTAAAAGAAGGATTCTTACACTGTGATGCAAGTGGCCAGACATAACAGAGGATAGAGATCAAAAGTTTACAGCTTCCTTTTTCTCTACTTACATTCACAGAATGAGGTACCAGGGAAGGGAAAAACAGAAATGCTTAGCACAGCACCAAAACAAAATAACTGGGATTTCAATGTACTGTCTTCCTAAAATAGTCAGCTGTGCAAATGGCCTGATAACAACTTAGGAAAAAGAATGTTTCTGTTGATCCAGGAGCCCTTGTATTCAATCCATGTTGTAAAGAAGACTTTCCCAAAGGTAACTGAGCACATCGTCTATCTTCTGTGGACATACACGCTATTCAAATGATATTTTTACCTACAGAAATACCTACCCTTAAAATCCTTCTCCTGACTTCAGTAAGAAAGCTAGACTGGATCATGCTCTCTACTAACAAAACAAAAAGTACTGGCACATACTCTTCACTGTATTCAGTCTTCACTAGTGTGGGATGCATCTCACTCTACTGCATCCGTCAGCTACTGCAACTAGTTTAAATAGAGTATTTTCTTTTGGAAGGGGTAAATTGTGAACCCAGTGAAGCATCAAAGATTTGACATACAATTTGAAGTTATACCATACCAATCCAACCACAGGATCAACAGAAGCAAAATCAGGTACTGCGTACGCAGGTGCTACCAGCTAAATATACTGTTGAAAATTATACAAAGGAAGATGTTTGCTATTTCTGAACACCATTTGCAGAAATTAGGCTAGATCCACAATTGGAAGTTGGGCACATCTTCAGATATATTCATTACATGCTGCAAGAATAGGGACTGGCACAACACTGTCTGGGGAAAAGTACTAAAGCCAGGGGTTTAATATCACTCTTCTCCAGAAGATTTTACATTTCAAGAAGGTATTCACTGTAATTAAAGTTCTGCTTTTTTTTTTTTTTTTTTTTTTTTTTTTTTTTTTTTTTTTTTTTTTTTTTTTTTTTTTTTTTTCCATAGCTCCAAGACCTATTTCTGTTAAGCCAAGGTGTTTAAATTTTCTTCCAAAAAATTCTGGTAGGGGGAAAAGGAGACTCACAAAAAACTCAGTGCTTAAAATGAATATCAGTATCAAATTCTTAATTTCTTTTCATTATAATAACAATAAATAGTTCATATATAGAAGCATATATGATAGAAACACCTTTCCTTGAGAAACCCAGTTGTCTTCCTGACTTATATGCTTTGAAGAAGCGTGGATTTCGAGGCTGAAATTTGCATCTGCCAGCTTTAACCATTTAAAAGATATTGCTGCCAGATACCAATCTATAAGAGGTGGTAAGAGTAGGAATTATCATTACCAACTGAAGCATGAATTTCCTTTTAGAATTTTAAGACTAATAAAGGCTATACGACCAAACAAGGCTAAATAAAACTACTAAAGTAGCTCAGTTGATAGAAAGAATCAAATTGGCAGTTCTTAAAGACTTTTTAACAATTAAGAAAAACAATCACAGAATTAGTAACACAAAAGTCTAGGACATAGTCAGAATGAATATACTGCAAAATTTAAAATACAAGTAGTATCTCACAGTTCATTTGGTTAGAAGGAATGAAGAAGAAAGAAAGAAAATCACTTTGTGTCTATGAAGCATTTTACAAATCAATATTGATAGTTTTTTTGTTTTTTTTTTTCTTACAGCTATCAGCCAGAGAGACTATCTAATTAAATTTTTTTGGAGCAGGGAGATGTTGCTATCTTAAGGTGCTACCTAGATTTTGTTCCTGTGATTATGGGTGAGGAATAAAGGAAGGAAGAAAAATTAGATAACTGATCTTCCACATTTTCTCAAATTCTGCTCAAAATAAAATGATTTTTAGTTCATAAGAGTCCCAACTCATCTTACATGTTTTTTAGATTTCAAAAATATTCTCTTGGTGTTATCTTACATTTTTTATAAAGTAGTTAACATCAGGAAGAGCTACAGATGGCATTAATCAGCAGATTTATCACAATTTGGATTTAACATCAAATACTGAACAGCTACTCTAAGAAAAGACTCCTTATATTCCTAGTATAGCAAAAACTGTGCATATTCGAGAACTACTTTCAAGTAGAAATATTAATTCATCTACGCACTAAAAATATATAAATAAAATCAGTGTGGCATTTCACAAAAGAAATGGCAAAAGTACAACATCATCTCATAGGAAACTACAGAAGCTACACATCAGCTGCAGTCATTTCTCAATCATTTCCTGAAAGCTGCTGAATTACTCAATTGTCCTTCTTTGTGTAACAGGAGATGCAAAAAACCCCACATCAACTTTAAAACAAGTCTCTCACTTTTACTCACATGCCAGAAGAGAAACAACAGGTAAGAAAAAGAGACAGCAACACTTCCGAGACTACAATTTGAACACTTCAGTGTGACTACAAATTAGATTTTTAAACCACCTTACTGAGAAAGTTAGAGAAAAACTGAGAAAGATTTCACAAATTTTTCTATTAAGATCAACATGAAATTAATGCCAAAATTACATTGGGTCAAATGCTTTGCTGACTCCTCACATCCTAGGAATAATCTACATGTGGTTTTGTACAGGTAAATGTTGCTAAGCAGAACAATTTATCTGAAGTTTTTGCAACTGTACAACCAACATAAGAGTGTAGTAATACGTTTATTGTGTCCAATGTCAGTAATGCCTTTTTTTCATAGCTCACTAGAACACCACCCATTAGGGAAAAAAAAAAAAAAAAAAAAAAAAAATTGCAGCTACTCTAGAAGGAACTATTTTATATGATATTTTAATTATAAAAGAACAGTTACGATGATATTTGTGTCAAGACAAGCACTTAAAATCTCAGTTAAGTAAGACACTAAAGCCGCCCTTTATGCAGCAAACAATTTGCTAAAAGACACCAATGGAAACAAAGATATTCCCACTCTCAGCTTCAGTAAAATATGATAGCAGATAGCATTCATTCATTTCTCATCTACAGCCTGGTAAAACATTTTCCAGTCAATGGAATGCTATTTGATGTAAACCAGAAATGAACAGATTAAATGCACACATCGGTCTACTAAAATAAATCATCCTGCATACATTCCAACACAGGCCATAAAGTCAAACCAGTAATAAAAGAAGAAAGTAATATGTGATTTTGTTTTTCTTTTCCTTTGGCAAAGATACGGACATTAAAGAATGCATGTCAGATAACCCCACTTTAGAATCAACTGAAGAAACTTCTGAGTATATGTTTTAAAGTCAATTTGCTATTTTGCAGGGTGACACCAAAACTCAAGAATCACCTATAATAGGCAGGTCCACTTGGTCAGTTATATTCCACATATTGGGTACAATTCGATCCTAGAGTGAGAAGATACAGCACATCCTGAAATAAATGAAACTTGAACTCAGCTGCTCTTGAACTGAATTCACCTAGATGAGAACTGGTCCATTAGGTATCACGTACTTGCCTTTGAACAGAATGTGTGCAGATGAAAAGTTGTATTGCAAAAATAAGAATCCTCGAACTGATGAAGGAAATCTTAGGGTTTGAAACCTGCACTTCAAACAGGTAGGCTGTGCCCGTAAAGAGTTGCCACATGTAAATGGGTCAGAGTTTTCATATCTTTAACATCTGTTGTTTATACCCAAGAAAGCACATCAGGGGCAAGAAAATTAATTCCCCAATTGCTGTCAACTGAGTTAGGGAACAGCAATAAACAGATTACTGTAAGCCTCTAGCTACAATAAAATTGCTGTCAATAAAATGTGGCTGATATGGTTTTGCTATGCTAGAAGAATAGATTCTTTGGAAGTGAAAATCTGAAGTGGAAACAAGAAGGACCCTTCCCTGTTCCTATACACAAAAGAACATTATCACAGAATTCCAATAGTATTAAACTCTCTGGATCCAATTCACTCCCCCACGTGTGCCACAAATTTATTAGCATTTATGGAATTTTGGCTTTGCACATTCAGTACAGATGAGACCCCAGTGAATCCGATAAAATTCTTTTGCATGGGAAACATTTAAAGAGCAAGGAAGCTTGTTAAGCTTTGCCTGTCTATATCTGTACACACAAAATGTTCCCTACCCTAGTTTAGCATTTCTACTGTCACTACTGAAAATGGTATTATAGCTTAAGGTTATGTTCAGATTTCCATTATAACCCCCAGTTTTCACATGCTCTTAACTTTCTGAAAAATTCTTCTTTTCAGCTGAAATTTTCCATGCTTGGTCTCAGCTGAAAGACGAATTTCTTTAAACAGTTGAGCAAAATCCGTTAACCTATTTTTCAGTTATACAAGGATAAAAAGAAAATGCGTTGTGCATTTTTAACTTTTCAAATATTTTAGTATATAGATACATAAATATATGGAACTCAGAAACAATTGAATTTTACATGCAGGCATTTTTCCAGGCAAGTAGTCCTCACCCAAGACTAACATCCATGCTAACTTGTAAAACAAGTTAAACATGGAAAGGTGGAAAAGAACAACAGTGTTTTTTTGTTGTTTTTTTTTCCTACTGAGTAGTAAAACAGGTCACTAAAAATAATATTATGTACAGAATTATGGAATGCTATGGTTACAAAATGTTAATATTTGCAGGTGATGTAAATTCTGTACAGCTGTTCCAATGCAGATTTCTTTCATGTATATCTTGAAATTGCCACTCTCGGCATATCAAATTAGAGTCACTAACATTTTCAGCTTTTTTTTTTTTTTTTTTCTCTTATATGAACCCCAAAGTTACAAATTTAAACATTACAGTATAAGACGATATCAGCTGCATTTGCCAACAGAAAGTTTATGTGATAAGCTTAAGTAATCTGCATTGATCAGCAGGAGCCTGGCTACTCATTCCTTGGTCAGGCAAAAAGTCCACTGACTGAAAAAGGAGTAAAGGAAGCTCCATAGTTATTGATTGTATCACTAAAAAAAACCCAAAAACCAAAAGACTTTAGTGTGGAATGCGTTCAGCCCCAAATCCTTAATTTCTACCATCAGAGCACAGAAGTAAAAGGACAGTGACAACATATTTTCAGCTTTCCAGAAAGTACTGGAACTATACACATTTCCAGAATTTACAAATCGTCATCTTGACTCGTAAGAGTTATGATGTGTGGTCTTTCTTGAAAACAACATCTGAAGTCATTTGGACTTCAAGGATGTGCTTCATTCCCATCACTTTAAATGAAAGTTAAACACGTTTCTAAATGCTATTTTCTTAGGAATGCAGACTGAAGGTTTTGCTCAAAACCTTCACTGAAACTTATTTTACAAACTGTTTTATTTGCCAGTGCTGTGCTTCAAATCTGATTAAATGAAGTTATAATTTAAAACTGGGATAACCACAGCAAATTGGCCATAATTTCTTTTATTATTTAATCTGTTGTTAACCTAATGATACTGAGTAGGAGGCTTTTGTCTGTTTATTTGCTTTTTATAAAAGGCCTTTCACTCTGAAGAATACATGTCGTCTTCTACTGTATTTTTATGCAGTTGTTTGGTGTACTGACTTACTAATTTCAAGTGCATTTTAAAGTTCAATCAAATTCTGAAAAGAACACTGATTGAGAAGCCTGCATAGATTTCAGCATTCTTTATGAGTCATAACACTGATTTTGGAAGCTTAGCTATATGAGCTGGTGGTGTGTAACATCCTTTCCATACTCCTAATTATGTGAATTAGCATTTAGAACAATCCCAAGTTCAAGTATTCAAAAATGCTCTTTTCAGAGCATCCACCAGGTTTACTGCAAGATAGGCACTTTAAGAAGGCTTTGGTTTTTGTACTGGGTACTTCTGAAACATCAACCTGTGCAATTCAAAGAGACGTGAAGAAAAGACTTAACCACAGAATTTACTCTAAAATTATCAACAATAACACAGAATTTGCCCAATAAAAAATACTAATAAATTTGGATTGAACAATTGATTTCTGAATTCTAAAGGCTTTCTGACACAGGTCCCTGTTCTAACAAATTTCTAGAGCCCAGCTCCCATTAGAAGTAATAGGATTTTGTTTGAATGAAGTCCAAGTGGGGATTTGGGTCTCATCTCCATACCAGTTTTAATTTAGTCATCTGCAAGATACACTTAATGTATATTTTGCTTGAACTGAAAGAAATTTGAAGTAGAAACATAGGATGATAGCATTTCTTAGACAAATATTAATTTTATATTTCTTCTTTCCCTATTTCAACACCCTCCACAATTCCCACGCACTTTGCAAACCACACACAGAAAACTTATATTACAAGTAATTTACTACAATTTACAGTGTAAGACACAGAAAAGAATTATTTTAAACTTCAAGAAAACAGAATTAAATATCTCTTCATGAAGGAATTAAAAAAAGAAAGGAAAAAAAAAAAAAAACGTGTTTCCAATACTGTGACATTAGTTTTAACTACTGTTCAGTAAGATTTCTATTTTAAATCTGAATATTTTGCTTAAAGGACATACTCTATAAAAATCTATTTAAAAGACCTATGAAAGACCTATGAAAGCGTATTTAACTGCAGTGCCAGTGCATGTTAGCCAAGATGCATCCTAATCCCAGGAATTACAGAAAGAATAGTACAAAGACTGCTAATAATTACTGCCATTGTTGGCTGCACTCCTCCAGCCAAAAGTGTTAAGGGGACATAAGGTTACTTCCTGTAACATGCATCACTGAGAAAAAAAAAAACAACAACAACAAAACCTCAGCAGCACCTCCTCCTTCCCCACAGAATAAAAGAACATAAACTCAGTTTAGAGAACTGTCTGCCTAAGGAAGAGTTATACTTGCAGTTAGACATAATATTGCAGCTTTTGCAGGGAGTGATTCAAATCACATGATATGAATATTTGCTGACTTCAGAGAGGATTTAATAAGACTTCAGTGAAACCTGAATCACATCCATATAGAGGAATATAGATGGCTATTACAATGAAACCAATATATTTAATGTAATGAACACAACTAACTAAAAATACACCTGTAGGGTGTTTTTCTGTTTCTTTGTTTTTTTCCTAAATTATATTTTGCTCATATTCAATTTCACTGTGCAGAGCATATACATTCTGTTAGGTAAATAATATTTCAAACCTTAAATTTCCCAATATACTGTGGGGGATTAAGTCTGAGTTTCTTAATAGAGTTTGGAGAGCTAATTTAAGATAATTTAACAACATCTCTGAACAGAAAAGGAATGCGTGGGTTGGGGATGTTACATTTTGTAACCAAACCAAGGGGAAAAAAAATCTCATGAAAACTTCAGCCAAGTAACCACTGATTATGCAGAGCTCGTCTACAAATTATTTTTGTTTGTTTTAAATGAGATCTTTTCCTAAACTTATGCAGACAGTATGTATATGGTGCTGTACAGCAGCTTAAAAACTGCTACTGGAGTTCACCACAACTTCAATTTCTTGGAAAGGTGACAGTTTTGTGAGAACCTTCTTAGATGCTTTCTGTATCTCACTGTTATCAGTTGTCTCAGAGTAGTTACTTTAGCAGAACTGCCTCAGAAGTGCTTGTTTTATTCTTAGTATCTTGTTAGCGTGACACCTTACAGACACCCAAAGTCAAGACACAGTTCTGGGTACACCACATTCATCTCAGATAAGGCTAATGCAACAGCAAGAGAATGACTTTATCCTAAACTTGGCTACTGTCAAAATCTTTTTGCAAAGACAAGCCTAAATGTGTCTCGCTTGATTCTGCAAGATTCGTATCTCTAATAAGTTCTGAGAAATCACCATAACTTGGAGGGTACAATGCCAACAGGCATACAAAAGTGATTCCTAACACCTAAGAAGTTGGTGCAGTGGAAGCTAAGCACTTGGAAAGCTGCTTTGTAAACACACGAACTTAACTAGTGACCAGTCCAGTGCAACTACCATTAAATAAAAGGTTCTTTGGCTGGAATATCAGCTTGGTCCTTCCCTCCCCCCTTTCCCTACCTACTGCAGGACTGGCACCGGGCCAGCGTAAGCGACATAGTACCTTAGTGCCATCTACAGGCTATATTGACATTCTAATTTAGTGGCAAAAGACAAGCACCAATAAAATAAATTAGACAGCACTGCATTTAAATCTTTATTAGCAAGGAATTATTAGACCTAAGAAAAACTAATGCTGGATTTGGTTGAAATATGAGTTTCTCAGCCTCCTAATCCCTCTTCATATGGCATATTTCACAGTTTAAAACGAGTTATGACAGATCACTTATGCATTACTAAGATGAGAAAATATTTACAATGGGCTGACTTCTTTCTGCATAATTCAGATGTATTCAGAGAACGCATTCCTTTTGAAAGTATGCTTTGGCCATTTTTTCAAAATACGCAACAAACTGTCTATGCAATACCAACTTTAATCTATTACAACAAAATCATTTAAACTCAAAACAGAGGAAGACTTCCGTATGGCTTAGTTATATTCTATGAACAAACCACATGCTTCACAGATGAAGTACCTTGGAAATTCAGCTGTCTTTGTTAGGGAAAAAAAAATTAACCCCTTTAGTAGCACTAACTTAACAAAGTTCCATATCAGCTTGAACTGTTAAAGAAACTCAAGCCAACTCACTTTGAAATTTGACATTGAATATACACATCCCTTCAATCTCGAAACAGTCACGTTTTTCTAAATGAAATTTGGCATAAAAGAGGTTTTTCTTCAATAACGTTTACATTTGGGTAGTCAAATACTGGGGAGAAAAAAAAAAGAAAAAAACAACACGTCTGTTTATGCATATGCATGTGCATATGTAGGGACCCATACAGTCCTTTAACAATCAGTAATCTCCAGAATCCAAAGTACCAGAGGCATTTTGAAAATGTGTGGGTAAGCCCCAGGTAAGTGATAATGTGGTTGAGGTTTTTTTTTCTTTGCTTGGTTTTGTTTTTTTGTGTTTTTTTTTGTGTTTGTTTTTTTTTTTTTTAATATATATATATTATTATTATTATTTTGTTCGGTTGTTTTTTTTTTTTCCCCCCATGATATATGTAAGCTAAATTAGACTGAAACAAAAAAAGAACATACTGGCACTTTTAATACTGGTTGATCGGGCACTTGTATGCAGTACTTATAGACCAGTAAAAGTGCTCGTTTACCTGTCTGGTGTGTAAGGGGCCCTTTGTCTTGAAGCCTCCTTGGGAACTGCACTCTGAGGCACTGAAGTGATCTGAACTAGTGGAAGAGCGTTTGGAAAGGGTGTCACAGCCACCAACAAAGGTGTTGTCCAAAGGGAGTTCCTGAATCACGTGGTGCTTTTTCACTGAAACGGGAGTGTCAGGTTTGAGATGAAAAGCAGACTGCGGAGAGGCAGATTTGTAATGCTTGGCAAGATCAGGACTGTTAGGCTTAAAGGTTGTTGGTGGTGCTGTGCCCCAATCAAATCTTCCTATACTTTGCTCCTCCAGCTCTGCTGGAAGGCTTATTGTCCCGTTGATGGGTTCGTGAACTGCATCATCAGGTTTGGACTCCTCTATGGTCACAAAGTTCAAAAGAGAACTCTTCGGAGATTTCCTTTTCTTCCTTTTCTTTTTCTTGCTTTGCTTGTTCTCCTGATTGGGAGACATCCATTCAGCACCTTGTTTGCTCCTCTGGGCAGCTTTGAATCTGGATGCGTGCCGGCAGCGAACGAGAACAGTAACAAATATCACCACTATGACAACCATGGCACCTGCAACAATAGCAATCATGATTGTGAGATAGTCCTCGTTTTGGTAGGGTTGGCTACTGTCTCCTATGTTCCTGTCCAGAGGTGTTTCCATAGTCCTGCGTATCAAGTCATAAATATAAGAGGCATTTCCAGCAGTATCATTTACATACAAAAAAACAAGCACAAGAGTATGCAAAGATTTGGGATAACCCAAATCACTTATGTTGACAACTAAGCGATGCAGCCCCACATCATTAGGAGTTGGCTTTTCTTCCAGAGTGATGTTACCTGTCACTGGATCAATCCGAAACAGACCTTTGTTATTTCCACTCACTATTGTGTACTTCAGTTCAGCGTTCATTCCGGTGTCAATATCTACTGCAAACACTTCTGCTACCACTGATCCTGGAATTGCTGAGAGTGGCACCAGCTTAAAAGAAGTATTAGAAGGCGGGTAGATGACAACAGGACTGTTATCATTAACATCCATGACATTTATGGTCACTTTCGCTGTAGAAGAGCGAGGAGGTTGTCCTCCATCAACTGCCTTGACATCAAAGGTATAGGAGCTCTGCTGCTCTCGATCAAAAGAAACATTGGACTTTATAACTCCAGAGAAGGGATCCAGCACAAAGTTGTCATTGTCATTGAGAATAGAAAGGGTCACCGCTTTGTTTTCCCCAGCATCTGCATCAGTCACCGTGATCACCCCCACAGTGCTATACTTTGGTAGGTTCTCCGATACAAAAAACTGGAAATGATTATGAGTAAATTTGGGACTGTTGTCATTTTCATCCAACACAGTAACAATTACAGCTGCTTGACTCTGCAAAGGAGGGGTGCCATTGTCTCGGGCTGTAACAGTGAAAATGAAACGCTCCTGTTCTTCTCTGTCAAAAACTCTGGAGGCTGTCAAAACTCCCGTCTTTCGATCCAGATCAAAAAAGGAGGCATTAGGGCCAAGCTGATAAACAATGTCTGCATTTTTCCCACTGTCTTCATCTGTGGCACTAATAGTTGTTAAGTATAGACCACGACGGTTGTTTTCAGAAACTGACAGCTCAATTACAGGCTGGCTGAAAATCGGAGGGTTGTCATTTTCATCCTCCAGCTTAACTCTTACCAGGGCAGTCTGGTTCAAACTGGGCTTGCCAGAATCAGAAGCAACAATTTTAAAGCTGAATTCTTTGGTGCCCTCATAGTCCAACAAGGAAGAGGTCTCTAACAAATACTGGTTGTCGTAAACTGCCTTCAGGTGGAAGGGGACTTCCCTCTCAATGAAACAGATCACTTTGCCATTCACATCAGTGTCCTTATCTGAAACCGTAATTAGGGCAATCTTTGTATTGACAGGATCTTTCTCAGATAAGTACACTGTGCCATTGATGGGACTTATTATGTACCTGAGGTCTATGTTCGGAGGGTTATCATTTACATCAGTGACATTGATGGTCACAGTTGCCCGAGCTGGTGTAGAGCTGCCATCACTAGCCAGCACTGTCACTTTGTGAATAGCAGTCTCTTCCCGATCTAAGGACCTCTGAACCGTGATCAGCCCTGTGGTGTTGTTTAAAGCAAAAAATCTTTTGGTCGCAGGGGCAACTTGGGCACCAAAAATATATCTGATTTCTGCATTGCTTCCTATATCTGCATCTGTAGCATGAAGCTGAATTACAGAAGTGCCTACGGGCGCATTCTCTGGTATATGAACCTCTACTTGACTCTCTTTAAAAACTGGCCTGTTATCATTGACATCACTTACTGTGACTTGCAGGATAGCTGTGCTGGATTTCTGCGGGGTACCTCCATCCTCCACTTTGATTTTCATCACGTAGGTGTCCTTTTGCTCTCTATCCAAGTTCTGCTGCACAATCAGTTGAGGCCATTTCTCTCCTTCTGGAGTTTCTACGATATCCAGGCCAAAGACACTCTGCCCATTCAACAACTCATAGTGCTGCACACCGTTGAAACCTGTATCAGGATCTGTTGCTGATGGGATCGGAAAGCGACTGTTGATCAGAGTGTTTTCTGGTATGGAGATATTGATGACAGGGGATGGAAACATAGGAGCATTGTCATTAGTATCCTTCACAATTATTTTTATCTTGATCAGCCTAAAAAAGTCATTAGGGAGAATCACCACTTCAAGTTCAAAGAAACACTCATTTTCTTCTGCATAGGAAGCGCCAGCACAGAGTTTTTCTCTGTCTATTCTGTTCGATGTTGTAAAAATCTCCCCGGTGGTACTGGACACTTTGACCAGAGGGGCATCCCCTGCTTTGGACACCAGTCTGTAGACAAGGCTGGCACTGGTCCCCGTGGCAGCATTGATGTGAGAAATGTTCAGATCCTTTGGTATGTTTCCTATGGGGACATTTTCAGGCAGCTCCTCTCTAATAGTGTAAATAAGTTCTTGAGCTACAGCAGAATCCAGCCTTAAACAGGCAATCAAAGCGGTCAACAAGTAAAATTCCCTCAGGTCCATGATAATGTTTTTATTGTCTTTTCCTGGATTTTAGGACTTAAAGGTTTCCACACAGAAATGATGCGCGATTTGCAAGAGGAGGCATGCATGGACTGCAGGATGCATTACATCTCATTTCTTATTTGGAGACAGCACTGTCAACACAACCACACAGAACAGCATTATTGGTTTTTAAGAGATGACAAATCCACAATTTCCAACTACTACTTGTTTTTGCAAGGCACGCTTGCAGCAGTATGCTTTCCTATTGCTCCCCTTTACAAGCAATCCCTCTGGACAAATACACTAATATCCCATTGGCTGCGTTTGCAGAGAGCGAGAACAGAAATAACTACTTGCAGGATTAAGGGTAGCTGCAGTTTCAACACGTACTTTCTGAATAATTTCTTGGCACACCGTGTAATCCGTAACGTGCGTTTCCCCTCTACCCTCCTCCACCCAGTCATTTGGTGCAAGTAAAAATCTTCCTGTACTTCTGCTGGATTCTGACTGCTATGGCAGCTGCCAAATGTCATTCGCTGTTTGCTTCCATACGCATTTTTCAGTTCTTGCTAACCAGATTTCTCTCTGTTCCCTGTGCCTTGCATCCCCCACTACTGTGATCGTACTGGGAAATAACCACCCGGACATGCTGCTGCTGCTGCAGCAGTCGTCACTGGCGACTTCACATCCCTGTTAACTGACGAGACAATAACAGGACTTACAGTTTCTTAACACTCTCAGCCCAGTATATCCTCTCCAGATGTTGGATACTTCTCCTACTGTTTAATAACCTTAAACTTTATTTGTTTGTTTTAAAACACGGTCTAAACCGAGGGGGCTGGAAATTCCGAACGCAACTTAGGAGCAGCCGGTATGTTTACAGATGGAGGGGGTGAATATATTTTCTGAATATGAGGGAAGGAAAAAAGGTACAGCCTTTCAGCCTTTCTCCATTAACACTGATCTCCCTTTAGGATGTTATTAGCAGCTGCCACACATAAATACTGCAGACTAATAATGCAGGTTAAAAAAAAAAAAAAAAAAAAAAAAGGCAACAGAAGGACTTGTGTTTGCATGCTCGGCTAGCTGCGAATTACCCGGGAGCAAGGCTCCAGCACCTGCAGTTTGGGGGAACTGGGCACTCTCAGCACTAACCTTATCTGCATTAAGCAGCACGGGAGCTGCTGCCCGTGATTACTTCCAGCAGAGTGATGCAGGTAGGGATGCAGAGACAGGGAGTAGGTGAGCCTTTGCCACCAGCACCAACTGAATCCGAAATACTGATCCTTTCCCTAGATAAATACACTGCGTGTTGGCTCTGATTACTATTTTGTTAATGAAATGCATCACGGTGTATGGGTAACTTTGCACTTACGTTGGTTGTCTACCTTTGATGATCTGCTGCAGCTAAGCAATGATCTGTTCCAGCAGATACAGCACAATGCATCTGGTAAACCACCAGTTTTGGAGAAATCAGCAGCAGCCAAACGCTTCCTCCTTGAGATATGTGTTGCTTCGGGGTGGCAAATTAGCAACTCCAGGGAACAAATTCACAGTTCCGTCGTTAGTCATCCTCTCCATGTTTCATTTCTATTAAGCGGCGATCCTTCGGGTGCTTAACGCGCACGCAACAGCGCAAACAAGCAGCAAGCAAAAATCCGGTGCACTTCTTTAGATGGGGAGTATTTTCCACTCTGCACTGCACACAATTTCCATCCCTCTCTCACCACAGCAGAGACAGCTACATCAAGTCTGCAACTTCTTACTGGAAATGACAGAGTTGGTCTGGCGGTGCTTCTCTCCCCCTTCTTACCTCTGGGTTGATAGTTGCCCACATTAAAAAAAAGAAAAAGAAAGAAAAAAAAAAAAAAAAAGAAAGAAAGAAAAAAAAAGGTAAAAAAAAAATCCTAATAGATTATTGCTTTAGTGACGGGAGAAAGCGACAGCGCTTTCCCTCCTCCCTCCCAGTCTCCCTCTCACGCACACTCTCTCCTTCTCTCTCTCTCTGAACTGAAATTCTTGATATAACTCTCAATAAGCCCAGAGGGAGGGTGTGCGCGGCGCTAAGCCCCCCCTCCCGCCGCACCGCATTGGTCCTCGCCGGCGGGGGAGGTGGCTGCCGAAGCGCGGCTCTGGCATTGGCCGCCGGGCACGTCGCTCCGTGGGTCGGCCGGGCGGCGG
>JAOWBP010000001.1:132087491-132102372 GCA_028571105.1 Tragopan temminckii | reverse complement strand
AGAAAAGAAAAGAAAAGAAAAGAAAAGAAAAGAAAAGAAAAGAAAAGAAAAGAAAAGAAAAGAAAAGAAAAGGAGAAGAAGAAAGACTTTAAACAAGATATACTGGTTAAAGGACCAATTGCAAAAAACGACCGTTATACTGACTAAAAGCATGACATAGAAACAGTACCCAAAGCACCTTTAGAACTATAGCAATTTCATTATCAATTCTGCTAATTTACTTACATCCTGACAGAGTTAAGGATTCTGGGGTTTAAAGACTAATTAAAAAAAAGAAATGAATTTGCCAAAATTGGATGAAAGCAATAACCAACACAAATGGTAAATCACAGAGAGTTTCATTTTGTGATGTATAATGTAATGGAAAAACCGACAACTAAGAGCTGACCTATGTCTCTTTGCTTTCTGTACCATGCTCATTGAGGTGAAACACTCAGACATATTCCTTTAATTTTTCAAAAGCAAGAAATTGGATAAAATACCCTTTCAGTGAGCCTGGTGTTTAAACAAATGACATTTATAATAGGAATGCACATTTTGCCTCCACTTTAGAATCTCTTATTCTACTTTCTGAACAGCAGTTGGCTATGACAAGAAATGACAGACCATTCCACTTCTATCTCCAGCTCCTGTATCCAGGTCACACTGACACATGCAGAGGGAGAGGGTAGCTTAATGTGACATCAAAGTCTTCGCTGCCCTGGCCAGTGAGCTGCAGGGCTGGCACCCCAGATTGAGCATCCTAGCCTTTGTCCATGTGTGATAATTCTATAGCAAAGTATTCCCATTTGTTTCTTTTGTTTTCACATTTGTTTGAGGACAGAGCCAACGATTCTTTGTGCTACTAAGTTTCTAGTCAACCATGAACAAATTTGTCTGATACTCAAGGAGAATGTAGGAAGAAGGCACCAGAAAAGTGTCAGCTTGAGTGGCTTTGGTTATTCATTTCGCACTGGTGGTTAAGTTCCAAGCCAAGAGATGGAAACACTCAGCAGACTGCCCTTCTCACCTTCGGACTAGATCTCTCAATCTAGAAGATTATAAAGCTAACTTCGAAATTAACTGTGCAATGTGTATTTTTCAATCTATTATGCAACTCTCATCACCATTTCAATGGGCTATTGATACTATTTGGATGAAGTTTAATAAATGAATATCATATCTGGACAAGTTTATATTTTGAGGCTCTTGGCAACTATACAAAAAAAAAATTCTTAGAACAAATTATATAATTCCTCAACATTATGATACTGTATATCTAGGAACAGCTATTGTGAGTGGCAGTGGCTGTCTAAGAATATCTGCATGTTTATTGTTCCCCCCTAAGGCAACAAGCATTGTCTGAAAGAAAAGCTCTGTGCCTTGACTATCCTTTGAGAACAATAATTACTGCTATAGAGGAATATACTATACCAACTCTCAAGTAATTGAAAAGGACTGACAGACAAATGATTTCTGTGTCCATTGCTCTGGGTTCAGATCCTCTGAAAGTTAAAATACATAGGCAGTGGGCCAGTTTAGCCTCAGAGCTAGAGGGCTGAATGTACCAACATCAATGGAACTACAATTTTTCATTCTGTTCCTGATTTTGGCCCTCTGCCTTAAAACAGAACTAAAATAAGTACTAAAAAAACAAGCACTGCATATTTAGCATCATTAATTCTAAATAATAACTGAAGCTTTTGGCATACAGATGAGTGCTTTTCTTTTAGGTAAACAGACCATATCTCCTGTTCATAGTTTTAGCAGACACACCTATAGATTTGACAGAGAATCTAGGCTGAGAATAGGACTGACTGAAATACACAGGCAAAGGTAAATAAAATTAAAGAGGCTAAATCATGCTTGGAATTTTTCAGTGAGTTCATAATAAAACTCTCTGAGATGGCAGAAAAATATCTCAAGCTAAAAAAATCCACTTCTAAAACTAAAGACATTTCAAAGAAATGTAAAGAAAATATCTTCAGTGAGAAAAGAATATGGACTACAAATTTACTTCAGATTAGGTCATCATCATAAAGTAAATAGATAAGAAGCCTTTACATTCATGATACTACAAAATTATGTTTGTGGGCAACCAAGGTAAAATTGTGCTCACACTTGAATCCAAAGCAGTCATATTATTTATTTCAACAGATTAGGATTTTACCCTTCATTCAGGTTTAGTTATTTTTATGCCATAAGTGAATTACATGAGATTTAAAAAAAAAAAAAAAAAAGACAAATACAGATTCATAATCTGAGTCAACCTTCTTAAAGATAAATGCAAATAGAGAGAAATGTTGCAACACCCAATTTTCCTGTGTTAATATTTTGAAAGAAAAGTCACTAATTCTTAGTTGGTCATTTGCTGTTTCATACAGAAAATGGAGTGGGTACAATTTTACTAATTATCAGTTAAAGTTGTAATAGTGTAGAAATTTTAATTGTCAGAACATTTGAAGTATTTTAATAGTTAGAAATGGACTGTAAATAAGAGCAGTTCACAATATTTGTAATGGAAATTATTTGATCTATGGATTGCATTGCATATCTCATCAGCAACCTTATGAAAGACATAAACCCAACAGATTTCTTTAAAATGCTAGTAGAAAAAAATCACCAGAAAAGATATGGTGGTTTTGAGTATGAACCTTCCAACTACATTTTCTAGTCAGAAGTAAATGACTAGATGATCTACTTTATAACTTATCAGTAACTGAACATAAAGCAACAGAACTCAAAAAATGCAAGGATATAGCATAACAGTCTTAGAAACTGCTTTGCATATTTTTAAAAATACCAGAATTGAGGGTGAAATGTAAAACAATGAAAAATTGAAACATAAAAATGATCTCAAACTGAAGTTACTCAAAATTTCAAAGGAACTAGAATTTTTTTTTTTTTTTTTTAATTACAAGTCGAAGAATAATGCAAATGAGTTTCCTTCCATCTCTATTATTCCAGTTTCAAAGTTCTTTTTAGGAAGTCTTTCTCTATTTTAAACAAGCAACAAAACAAAAATAGCTGTAAGTAATGTAAAGGTGTTATCACCTTTACAGGTGAATTTTACAGACAAAATTTTTAAAGAACTATTTAGTACATCATTTGATGTTGCCAAAATGGAGCAAAAGAAGCTACCTTGCTTCAGAATGCTCCATTACCTTTTGCTCTGCTAAATAAACACTAGCCAACTTTTCTAAATAAGACAGATCTACAAAATTAAAACAATGAGTATTAGAGCTAAATAATGAGCCAAATCTACATGAAGAACAGCTATTTGAGCTTTACTAGGCTAGAATCAATCAAGAAAATGAATCTGAGCATCATGAAGGACTCCACTGAGAATAAGGATGAAAAATGAGAGGGTGGCAAAGGATATTAGCAGGTACGAGTGACAGGAATTCAGAAAAAGTACCACTTAGGAAACTATTCTTTTCACTTGGAACCTTAAATCTATCCTAATCAATTTTCTCTGTACTACAAGGTGCCCAAACTTTTTTACCCTCCAAAATCTGTATTTATTCTGTTCCCTGACTTAACTCAGTGCTTGGGATACTAACAATGTCTGACTGGTTAATAGCCGCACTTTTCAGAAAGACACAGAGAAGAAATTGTCTTTTAAAAGGCAGCCTAATGTATCTTTTGTTAAGTCTCTGAACATTGAAGTTTGTTCATGTTAAAAATTGTTTAGCATTGTGCTTGTGTAGGAAAATAAGCAAAAGGCTGCATTTTATAAATGACTAGAAGTTCTTAATTTGGATTTCTGTTAAAGATGTATTATTATTTACTCGGTTTCAGTGCTTTCAACATTTATTGTCCTAGTAACAGCTGCACTATACTTTGATAATAAGAAACCACAAGCTATATTGTGATATATTTATAATACTCCATAGGCATGCAGTATACTGAAGAGTAACAGTAAAGAATATAATAGAAGGCAAAATACTTGAGCATCATTTTATCATGCAAACCTGCATTATTTTCATGAAGACGGGAAAAGCAAAGGTTTTATAATGAAAGCTTGAATGGCTAATGATAGCACTTCTCAACTCCTTATCCCTACATATGACACTCTAAAAGCTGACTGACCAACCAGCTTTTTTGAGAAAAAATCCTTTTGAGAACTGGTGCTTTTGAGAAAGACTGCTTCATACTGTTCCAACATGAGTCAGGCCCAATTTTAGTAAAACTGTCTGGTATTCTATTTGTTGGTGACCTTATTTCAGATGAACAGCTGCCCTTCCCTTCCCTATTCACTCTCTTCAAGGGATACCTGAAAAAGCTGTGATGTCAGCTCTCACACATGCTTTCCTCTTTCTGATTGCCTTTTTTTTTTTTCTCCTCCTATCCTACTCCCTTAGTACTTTGTAATTTAAGGTACTCCATGTGCAGAATTAATGCAAAATACGTTCTCACACACAACCAGTGTTTCCCCGGACCGAACAAGACATTTTTATATCTTCTTTTTACCTGAAAATTATCTCATTGGCATCAATCTACTGGAAACAGACCTCTCAATTAAAGAGAAAGAACAAGCTTCAAATCATAGCAAAGGCTTAGATTCAGTTTCAGTCCTATTTCACATCATTTTTAAAAACACTGGCTCCCCTCCGTCTTGCCATGCTTTTAATCCATAAGAAGCCCCTAATTTCAGTTTTCGTTTTCAACTGGTTTGTTATTTCTATCATAAGAGGAATTAGCATGTTAGCTAGCATGGATGCATCCTTTACACTTATATTTGCACAAGTATAATTTCCACTACGTACAAAATGTTATGAGACTAATTCTTCATTAAAATAAGGCAACCATTTCTTTTCTTTGGGTGCTGATGTCTCTAGTAGATGAACAAAGGTGAATGCATAAGATAGCTCAGAAATTTCACACTGGTGCGAGAGGGTATAAAGAAAGATCTGAACCTTCAAAAATTTAGCAGGCATAATATAATCACAGGATGGATGAGGTGGAAAGGTACTGTCGAATGTCATCTGATCCTCCCACCCTGCTCATAGAAAGACATCCAGACAGATGCAGGGACAGAGACTCCACAACTTTTCTGGGCAACCTGTTCTGGTTTTCAGTCCCCTGCACAGTAAAAAACAGTTTCCTTGCATTCAGAAGAAACCTCCTGCATTTGTGTTCATTGCTTCTCGTCCTGTCACTGGGCACCACTTAGAAGAGGTTGGCTGCATCCTCTTTGCACCCTTCCTTCAGGTGCTTGTATGCATTGATAAGATCTTCCCTTAGCCTTTTTTTTTTTTTTTTTTTTTTTTTTTTTTTTCTTCAGGCTGAAGAATGCAAGCTCTGGAGAAATGCTCCATTCCTTTTATCATCTTTGCAGACTTTTGGACTCTCTCCATAGCTTCATGTCTCTCATGCAAATGGGAGCCCCACATTAGACATAGTACTTCTGTTCTGGCCTTACCATGGCATTTTCTGTGCTTGGATAATATCTAAGTCAACAAAACCAGTCCCAAGACTAAGACTGCTAAATGGCAATACAGACCAGTAAGACATTAAGGTTAGGATCCAAACACTGCAATGTCAAGATATTCCTATTCACTCAGTTTAGGAGAATACAGTAATTGCAGATATGTTGTTTTTGTAGTTGGGCTCTCAATACCAACCATTAGACTACAACTATGTCAGCAGCATAATGTTAGTCTATCAGGAAATACGTGTATCATCATCATAGAATGGCCTGGGTTGAAAAGGACTACATGATCACCTAGTTTCAATTCCCCTGCTATGTGCAGGGTCACAGTCATCATTTTGCTTTTTTTTTTTTTTTCTCTTTAATCTCAGCAACAATAAGAAATTTCTTCAATGGCAGGCACTGAATTTAGTTATGGTACACTTTCACCAAAGATTTCCTCACAACATATTATTTTGGACAATCTGGAAGCCAATCAAAACAGTTATGAGTGGATTCCTAAAACTAATTTTCTTTCTATTTTACTATGAAATTTATAATGAAATATTTAACAGTCTTTATTTTGCCATTTCTAGGGGCTATATTTGACATTAAAAATGGTGTTGATTTTGAGTATGAACATTTTTCCTTTCTATGTCCATTAGAAATGCCCTCCATTAATAAAAATGTCTTACCATAATGAAATGCATGCATGCTACTTACATACGTGCAAGTGTGTGTGTGTATTTTCTAAACTATAATTAGATTACAAAATCAATGCCTTGAACAGTAGCTTATTTATATCAGTGTAACCATGATAATAGACATCAACTAGAAATTTGGCCCCCTCTTCCCAGACAAACTTTTATTCACTTAGAACTGCTTTTGGATGTGGTAGGATTGAATTTCATGACAGCAACCAAATTTAGAACAGGCACAACATAGGAGCAATGAGCAAGCTTTCTTATTTGTCCTTGGTTGTTCTCTCATTGACAATATCCTTGACCCAAAGTAACCACTGCCAGTCATGAGATTGTAAAATAGTCTATATGCTCATTTGGCCCTCATTTAATTGTTGTCTGTAAGCTAATTAATCCATATAAATTTTCATCAGTACAGTAGAAATTTACTTGATCCAATACTAAATTAATAACACACGCATAGCAGAGACAGCTAAACAGGAATTTAAGAATCTTTTCAAAACAGTTTTCTGTACTAATTTATTCTGAGGTACTGTATTCACAATGAAATTCTAATTTGAATTAAGATTCTACGGGTTTTCTTCCATACAGCTGCAAAAACTCAAAGAAAGCAATGACAGGAAGACTGAAGTAGTTGGTTTCCATTTCATAATTTAAATTATTCTTACATATATTATTTATCAACATGGAGAATGTGGGCAGCAACTATTAAAGGCTTCTTCTTTGGTAGTGATGAAAATGAGGAGATCCTTAAAACAGAGGGGAAAAAGCAATCATACACAACCAAGAGCTACACAGCCCAAAGGAAATAGCAAATCACATTTTCAAACTACTCGAAGGTGCTTGATAATATGGTAGCAATCTGCTGTGAAGTCAACTTCTCTTTTGTGTTAGATTTGCGTGCACAAGATGTTAATCAGTTCAGAGTCTCAGACATTTATGTTCCTCAGAATTATAACTAAAAAGCTCTCTGACATCTCTATAAATGGAAATACTCTGAAAGAATTGCAGAGAGTACTCTATCTCCTTTTCATGTACAGAATGCTACCTATCACATGTAAAAGATCAACAGAGAAAAAAGGAAAGTTTACGTACCTTGCTAATTATATGCTACTGCACAAAACATGCGGACATTGTTTTTTTACATTTCACTTACAGCTAAAATTCAGCAACCCTGATTTACCTTTATACATTTGGATTACCAAACACAGTACTTTTTGTTGCAGTACCCCTGTTCAGCATTCATTAGGTATATAAATACTTAAGTGGACCCACAGGTGTTGGAAAAAAAGGGGAGGAGAATTAGGGTTTCCTTGACCACTGTTCATTTTTAAGAAAAGCCATTTCTTATGCCATTTATCATCGAATTATATGCAAATATGTTACTGAGAATAGTTCCTATATCCCAGATGCCAAATTATAGTCTCAGATACATGGCATGCATCTCTGAATAGCTTAAACAATCAACTTTTATGCTACTATTTTTAATACATGAAGATATTAAATGGCAACTGAACTAAAGTTCAGCCCTGACTCCCTCAACATGTTCAGTTCCTATTCCTGTTTTGTGTGGGAACATATCAGATCTTTTATACAGATATTATGAGATAACCAGTTTTTTTCCTTGAGGTCTGTACTTAGCATGTACATGCAACAGATTTTTTTTAGCACTCTCTTTGGTGTATCTGTCATTCTTATTCGCAGTTTGTACTTCAGAAGAAGTATACTTGTTCTTACTTCAGAAGGCAGCAAAAAGCAACTTGTTCATGAAGTCATGGTGATTGCTGCAGTTTTCATCTCCGTTTTTTCGAGTATTGTAAAGGTGAATCCCTTTTGTAAAGAGCTTAACACCTAAGGAAAACAGCAGCATAACAGGATGCAAAAGGGATATACAAAAAAAGTGTCTTGGAATCTGCTCTCTATCTTTTTAGTAACCATGACAAGTGAGAAAAGAACTATGAGTTACCTCCCGCTAGATGGTATGCGCAGTTAGTCAGTACAAAGACTGTCATAAAAATTCATGCTGGGAAAAATTTCTTTGTCTTCCATAGGTTGCAGACTATGGGGACCGTGTCTGCAAATTGTCTCAGTTACTTCAGTTCAGCTAGAGGACAAATCATCTCACAGGTAAAATCCAGAGGATCTACAATTCTTCATTCAAATTTTCACAGAATTACATTGGTAAGGGATCCCATTTGTGTCCCTGCGTGCTCAGTAACTTCCAATTGTGAAAATAAAGTGTTATTATTAAATTGCAGAAAATATCTAAAATAAGCCCAGGTACATTATTTATGCCCATGACTGAACCTAGGATGGGCTGACATTCCTTTTTCACTGGAGTTATGTACGTGGATTTTTAACAGCTGTTTGTGCTGCTGCTGGATGTCACTTCATGCTAGCCTCTCACTCAGCTGCTGCAGGAAAATGAAAACATCGCACCCTGCTTAGAGGGTTGTGTACATGGCTTCTTGGGGACACTTGTGTCACCAAATTTCTGAATGGTATTCAGAAAGACCATGACAAGCTGAAAAAGGACTCCTCACTCCATGATAGTGGAAACACTACTTTTCCTTTACTTGTAGTTAAGGAAGTGAAGAAGGAAAAGGCTGGCATATTCCCTGAGATGTTCACCCAGGTAAATTCTCCTCATCGTCCCCTCATCAATGTAAAATCTGTGTTACATCCTAAGACAGGTCTGTTTTGATGAACTATGATGTAAATGGTAGAATCTAAATGAAGATATCCAGGTTTTTTAATGTAGGTGTTCTTTAACAATTGAATAGCAGTAGAGTGGCTCAGGTGTTTGGAGAGGGGAAACAGGTTTGTGCTTCTGCCCTGGTTCAGTGACCTTGCTGTAAGAACACTGGGATTCTGCCATAGCAGAAGATTAAGCATTAGAGGCAGGATGAAAGTATCTTATCCTTAAACAAATGTCCCTTTCAAAAGCTTAATACAAAGCAGGTCTAGAAAGTCTGCAGCTATAATGATTTCATGTTTTGCTGATCCTGGCCTTTCCCACTGAAAGACTGTTTAGTGGTCCCTAGTGGAAAGTTGAGATCAGCATTTAAATGCAAGTCTATCTTTTTAACATAAGTCCTTAGCAGCCCAGCAGCTCTCAGTGATACTGAGAATTTATAAATAGTTATGCGGAGATATAGACTGATGTGTATAAATCTGAAATGCTTATCACTCCTTTATGTTTGATGATTGTACATTCAGGCTATTTTTTACCAAAATCATTTTAATTTCTAGTGGCTTTTTTTTTTTTTTTTTTTTTTTTCTCCTTTTCTTAATTAGTGAAAATGCAAGAACATTGCCTAACAAGGTATTTTTTTCTTGTTTGAAACACTTCTCTTTGCATACAGTCAGGGACCAATTATAGATATTCCCTATCTCCTTTAGATTTCTACACCTGAGGTATATGCCTTCCTCTCCAAGGTAACAGGGATACTACACATGGATTGTGGGGAATACCAGGCAAATATACTGTTTTCTTTCTAGCTTTGTACAAAAATCCTTGCCAGCTATTTTAAAGATATAGTTTAGTGTCTAGTAAACTGCAATGATCATAAAAGAAAAGCAGGAATCTGAAATCCTAGTAACATATCAATTTTGCTTGAGCAATCTGTATCTACTATAGCTGTTATTTCCTTCCTTTTCTCCCTTCTGCAAAAACTCCAGACAACAAAACTCTTCTACACAAAAGGTTAACAAAATCCTTTTCCATGTGCTGTGCATCCTGTTGGTTACATTACTTAATAATGCTAAAGAAATTTTTCTTTTTCAGTGGGAGATATTTTGGAAAAGCAAAAAATAAAAAAATAAAAAAATCACGTTGTAAGGTTAAAGCACCACTAGCCAGCTCATTCAGCTCCTCTTACTTTGTTATCTAGAGAAACTTGGCTAAATCAATCTCAGCCTACCTACATGCAGTATACCAGACAGGCAGGCTCACTTGGTGCTTCTGTGTCTGCACACTGCAATTTTACTTCCCACTGTGCTGGTGAAGGAATGCATGCACTCTGGTATGACCTTGTCAAACCTCATCAAGTAGCAAACATAAGGATCAGGATCCCCGACACGAGCTCTCACACCCTTTAAGTCCTGGCTCAGGGGGGATCCTCCCTGCCTTCATTAGTAATGGCACATACTGCATTTTGTGACTGAAAAGCTTCTTGGCCTGTTTTAACCCATGCTTCACCTAATTCACTACAATATCTGTGCATTTCCCTGCCTCTTCAGTCAGTATGTGTCAGAGAAGAATTTCTTAGCTGCTGTCTGCTGTATCTGCCAAATTTCTGGAAGACTCAGTTTGGAGCCTCTTTGTTCTTCCTTGTTCTTCACCTGTGGCCAACCACAAGACATTTAACCTCTCAGCTTTGATTTTTGTCACTTGTAAAGTGGGGAAAATAATATCTAGTAATTGCCATGAAAAAAAAGTCAATATTTATCATTGATAACCAGAATGTACAATCTGAGATATTGCACTTCAGCCTTCATCCTCCTTCCCTCAAAATCAATGCAAGGTTCTCATTGACTCAAGGAGAGCATGCAGCCTTTGTGAAATAGTGTGATCAGTGAGATATTAAAGCCATGGTAGTCACTGGCTTTTAACCAGACTTTTAGTAACAATCATGACTTATAAACATACTGTGTCAGAGAAGAATCAAGAGAATTAATTCAATTTTGGTTTTATCAGAGAAGTAAACTTTTTTTTAAACAAATAAACAAACACACAGTAGTAGTTGTTCCTTATAGCGTGCATAAAGACTGATCCTGTTCACATTGCAGTCACTGAGAATATGAACCAGCTTCCATGCAAGGAAGATAAACTTTTAATCTTCTGTTATCCCACAAATTAAATGATTGGAAGGATTTCAATCAAACTTAATAGCAGTCTGCCCAAATCTGGAATCACAGTGTTTTTTTCCAAATCAGTGGATGTTATTATTTATAATTGCTAACTTAAAGCATCTTTTTTTTTTTTTTTTTTTTTTTTTAACACACAACAACAGCAGCAACAAAAACACATCTTTCATCCCAGGAGCTTCTAGTCTGAAAATAACAGTAGCAGAATAAGAAGGCAATAATGTACAACAGAAGTGGGACAAACACTACTAAGTCACACAGATTCCTTGACTTAGTTTTAAAGGTTTCATAGGTATTTTTCTGAGGGACTTGATAGTATAAAAAAAGTATTGCACTTCAGTAAGAGTTCAATCAGGAAAGAACACAGTCATACAGAAGTCAATAATGGAACTGTTTCTATGAACTATGTATTAGGACTGATTAGGTGACTTATGGTACTGTTGTCTCCTCTGTGGAGGCAGTTATGCCCTCTGGGTTTTCAATCAGGATTAAAAAATAATGTGTTTGATGGATAAAATCAAGCATGCTTATATAAACATAATTTTTGATAAACTTAACCACAACACCATGTCATACATCTTATAAAGCTCCTGCCTAGTTTTACTTATCACATTTGGAAGAAATGTGAGCACACCAGCTACACTGGAGGAATAAACATGCTGTGTTTCCTTTCAACTGAAAGTATAATCCCTCAGCTAATTTCAAACATGAAGTTCTGAGTGTTTTTAGCAGGCTTCAAGCAGACATAGAGGTCAGCTGCAGCCAAACTGCCTGCTTCAGTACTAAAATGGAATAACCTATGAGATTGAAAAATAAACAATAAACTTCTCTTAGCTACATAGGCTCAGTATATGAAGCCAAAAAAAAAAAAAAAAAAAAAAAAAAAATCGTGTTACTATCTCCATCAATGACATCAACAGTGGGATTAAGTGCACCTTCAGCAAGTTTGTGGATGATGCCAAGCTGTGTGGTGTGGTCGACGCACCCAAGGGACAGGATGCCATCTAGAGAGACCTGGGCAGGCTCTAGTAGTGAGCTCAGAAGTACCTAATGAGGTTCAATAAATCCAAGTGCAATGCCTTGCACCTGGGTCATGACAACTCAGTACAAGCTGAGGGCAGCCCTACCAAAAAGGACTTGGGGATACTGGTGGATGGCAAGTAGACACAAGCCAGCAGTGTAACCTCGTGGCCCAGAAAACCAACTGTATCCTGCACTGTATCAAAAGAAGCATGTTCAGCAGGTTGAGGAATATGATCCTGACCCTCTATTCTGTGCTGGTGAGACCTCACCTGGAGTACTGCATCCAGGTGTGGAGTCCTCAGTACAGGAGAATCATAGACCTGTTGGAGTACATCCAGAGAAAGGCCACAAAAATGATCCAAGGGATGGAGTATTCCCCCTATGAGGATAGGCTGAGAGAACTGGGACTGTTCAGCCTGGAGAAGAAAAGGCTGCAGGGAGACCTGAGAACAGCCTTTCAGAATCTTAAGAGGGGCTGTAACAAACAGTCTTTACTATAATGATAATACTTTATAATAAGAAGAAGAATCTTTAGCAGGGTTAGTTTTTGATAGGACAAGGAGAAATGGTTTCAAAATAAAAGACAGGAGATTTAGATTGGGCATAATGAAGAAGTTTTTTACAAAAAGGGTAATGAAGCAATGAAACAGGTTGTCCAGAGAGGTGGTGGATGCTCTGTCCCTGAAGACGTGCAAGGTCACGCTGGATCAGGATCTGTGCAACCTGATCTAGCTGATGGTGTTTTTGTTCACTGTAGAAGACTAGATGACCTTTAAGAATCCTTTCCAACCTGAAAGAGTCTATGATTCTATTATTTTCTGTTGGTATAATTTTCATTCCATTTTATTG
The DNA here is from genome assembly GCA_028571105.1 of Tragopan temminckii. NCBI lineage: Eukaryota > Metazoa > Chordata > Aves > Galliformes > Phasianidae > Tragopan > Tragopan temminckii. The sequence continues at coordinate 132,089,538 of JAOWBP010000001.1, read as the reverse complement.
ATAAAAAACAGAAACCAAAGGAATGTCTTCTTCAAAATATATATCTTTATTTTTGTTTTTCAGTGGCAACATAAGAGTAGTCAAATTCAGAGACTCCACAGACGGGTAAAAGAAGTTTTCAGATCTCTGATTAAATCAAGTTTCTTTCAATATGAAAAGACCTGAGCATTTTCCTGAAAATATCTTCAGCATCAAAATGATTGATGTCCCTGCTGAATGGCAAGACAGGAGAACAATCTGAAAGCCACTGTGCCTGATGGAAAAAAGGAAGGAAGGCAGGCAGGAAGGAAAGAGGGAAGGAAATTGGAAGATTTATGCTACATTTTCATATCAACATACATGGGTGCTTATGTACAAAAAGTTTTTTTTTAATAATAATAATTTTTTTGGACACTAATTTTTTTGAAGTAGCCGTAGGAATATTGTGCAGCATGTTCTGCTAATGTTATGTCAGTTACAGTACAAGAAAGGAAAAGAGAAACAGAGAATATTTCTGAAAAAGAACTAGTATCATTCAGATTAATACAATTAAGTAAGAGAAAACAACTCAATATCTGAAGTGGACCAATCTTTTCCCACTTTCTTAACTAATATACCTGATTGAAATAGCTGAAGAAAAATGTCTTTTCTTTTCTTTTTTTTTTTTTTTTAAAGTATGACTATTGTAATTAGACCCATCTATACATACAGAATGATCAGACAGTGCATATCAAGCAAACTAGTTTTATTTATTTAGTTATGACCATACACTCTCATAACAGCCTTTCAAATACACATGGATTCCAAGAGTCAGCCATGCTTGCTTTATATATTAACCAATTGTTCCTTTAGAGCCTGGTTCCCAGCTGAGAAAGCATCCACAGACTTTGAGTTCTGAATATCAGTGGTTAATCACAAGGATATCACCAAAATATCAACCACTATGAAGTAGGATATTGATGAGAGTCAGCCTAGGTATTGCAGAAAACTATCATATGTAGGCTATTTATCGGTAAGTAATATGCCCTCTCATTTTTTGTTGAACTATACGAAATAAAATGTTAATCCAGTCTTATAAACTAAACAGGAGCAAAACATGCCCATTATATGTAACAGTTCTTGTTAGCTTTAACACAGACGACACTGTCACAGACAACACTAGGGCAGAGTTTCAGGGGTGCCTTGGAAGAGAGACAGTTCCCAGACTGCAGGGCCGTGCTCATCTCTTTGGGAAAGAGAGTATAGCGATATGGATATGAGCTGTGTCATGCTAGTTATCATCAGAGCTGAAGAACAGGTTCTTGAAATAGCCATTGATTACAGAAGTTTTTTTCGTTCTTTGTGGCTCTTTAAATTTACATATGCATGTAAACATGTCAATCAAGATGATGCTGTCCTTAATCCAAATTTACAAAATTCATGTTACTATATTCTTTATGAAATCTTCTAAAATAGGGCTGTTCTCTAAGAAGCAGCATTTCTTCAAAGTGAAAAGTGATAACTACTCATACTGTCATAGGAGGAATGAGGAAAGAAGTATCATTATCTTGTTTTGAGAGCAAGATGGCTGGCACTGTTCCCCCCTAAGCTGAAGAAGTGATGGAAGTGTAGCAGTGAGACTTATTGAGAATTTTGGCAAAGGAATATTTGCTGAAATTTGCTAAAGAAGTAAAAACAAAGATAGGGAAAAAAAAAAAAAAGCAACTGACAGACATGCATGGACAAAGATAGTGGTGAAGGAGAGAGAAGAGAAGGAAGGAAAAGGGAAGGGAACAGGAGGGAAAGGGATAATTAACCAACCACATTTTATTCTAGAAGTTTTCACCTTCTCTGCAATTCACATAGACACAGAAAACAAACAAACAAAACAAACAAACAAACAAAAACTGCTAGCATATATTTTAATCAGAAAATCAAATGACTGTCTTCTCTGTAAAGGTCATACATGATTCTGTCTCAGGTTTGTGTCACGTACCATCCCAGATCACCACTGTCTCACAAAAAGCCCTCCTCAACATATGGTCTCATAGCTTTAATCTGTTTGCTGCAACAACACCAAGTCCTTAAA
>JAOWBP010000001.1:132063566-132081607 GCA_028571105.1 Tragopan temminckii | reverse complement strand
CTAAGAAATGTTATCGCTTTGGAAACACTATCTGAGTTCCTGAAGATCGTTACTGAAGCCAGCTCTCCCTCCCCAAAACAGGACCATTAAGGATAAATGCTTTGTGTATGTGTGTGTGTGTGTGTGTGTGTGTGTGTGTGAGTGAGTGAGGAAAACACTTAGCCTCTGAAATTTTAATAGAGCTCATACATAAGTTTCTCTGCTGATAGTGTAAGTGTCGGAAATACAAAGCATGCACACACACCTCCCAGCAAATGAAACGTGTCAGCAAGTGCTGCAATCAATAACAATATAATATTCTTTCCTAAATAATGGTACAGCGGCAGAAGTGTGTAAGACAGTGATGAATTATTCAACGGGTCTGCTTTGCTGCTACATTGCTTCTTCCATGCTTTAAGCTTTCCTATGACTGAAACACCTGGCACAGCACTCTTTGACTTCATCTTCTTCTGAATACCTAAATCTCTTTCTTCCCTTGTATAAAAATTAAGTTACCTAAGTGCCTGAAGCTTTAAACTGTCTTCAATTGCAAAATTGTATGATGTCTCGAAGTTTTTAAGTGCCTTATTTCTACCTGATGGCTTCAAATGGAGATGTGCTATATATATGAGCAGGCAGCTGCATATTAAATATTTTTTAAAGTAAATGCTACTGACTATGGAGCACCAGAGGCTGAGTGACATTCTGGACAGAGTGTTCATTAAAACACAAATGGCAGATGCAATCAACTAGTTAGAATGAAAGCTCAGGTTTTGAAATGCTTATTTAGATGTTCAATCTAAATAATGCTACTCCCACATAGCTAGATGCTACTTGACATTAGCTAGAATAATAATTTAGTATTTGGGAAAGAAAATCATATTTTCAGTAATCCAGTTCCCTATACTGCATGTATGTTTGAAGTATATATCCTGCGGCACGTAATTAAAGGTTATGCAATCCTCATACTCCTCATACACTGAACAAGTGTTGTAAAAGTTAAGACATATGTGCAAAACTAGATGAACAGTTTAAAAAAAAAAAAAAAAGGGGGGGGGCCAATCTCAAGGAAAAAATAATGCATTTTTTTCTTTTATTCAAGAAATTTTGGAAATATTTAAATCATTTTCTGAGTAGCAATACACTCATATCCAGAAATATTCATCTACTGCTTCATTCGCTAGAGATGGCTGAGTATCTCTTAACGTATTTCTTGTGCTCTGCCCAACTCACCTTTAAATGCCACAAGCAATAGAAATCCGTCATCTCTCTTTGGGAAGCTGCCTGATTCTGTAATACAGCTTACCACTAAGTAGTTTCTCTGGTACTCAAGCTGTATTTCTCCTGCTTGATTCATGTTCTACTCCCATCACTTTGAGTTAACTCCCTCTGCCCCTACTGTCTAAATGAAGGAGGTCTGATTTCTACCTGTACCTAGATAACTGCTCTGAATGGAACAGTGAGAAATAAATACCCCTGCTCTTCAGAAGGTCACTTCAGAGATCTCCCTGCCATCATGCTATTCCTTAGCCACTTGCTGCTGTCCACTGTCAGAAAAAGGACCTTTGCTGTGACCCCAGATAGAACCTGTGACCCCAGATTTTCCTCTTCTGGAAGAACCACTGAATGTTTCTTAACAGGCAACATATAGGCTCCTGAGCCTTTGCATAAGAAAGGCTTGCAAAAAGAGTTTAATGCAACAGTAAAGCTCCATGTGTATCTACAAACCTGCATTGCAGCCATCAAACATTACTGCTGCCAAGGAGCTGAAAGAATGTGCAATGAATAAGGTCACAAGGTTTTGACCTAGATTTCAGTCAGCAGGAGACTGTATTGGAAAATAAAAATTTAAACTACAACAGTGCCCTTGATGAAAAGGCTACAGCCTTGACTGAATGAAGAAAATAAGGTGTAACCTAGCCCTTGCAACACTCTGTGTATAACAGGAGAATGAGAAGTGACTGTGTATTTGTTTGTCTTCAGCATTCTTCATGGTAGGTAATGAATTCAGAAAAAAAATAAATATCAATGTGAAACAAACTGCTGCTTGGAGTGGGGAAAACAGCTACCTGACTCATGACCATGGAAACAGAACATCTTTGCTGAACAAATCATTAAATTTTACAAGAAAAGTTTGGAACAGATGACTGGGAAACCTATGCAAAAATGTTTATTAACAAACTATACTTTTCTACCAGAATCCTTTCTTGATTCCCTCTGATTCCAGCAGCTCAGAAACATGACCTGTCTAGTTACCATAATTATAACAGGTTGACGAAGAAACAATTTTCTTTAAAGCAGTTTCATTAAATTTGGCAAGTGGAAATTAAATGCAAGTTTTCAGAAACATAGTTACTCTAGCAGCTCCAGAAAATGAATGAAAAAGAAAATGCATGAAATATAAATAAGTACATGAAGATCATAACCATCCTTCTCTGTATCAAAGTGAAGGAGTAAATAATATCAGTTTTTCTACCTAGAGAATAACTATTTTCCATAAATCTTACATGTCCTCAGGACAAAATAAAGCTATTGTTTCTGTTGTATAGAGGAATATAATTTATTAAGGGGAAAAAAATGATAAGGCCACATATGAAAATATATTGTAAACTGTTATGTGCAATTGTTCAGTGAAAAAATAAATCAAGTTATATAACCTCACATGACAATTCAGATCTGTTAAAATTATCATTTGTTTTTATCCAAACACTTGTAATCTTAAATTATTACAATTATTCCTTCACTCCTTCATGTTCCAGTGAAAACTATGTATTAAATTGGTCTCATAAAACTGAATTACAGTTCTCCAACTGAAAACGATACAACTATGAAATGATTCAATCTCATTTTAAAGGGCTTTGGGGTTTGGTCATGCTAGCTCATTGTAACAGTTCTATTTTCATAGAATCATAAAAATATGGAATGGCTTGTGTTGAAAGGAACCTTAAAGATCAGCTAGTTCCGCCCTCCTTGCAAGGTCAAAGTTGCCAGTCCCTGGATCAGGCTGCCCTGTGCCCCATCCAACCTGGCCTTGAATATCTGCAGGGATGGGGCATCCACAGCTACTCTGGGCAGCCTGTCTCAGTGCCTCATCATCCTCTGAGTAAACAATTTTTACCTAACCTCTAAGCCAAATCCTCCTTCTTTTAGTTTGAACCCATTCCCTCTTGTCCTATCACTATCAGACCACGTAAAAAGTTGGTCTGTCTCCTGTTTATAAGCCCTCTTGAAGTACTGGAAGGCCACAATGAGATCTCCCCAGAGCATTCTCTTCTCTGGGATGAACAGGCCCAGATCCCTCAGTCTTTCTTCATAGGAGGCCAGACTTTCTTCATAGGAGGCCAGACTTTCTTCATAGAAGCATTTTCACCACATTATCTTTTCAGAAAAGGCTAAAATTATTTTAATTTCTTATATTATTGAATTTATTAGAAGTACTTGAAAGCTTCCCTATTACAAATTTATCAGTGATAGTTCTTCCTATGAAACATATACAGGAAATTTTATTAGTACAGATGTAAATAAAGCAAAAGGCTTAATGTCCAAAATAGTTCTTGAATACCAACTGATGGCAAGTACTGCTGATGAACAGAGGCCAAACTTTGAACAACATTCTTCAGATTGACTTCTAGTGTCAAATTTCATTCCGACTCTTGACACAGGCAGATTCAGTTCACATCAACAAGAGTTTGCTTAAATAAACAACTGTTTTTAGGAAAAGAAGCCCTCATGTATGAGAAAGAACAGATAATTTGCATTGCATCATCCCACATATAAGAGACCTTGTAAGAGGTGCCTAGGAAGAGAATATTTTAAGAGTGTGTCAGCTATGAAGCTTATTAGGAAAAGCCATACAGGATTTGAAACTGTGTTTCTAAAATGGTGCATAAAAACAGCTGAAAGCATTAAATAGAAAAAAAAAAAAATCATGACAAACAATTTGAAGGAATATTCTCTGAAATAAAGAGTCTGCTTCCTTGATAATAGAGATTACCTGTAAGAGTTTTCAGTATGGAGTTCCTGTACATTATGCTCATTTTTCTGGTTTCTCGGTAATTAGCAAGATGTCATCTGCATAGATATCACACCAAGTTGAAACAGTAATCCTAATGCACCAATCTTGTAAAATTATAACTTTGCTACCAGGCTTTAGGAATGATGTTGTATATAACTAACTTCAGCAGAGTTCAAAGCTTTTCTCTACGGACACTGCTGAGACACCACATCTGTCTTAATACAAAAGAAGTAAAATTTTTTTTGTGTGTGATTTTTAATGATCCTATTTCACAGATAACTGAATAGTTAGAAGAAGGTACGTGTTCATTTTCTGCTATTGCCAAAGATTTCGTATGTCATCTTGGCCAAATCACCTAGCCACTTACACATGTTTGCCAGCTCAGAGGAAAGAACACTTTCATATTTCACAGAAAATTGTGACAATAGCTAAATTTAAAGTATAATGGTGAGATGATAGTACAGGGATAAGGGCAACAACATCTTCTAACCAGATTTCTAATGCCACAGACATAGCTCATCCATTCTGCACCACAATGCTCAGCCACCGGAGAATACTTTCTACAGATACAGATTTTGGTGATACAGCTCCTTTTCTACACCTTAATAAGTGATCCCATCAATCCAGTGCTGCATAAAATCATATTTTGTCCAAAGGTTAATTTAAAAAAAAATAAAAGAAATTGAAAAATTCAAAGTTCCCCAAGCAAATATTTTTGCCTTGAAGCAGGCAAGAGTGAAATCTGAAATTCACTGCAAAAACAGTGGTTTGTCCCTATACCCACCTCTTCTCTTCATTCTTATTCATCACCACTCCCAGACTGTTTAGAGCATATTTTTTAAAAGGACTGTTGTATATATTGTGTGCACCAGTTCTAAACCAGCTGTTCTCATTTAAAAAAAAAAAAAAAGAAGAAAAAAAAGAAAAAAAAAAAGTTAAATATGTTTTAAATAGTAATTTTCTGTTTAAATAATATGCTTTTATGATAAATATGTAAATATAATTGTGCATTTTATCTGATAATGTTTACAAACATATTTAAGGTGATCTGTTTTGCAGCAGTTCACATTACGTATGTTCCTAAACACAAGCATAGTTCCTGAAATTTACGCCATTAAACTGAGAAAAGACAAGGTCTATGAACATATTTGGACACAATTCAATCCACTTATAAACATTTAAAAATCACTTTGTGGTTCACCCCATAGAGCTTCTGTCTCTGATTCACAAGACTCCTTTTTAAGAAGTCTCCAAATAAGCTGCATGATGCATGAACAGAAAGAAGCATGACTTCGTATAAATGACTTTATTTTACAGAACTTGCACACCAAGATTTTAATATACTGTGGAGAATTTTGGTAGTACTGCAATAAAAATCTTAATTCACCATCCGACTATGAGGAAGATTCCCATATATGTAAACAGACTGTGAGAAGAACTCACTGCTGAGAAGAACCTAGGGGTCTTGGCAGATGACAAACTTAATATGAGCCAGCAGTGTGCTGCAGCCTGGAAGACCAATAGTATCCTGGGCTGCATCAAAAGAGAGGGGCCAGCATGGTGAGTGAGGTAATGTTCCCTTCTACTCTGCCCTCGTGAAGCCCCAGCTGGAGTACTGCATCCAGGTCTGGGGCCTCCAACACAGGAAAGATGTGGAGCTTTGGAGAGGATCCAGAGGAGAGCCACAAAGACAATCCAATAACTGGAGTACTTCTCCTGTTAAGACAGGCTGTGGGAGCTGGGCTTGTGGATTCTGGAAAAAACTCCAGGGAGATTGTGTTACAGCCTTCCAGCATTTAAAGTGAGATTATAAACTTTTTACATGAATAAACAGTAATATGACAAGAGAGAAAGGTTTTAAGCTAAAGGAGGGGAGACTTAGATTAGATGTCAAGGGGAAGTTTTTCACTGAGAGGGTGCTGAGGTTCTGGAACAGGTTGCCCATATTGGTTATAGATACCCCCCCCACTGGAGGTGCTCAAGGCCAGGCTGGATGGGGCTTTGGCTAATCTAATTTAATGCTTGATCTAGTGGTTGGCAACCCTGCCCAAGTTAGGGTGGTTGGAACCTGACGATCTTTGAGGTCTCTTTCTACCCAAACCATTCTATGATCTTGTGATCCTATGATCCTAAGATTCACATTGTGACAAAATATTTTTGAGGCTCTCAGTAAACTTTCCTGTAGAGTGAGACAAACAAACAAACAAAAACCTTGAAAAGACAAGAATCTCTCCAAGCTGATTCATCCTGTTTATTCTTCCTGCCTGCCTGCCTGATGAAAGTATCAGTGTCCACTGTCTGTAATGGAAATTGCTGCAGACAATTCCACGAGTTAGGATAGTTCCAGGCCATCATCTTGAATCACACAGGAAAAAGTACAATTTCGCTTCCCTCCATTATGCAACTTTATTATTGAATCACCCTCCTCCCTCGTCTCAACAACTGTGATTTTGACACACTAGCAAAATACTTCCAAAAAATAATTGTACTGATTTGATGTTTTATTCTTCTTCTAAAGACTGTCAGATTGTCTGCCATTCAATTTTTTTTATATATATTATATATATATATATATAAAAAAATGTTCAGGAATTTTCACAATTGACTTTCCACCTATCCATCAGTGTTTATTCCATACTATGAATTTGACCTCTGTTTCTGATAGTCACAAGCTTGACTTCCATCTATTCACCTACGAACAAATATCTCTCTCTGTATATCAAGCCTGGTGGCATGCCTTTTGAATACCCACCTAGAAAGCTAGCCCATTCTTTTTTCAATTTTTATTTTCTTTCACCATAAAATAACACCTTCCTTTTCTTATTCCGCTGTCCCTCTGACTTAACCCAGATTGTATTCATGTGTAAGATGTAGGCGCTGGGGGCAAGATACAGCTTTCTGATCTCTGTACAGAGCCCAGTCAATGGTTTGTTGGTTGTAGGTTAATAGTATGTGGGCGGGTCAGCGGGCAAGGGAGAAGAAAACCAACAATTTGAAAAATTAGCATTCTTTTCTAAGAGACTCATGCCTTCCTCTGCAAATGGAAAGCATACTGCTCTATTTCTAAAATTGCCTAGCCTTCCCTTTTTACCACAATTTAACACTGGAGAGCACTATGAATTGTTTTTGATAGGTACATAAATTTACTAAATTACACATTGAAAAAAAAGCGTCCAGCTTTGTCAAATATAATTGAATAAAAGCATCCTAATTTTGGTACTTGCACTGGTGTCTCAGCAGAATGTTCTTCTTGTTCCCTGTTAGAACAATAAATATAGAACAAGAAGTTTAATGGTATTCTTTTTTAGACCAAACTGTTGGGGTGAAGTAATTGCTTTTGGTGCTCACAATATCTGTAGCTAGATGAATTTACAAGGAAAGCACTTTAGCCTTACAGCAAAATTATGAATATGTATCAGGCTTCTGCATTACATTTATTGTCTCCAGTACACAGAAATCAACTTTGGCATAACATGAAGAGAGAATAACTAACAAACTATCTCCTGAAGTAGGAAACTATTATTTAAAATTACGGTCTCACCCCTCTTTGGCTCTAAATAAAGAACAAGGTTCTAAAACAATCCTCTATCCTTTCTGCTCTTCTCTATAATCTGTTCACAAGGAGACTGCCATTTTGTATAGCACTGCTGACACTATCATCTTTTATATGATACTTCTGATGACAGCTATTAATGCACCATCAATAGGAGACTTACAACTCTAAACATGCATTAAGGAGCTGTCTGGAATTTCTCAAAAACAATCAAGGAAACTGGCAGAAGTCCTAGTCTGCTATCACATACAAACCAAAACAATTTGCATTCATCTAAAGCAGCAAGGAATAACGGTTTCTTGATGCTAATGGTTGAAAAATACTCCATAATCTCCAGATTAATAAGTTGTTTAAGACCATACACAGAGAGAGAAGATCATTCAAAATTAAATAAATGGATGAATGTACAGCAATTGATTCTATACCATCAAGTGAAAAAAAAAAAAAAAACCACAACTGAATGGAATGCAAACAGATAAACTATATATTGTGGACTCTGAGTATGGATATCACTTACTGTTTGACAGTATTGGACAAGTATTTTATACATTACTTACAAGCCATGACAAAAATTTATTTCCACAGATTTTACTTAATGTGGAATATATGATTTAGGAATCATTTCAATGCATAATGCCTGTACTTAACTTCCAGATGCTATCACTTTATGTCACTGCTTCAGTACAGTAACAGATTCAGAGGCTGATAAAAAATTCTTATAACTACAGCAAGGGAAACAAAGATCAGGAAGAAGGAGAGACAGATGAAAAGACTTGCATGTACATTTTGGGGGGAAAAAACACAAAAGAAAAAAAACCAACAGAATTGCAACAGAGAGCTATGAAATATACAGAGAACCATAGAAAAGAAATCGAGAGTTATATCAAAGCTGTTTTTCTATGCAATGTACTCAGAAAGAATACTGTGTTCAAACTGCATGCCAAAAATACTAAGCATAATGAAGCAATTCTTGTTGAAGTCTACTCCTAAAAATGTGAACTTGTAATGTTTCAAAGAATATTGTTTTCTGCATGAATTTCTTCTTTATTTTGCTTTGAATTTGCTAAAGTTTAAAGAAGGGTTGTTTCCACATGTGAGACTCTTTGCTTGCATTCACATCTGGATGAAGAACCTAATTAGAAAAATTGAAGGATGGATGTTTTCATCTGTGAAAATACCTCTTATAAAATCCCATCTGTGTTTTATTTTCATTTGAAAAGGTAAGATTGTTGCTGGGAAATTAATCCTTGCTTTCGGTCCTTGTTTTGGCCCCTTGAAAGAAGCTTAACTTCTGAAAGGTTAATTTTTACTAAAATTGCTATAAAGAGGCTGCCCTGTAAAAGAGACTTGTTTCCTAGTTAGACAGTAGATTTATCAGAGGGCTTACTGTCTTGCCATTGAAATGTTCATGTCAATGTCAAGTTGAAATGCTATCATACTCATGCCAAGTTAAGAAGAAAGAGTGTTCAGGCACTTGCTGGTGCTAAGTGTCTTACTTTTCTCTCTTCTACATGCTGCTTGTGAGCCAGATTCGCATTTCATGCAAGCCAACATTGTTGAGAGACAAAATGTGTGACAGCTTTGTTGCTGTATAAGGAAAAGCACTGCAAGTTACCATTTCTAATTCATGCAAGAGAGCAGGAAAATCTGCAGAGAAGGATCTTTTAGAGCTGAAACTTTCATAACCACCATCAGTCACATCATAGTGTGCATTCTCTTCCCTTTACCAGCTAGTAAGGCTGTAGTTTCCGTCAGACTTTAAGAAAGTCAGCTTTGGTGCTGTTGCACTCCCTTCTTTCTAAGTTGGACAGGCTACAGAGAGAATGTAGCATTCTGTAGTGCAGTCTTTCCTGGTTTAGAAGTAGAGACTTCACAGTAATAGTCCATAGCAGTAGATCTCGCCTCACAACCATCGAAATGCAATAGTAATATGCCACGAAGTCTGTTTTCAAAACGCAGCTATTGTCTTAACAGCAAAGTGCTGTTTTTGTAGCCTCAGGTGTTTTAGGAGAGCACTGGGGGATGGATGCCCTTTTGACAGCTCTGGAATGAGAAAAATTCTAATTCACTATGCATGAGCACATGCTTATATTTGCACATACTGCAATAATTTTGATTTTGCATGTGCCAAACCGTGCCATATTACAGGCAGTCTATCAGTCTAGGGGAAGTTAAATTACCTGCCGCCATGCTGAACTTGATCCAGAATGGACCAGACTGCAAAGGAAAGTATCATTCTTTTTAAAAAATCAGTCTAAAGTACATCTTTAGGATGATGTCAGCTACCAAATATTACATTATCAGAAGATCTCAGAGAGACAGCAAGACTTGAATTGTCGCTACTTTTTATTGAGGAGCTCTGGCCAAAGAATTCTCAATGCTAAATATGGGTGGTAGATGAGCACAGGCATGGCAATATGAATGACACAATAAGCTATTTCTTTTATATGTTCTCCTCTTCGTAAATAATCAAGAAACTATTACACCAGTGGTCATCTAAGCTTAAAGAGGGAGAAAAAAAAAAAAAAAAAGTGATTAGGAATCTTTGATATTTTTTTCTGTTTTCATTTCAAACTTTGCCAACATTTGTTTACAAGGACTATAGTGCCCAGGAGCAAAATACTCCGAATAGATAACCTAACCACTTGTATTTCAGATATGATGCTTAGCCCTGTCATCTTTCTCACTGAAGCATCCCTGGAGAGATCTGGAGAAGAGATTTCTGTAACTTGCTTGCCCTGGACAAAGTACAGGACATTGAACTCATATGTTTCTAACATATTCATTATTAATACGTGAGAAGTTTCACCCACAATTGAAGGAAAGTGACCCTGAAATGCTTAGATGAATGTAGAATGAGCTGTAAACTATTTTCCATATTGCCTGTTTAATTTTTTAAATTTATTATTATTATTATTATTATTTTTTTAATAAAGGGGAGTTTACTTTTTCAATCTGAAATAAAAGTTCAGTTCAAGAGAAGCTGCTCTGCTGTGGTGGAAAAGACTAAATGAAGAATTACTTTTCTTGTATATTTCTTCAGAAAAAGTCTTTTCTGCTGAATAACAAGTCAAATCTTCACGGAATAAAAGTGGGCAGAACAAACAACTTGCATGTAATTTGCACAATAAAGACTTGCTCTACTAAGATAAATAAATAAAGCAATCAGTTTAAGAAATCTTTCTTACCAGTTAGATAATTTTCAACCCCAGAGAATTTATTGGCCCAAAACTGCACTGCATGCCTATCATCAGCCAACACCACTTTTCACTAAAGTCAGAGGAGTTTCATCATATTTAAAATAGATACTTTTTGTATTCTTCTGCAAATGTGCCAGGTACTTCTAAGCCTACAACTTGGATGAAGTGATGACTCATTCATTATCCACAGCTAATTGCTGTTCATTGTTAAAGCATAGCAAAATTATTTATTTCATTGGAAATGTATGTATGCATACAAATATACGTTCAGCTTACATGTTGACAAAATTAGTACTTGTTTGTGCATATATTTTGAGCATCAAAAGGGATGCTTCGTTGTCAAATGACTCAGCTAAAAGGACATTGTACATCATGCTGGCTGAGATACACACCCAGTTCAGTCTTCCAAATCACACCTTCATAAAAGCCTCTTTAAGAAAGATGGTGTAAGTTGGTGACTGATTGATAGAATAAATTCTAATATGAATTAAGAGAAGAAAGGCTATTGCATAGGAATCAGACTCTCCGGGGTGCTGTGATTCACTTAGACTGCTGTGTCCACAGTACAGTGTACTGGAAGTAACAGGGAAAGAAGAGAGATGCACTTGTTCTGACACTCCATGTACTAAATGTGACCTGTATGTCCTTTAGTTTAAAGTTCAGATTTCAGGTAAACTCTGAATGTCAGATTACTATGTGCATTTGTGATCATCACTCCTTTTACGCCAGGGATCCTACTTCCCCTGAGGATCTCATAAAAATATTTGCCCTGTCTCAACCTTTCATTTTGTTCAGCAAAGATCCATTGAAAAGGTATATGTATCACAGCTGCAGTCCAATGTCAGCCAAAAAAAAAATGTACAAAAAGTTCTGCTGAGCTGCAACTCACTGCACTGAGCTGAACAAAAGCTGCCTTCCTGAAGAACTGCAAACGCTCTACTTCTGACAAAAGCTTGCTTTCTTCCCCAGCTCTTTAGGATTCAGCATCATGACTTCAGGGATAGTTGCAGACGTGGAGGTTATGTGGAGATTTCTGAGCTCTGAGATTCAGTTCCTGATACATTTCATAAATCACTGTGTTACCTTCTTATGATACTTTTATTTTCAAGTATAGAAGTCAGTCTGCTGAGATAAACCTTTCTGATGACTGTAGCAACTAACATGTTGCTGTAGGACTGTGTTCACCAAGCCCACTATCACTTCCGTTAGACAGTCATAAATTCATTTCAGTTTTTATATAGATGCAAATTTAAACATGTGTTTATCAAGGACCATCATTTGATCTGGCCTATGCAAATGCTGTATGTCCATCCCTGATAAATGCTGCTGCTAGATTTTTAGCCTCAGTCCAAACAAGGTTTAAATGAAAATAGCTGCTGATGTACACCAACCCTTTTCTGAAAGATGAATGGACAATTTCTCACCACCCATAAAAAAACTGTTACTTCCAGCAATATCTTATAAGTTCCTTCCTTGATCTTTGTAGTAAACATGGTAAGAAGAATCTTCTAGTATTTTCAACACCAAAAAGTGCTAGTTAGAGAGCATTTATTTTGCTTCAGTTTTAACACTGGAAATATTTCTCACAGTAATACTGATTCATGCAAAAGAATAAACTAAGCATGCCTACTTGTTTTTCAGCACTTTAAGTAATAGAAAGCAAAATAATTTGAAAAACTTGTTCATTTTAAATTCGTGTCAAGAGGCTAAACTATACTAGCTGCAATTTTAATCACAGAATATACTCATATTTGTCTGACTTTATGAGAAACATGAAGTATAGGGCCTACTTGAAATAATAAAGTTCATAAAAATGGATCATAAGAAACTGAATGTTATCCAAAAGTAGCAAACTGGCTTAGGTTTTCACGGAATTATTTGGAGAGAAAAATACTGAGCTCTTATATTAGAAAAGAAATACGCAAGGTAGAAATAGAGTTTTGGTGTAAAGATTAATGTGGTGCAAATAAAAGATCATTAGGTTAAGCAAATATATCTTAGCCTCCTCTCATAAAGAGCCACACATTTGCACTTAACATCCAATTTTTAATCCCATTGCAACAATTTCGAAGTATAAAAATGTGGTTCAAAATTTGTAGTACAAAAGATAGAGCTGTTATTCTTCAAACCCATTAGAGCAGAATCAGACTTCAAGCAGCTCACATTTAGTATGTATTGTATTTTTTTTCCCCACTGAGTTCATAACATTAGGTCAATTTATTTTCTTAAGTGCACATGATCTGGTGAAGTGTCCTGCTAGTACTTCCACCACATTAAAAAAATTGCCAAGGAAAGCATTTCTGTGTGTAACTGAAGTGTCACATATTTGACATTTTTATTTATTTATTTATTTATTTCCCTGAATCTACCAAGAGAAAGCATAACCAATTCCTTATCTTGAGAGAATGCCAGTGAAGTGGGATTACAGATGGTGAATCACTGGTAACAACCCTGACATGGAACCTTTGGGGAAAGAATGCACACGCAGATTTAACTCAAGTAGATCTAGGGTTATACAACCTTACCTAACAGCATAACACTACCCATAACTCACATGGACCATAGGTGTTAAGATCTTTTCTGAGATGTTTAAAGTATTTAAATTCTTGCTTACAAGGCTTTGAGTTTTCATTAGTAACACTGATCCAATATCAAATACATAAAGCAAGTTGTCATACTCATATAAAATGTCGGAAATTTTATTTACCATTCAAGTTCTTAGCTTGAAAATTACAGGACTAATTTAAGCACACTCATATTTTTTAGAAGAACTAAAGGTTGTTTAAAGTATTACAGGCAATTTATTTCTATGAGATAAAAGTGTTAAAAAAAAAAATCTTTAAATAATACCAAACATAAAAGGAAACAAAATATTAAAACTAAACTGTCACCGGAAGACTGTTTTTTTTAAGTTCTCTGTCTTCATTTGGACCTATTCCCCACAAACAATTCCAAAGAAAGAACAAAGCATACATAATTCACAGTTGACAATACAGATATGTATTTTTAAGATTTATTTTTGGTCTCCAAAAAAACCCATATTCTTTCCATGTCAAACCTAATGAGTATTCAGTAAAAATCTACAAAAACATGTACAATGATTTTCTCCATCTCCAAACTGTTCACTTAGCTAAAATGTTCTGTATTTTGGAAAGTCATAAGTGATTTATGGGAGGGCAATGTCTAATTAGTACCTGAAGTTGTACTGTGTTGCTGATTCTAATTAATAACACTTCCTAAGTGTGTTCAAAGTCATTTAACTAAAATAAAAGCCTTCAGAAATGCACTGACGCATTTAATGTCTAGATACTGTAGTGATAAACCAGCTATAGAAGCCAAAAATAGGTTAGACAGATTAGACTGGCAGATAAAACAGAGAGAAAGAAACCATAGACAAATAAAATAGTCAAGTGTGAAAGACAGACAAATATGCGTGAAAAGAAATAAATATGAGACAAAAAGGTGACTTAGTTAGAGGAAAAGCTTGTGGTTGGTTATTGAGACACTATACACTGTAGTATAGTTTTCAGTATCATGTGTACTGTAAAGGGTAATTTACCCATACTGCATAGCTACTATTTCTTGGTTTGTTGTTGTTGTTGTTTTTACTTCTTTAATATAAACACAATTAACATTTTGTAGGTCCCTTCCAAGTCAGCATATTTGTGAACTGGAAGCTGGATATGAGCCAGCAACGTGCCTCACAGCCCAGAAAGCCTACCGTGTCCTGAGCTGCATCAAAAGATGCGTGACCAGCAGGTGAGGGAAGTGATCCTGCCCTTCTACTCTATGCTGGTGAGGCCTCTCCTGAAGTACTGTATCCAGATGTGGAGTCCTCAGTACAGGAGAGACATAGACCTGTTGGAATGCAACCAGAGGATAGCCACAGAAATGATCCATGGAATGGAACACCTCTCCTACAACAACAGGTTGAGAGCTCGGGCTCTTTAGCCTGGAGAAGAGAAGGCTGTGAAGTGACCTGATAGTGGTCTGTCAGTATCTAAAGGGGAGCTTTAGGAAAAGAACGGGACAGACTCTTTAGCAGGATCTGTAGTGACAGAACAAGGGGAAATGGTTTCAAGCTCAAAGAGGGAAGATTTAGGTTAGATATAATGAAAAAATCTTTTACAGTGAGGGTAGTGTGGCACTGGAACCCAAGTTGCCCAGTGATGTGATTGATGCCCCATCCCTGGAGACTTTCCAGGCCAAGCTGAATAAGAGCCTGGGCAAGCTGATCTAGCTATGGTGTCCCTGCTCATTGCAGAGAAGTTGCACTACATGATCTTCAGGGGACCCTTCCAACTATAAGGATTCTATGATTCTATATTTTATGATTCTGTGATTCTCTGTTACATATATGTATTATACTGAACCAACTTCTCCTCCAATCAAACACATAAAAAACAAATAATCTGATCCTACAGAAAATATTATTATCCCATGGCATTAGTATCTCCAGTCAGTGGAGCATAGTAAGGAACTGTACATCATTTTATGCTGCTAAGAACACCAAATGACTTGTGATCCTACTGCCTGCTTCTTTATAACTACATATTTATACCTGAGCTCTGTTTGTAACTGTAGATAATTAGGGTTAGATAAGAAGAATCCCATGCTGAATGTTGTTCTTGTCTTTCAGATGGTACAATGGTACAATCTCCAAGTAGAATTTCACATGCTTATGTAAATAGCATAATAGAGAACACACAGATATATTGGATACACAGTGCCTGGCAATGTGGAGCAACAAAAGGCCAAGCTGAATCTGCAGCGTCCATTAGATCTTATAAAATGTTTTTTTTCCTCTGCCTTTGCAGACTTACTGCAATGATCAAAGCATCATAGGGGAGCAAGTAGATTGCTGTTTATTTAACCTGCTGGGCATCCAAGGGGAATGATAAGAGCCCACTGAAGTTGCTGAGTGACTAAAGAGAAGTGAATTACACCTTTCTCAAGAGCAACACAGCATGTGTGACCCAGCCTTCAGTAGTACTCAAGGAGTGCCACTCCCAGGGAACGTGCCTGAAGATGATGTGCCAGTAGTCACTGCTGCATCAGTAGTGATCTTCAGGTATGAAGGAAGGGAAGCTCCAGAAGAGATGGTGGATTTGATTTGATTTTTTTTGCATTTGTGAACACAGATAGAGAAACACTTATGAGGTGACACTGCTGAGTGGGGTCAGCGATGGGTATGGAGCTGCAATGAGTCAACTGCCCACAGGGCCACAGCTGTTGCCTGTTTCAGCCCTTAACAAGATTCCCCTGTGACCAGTCACCTGATAAGCTCAGTATAAACTAGTGAGAATTTGGTGGAGTTGGATGTAGGTGGAAAATCCCTCGCTCCACCAGGCATAACAGCAGTGAGGGAGAGGCAAGGAAAGTTCCTGCTCAATGACATGCAGACCTCACATTTAAAAATTTAGTGTGTCTCTAAAACCTATCTCTCCCACATGAACTCCAACTGCAGCGGATCTGTGTAAACATCCTTCCTCCCCTCCCCTCTGCTGCACTGGGCCTTTTGCTGATCCCCCACTGGCAGCTATGGCTTGGGAGGCAAAAAGTGGTCATGCTGTTTCGTGCGCAATGACAGGCAAATAAAAGAACAAACAAGCTCGGGAGATTTAAAATCCAGAGCTCAGGGACTTCTCTGAGTTTCACTGTGCTGCTGTGATCCTCCCACTAAATGTAAGAACTGTTTTCTTCAATAAATGAAGCCGATAATAAACACCTCTCCTCCTGTCTCTCCAGAGCCCTTGGGGAACTCCACAGTGGCAGACTGTAGAAATTTGCAGAGAGGTGTCCTCTGATAGATTTGACTTACACGGCATCAGCTGTTATAAACTGCTAAGAAACAAGAAATGGGAGGTCTCACGACACTTGTAAATTTTGGCTATTCCAAATCATTTCATCAAACGCGTACATAAGCTTTATTTCCAAGAAGTGCTTGATTCCATCAAACTATTTTTGAATCATAAAGCTTTATTTACAAGATCTTTTTGCCTTTCATACCTTTCTCTCCGTTGATACTGACACAGTACTCTCAATTCAATGTTTCTCTCCCTGAGTATATGAGGGAAAAAAAATATAGCCTACATATTAATTAGTAAATTTAGATTTAAAAAAGCATTTTCTCACACAATAACAAAATTGGAATACATTAAATTGCACACATAAAGATGTTTCTGAAGTTGAAAAAGTCAAGGCCAGATAGTAACCGGACTTTATAACTACATGGTAAAAGCAAGTAAATCCAGTAAGATGGAGGATAGGCCCTGAGTGTCTGGTCTCAGCAGGGAATTACCATGGTATGTATTATACATACAGAACCATGCAAACTATCATAAATGTACTTACAAGAACCAAGAAGTAAGTGCTTTATAATCTGCAAGCAGCCCAACATTCAAAGCCTTCTGAAGTTAAGAGGGGATCTACATTTCATTAGGCTTAAGGTCACGTCTTTTACATTCGGTATTTAAAAGCAAACTCAGGAAAGTAGTAGTTTCACTAATTTCTGCCCTTCTCCTCCTAAGAACCTATCTGCCTAGGCAGCCTAAAAATCATGCAAACCATCTTTAACAACAAGTTTTTACTATTATTTGAATTACACATCATTTAAAAGTGAGCTGAATTTCTGTTTTGTCTTATGCTTCATCAGCAAAATGATTTATCTAAATCTGAACTGCAGAATTCTTATTAGGAAAATAAATGTGAAAGTTAAATGTGGATTTTCAGTTTGTATTCACAGAGCTGGCAATTAGAAAAGCTTAGGAGCTCTGTCAGATAGGTATCAGATAGGAGCTCTATAAAGTTAGTGATTCTCATGTAGCTAGTTATTTCTGTTTGCAATGTGTGATTTAGCCTAAACACGGAGCCAATAAACTCTGTATGAGTATTATGCTCCCACAATGATCATTCACAAAATCTCTATCATTATAATTGGGAGTTTGATAGTTGGCCTTGCATTCCACAAACAAGAAAACAAACAAAAAATATATTCAATATTTATATGACAGAGATAATGCATGCACATTAAAAACAGAGATGCCATTGAGATGAAATGGAACTACAAGCTCGGAAGTTGGGGGCCCCAACACAAGAAAGTTGCACAGCTGTTGTAGCAGCTCTGAAAGAGAGCCATGAAGATGATCAGTGCACTGGAGCACCTCTCCTGTGAAGAAAGGTTGAGAGAGATGGACTTGTTTAGCCTGGAGAAGGCTCCAGGGAGACTCCACTGCAGCTTTCCAGTACTCAACAGGAGCTTTTAAACAAGGAGGTAAACTGACTTTTTACACAG
>JAOWBP010000001.1:132039464-132063466 GCA_028571105.1 Tragopan temminckii | reverse complement strand
TTCTTTCTTTCTTTCTTTCTTTCTTTTTTGTTGTCGTATATATACATATATATATATATATATATATATATATGTATGTATACTGTTATGCCAAATATGCTTTTCTTACTTTCCTACATCCAAGGGCATCTCAAAGGTAAGAGTATGTTCAAAATACCATGGCAGGTGAATGTATATTTTGTTCAAAATCCTTTTAAGAAGAAAGCAATATTCAAATGAAGATGGACCAGAACTGAGACTGTAAATTAAATCAAACACATAAAAAATGAGATTTATAGCACATTTGCTCCTTCAATCTCTAGCTCATTTATTCTAAATACCTTTTCCTAATGAGTAATTTTCTGGATGTCACCACAATTTACTAGGGTCAGCATCCAAGTGTAGTACAAGCAACATATTTAAATTAGTTTATTTGGTCAGGAAAGAGCAATATAACCTAGCATATATCAAGAAATTATTAATTTGGGGGTACTCAGGGACATCAACATTGCTGCTGCAATAGAAAAGCAGCAAGCAGCAAGTAAATTATCCTTGTTGATTGCATAAAAAAGATTCCTGAAAAAACTGCTGAATAAATATAGATCTAGCTTAATTCTTCCAAGGAGGGTATTAGTGTTCCAGCTGCTAACTGTGTTTGGATTCAGACTGTGAGAAGCATGAACCAAGATCCACGCTAATTTGCATACGCTGAGCAACTTGAGTCCCTGAATAGAAAATTCTTTCAATTCTTACTCCTTCTTTGCACCCAGGGTACTTAACACTTTTTAACAAAAGATTTCCATGTGGTCCTAGGAGGGAGAACAAAGACAATAGTGAGATGATAGCTTTATTTTCAGATTCTCCCCTCCTATAGGCAAAAAACAGAAAAAAATATCCCAGGCTTAATATTGTTCTTTTTGTTGCTAGTTTATTAGTCATCTATTATGAAAGTATCATTTATGCGTGGTCTGGGTTTTTCCTGTACTGGAGAGAAATGGAGATTAAAAATCTATTAATTAAAAAGCAAGATAGTCCATGCTAAAGAGGATAAATTCTTATAGCCTGCTGAAGAAAAGCTTTATATGATGACATGGGTCTATATTTCCCCATTCATGACACTGTGCAATATATTAACAACAAGAAAGATATTTATTTAAAAGAAAGCATGAGAATATTTTAGGTAAAATCATAACTATCCTAATTTCTCAATTCAGTGGGAGTTTTGGTATGTGCTAAACTTGCAGTAAAAATGAGTTATGAAAATAGCTGTCATACAGGCCATTTTCAAAACATGAATAATTTAAACAGGTTCCTAATTTTTTTTTCACAAAAAAATATTGAACTCTGCAGCTTGTACAATTAATACAGCTGAAATAGTAAGACTTTAAAAGCAAATAATTATTCTATACAGTAACATTTCATTACAATTTTTATTGTGTTTATTTTCATGGATTCTAGTAGACAATATATCCTGTGCAATGAAAAAAACATAATCCATTTTACTGACACTGCACAGTCAAGAGAGAGATGGAGAATTTGCACTTCGCATGTTGTGAATAAAAATTGAGCATATATGTAATAACTATCTCTAAACCTTAATGAGTTATTGAGTTGTGTGTCTCCTAGTGTGTCAGTGATCCTTTTTAATTTATTTTCTGGTTTCTACAGAACTTTTCTGTTAGAAAATAAAGTCCAAATGAAATTAAAGTGAAAATATACAAAGAAGTAAAACTAATAAGAAACACATGACTTTGAAATTAAGATCGTATTTGCCCCAAAGTACATGCATGGCTGGAATGACATCAGGAGAGACTCTCTGCCAGGAACACCCACAAGGATATCCTTCCCAGCTATTCTCTCCAAAGGCCCATGTAAATAAAGAGGCAGGAATGATAGATCCTGCTTGTAATACTAAATATATACTCTCTCCTACATTTTTTAAACTTTGGAGGCAAATAATTTTACTTCCCTTCAAGATTAAATGAACAAACTCAAACAAAATGCATATATTGTTTATGATGGTCTTCCCACAACCACATTTTTAGCAAAAATGGAATTTGCATGAGAAGAATCTAAATTGAATTCACAGAGAACTATATGTATGTAGATCAGAAATATAAATACTTACAGACAGATTGAAAAAATAATGAAAATACCATAAACTAAAATTGTGGAGCAAATATTATGTTTAAGAGAGCATCAGGATTTGAGAAAGATTAGATTCTCTCCTCCATCACAGGCTTCTGTTGAAACTTCGACTACATGGCTTAGGGCAAGCAACCTCTTTTATGGGCCTTTGAATCCTATAGCTGGAAGTCACATCTACCCATAAGAAAGCAATTCTTCCTTCCTTTAACATGTTCATGTCTTCCAGATCTGCAGTGACAGCAGTACAGAAAACAGTTCTGCTGCTTAACTATCTGTGCCACAGAAGAGTTTTTCTAAACATCTAACCTTTGCTTATCTAAGTTGTCTTAGACACGTACTCAAATGACCTTGATACAGAAACTGAGCTGATCTACATCAATGGATCATGTCTAATTACACTTTAATTACCACTTTAATTACTCTCACAGTCAGCTGTTGCAGTGCAGAGGATGTGCAGTAACGACAAAGCTTGTGAAACTTAATCTGAGTATTAAATCCATTCTTCTGCCTTCTTAGTACTGCACACCTTTTTCTCCATCAAAATCCATGAACGAGGTTTGACAGATGAGTTCTGGTAATGAACAGCCCTGGATCACATCTGGATCACAACAAATCTGACATTTCCCGCAAATAGTTGTTCCATCTAACAGAGTAGGGTACGTGCTCTGTAAAGGGCTGCAGAACCCATTTGGTTCAGTGGGAATCAAAACCATGAGTGTTTTCCATTCCTTCAGGAAGAAGTTCATGTATGATATGTATAACTTACACAGTGAAGTGTAAGTGGAATTAAGCTACTCAGTCCCGGTTGAAACCAGGACATGATAGCAAGTCTGTCAGACTATGAAGTTCTCCCAGCAGGAGTGGCAGAAACACACCCATTATATATGAGATAGATTCAGGCAGACTGATAGAAAGCAGAGAGTTGCAAAGAACAAAAACTACTGGCTGCCTTCTAAAACCTTGCTTCTCTTCATCCTGAAATTCATAAAATCTCCTGGTGAAACGATACAATTCTAAAAAGCTAGAGTCCTAGAAAATTCTGATTAGTAAAGAAAGGCAAATTTTTGATCCCACTCAAAGATGAATATAGAAACCTAGCCACTCCCTTCATTTTTCTTTGCTCTGTATTCACTACATATCTGAATGCACTAGTTAAATGTGATCTATGTACCCTCAGCAATCAGACTGTCTAACTTAACAACTTATTTACTCCTACATCATAATTATCTGGCAAATTAGCTATCAAAGAATCATAGAATCATAAAATGGCTGAGATTGGAAAAGACCTTAAAGACCAAACAGTTCCAACCCCCCTCGCCATGGGCAGGGTTGCCTCTCACTAGACCAGGCTGCCCAGGGCCCTATTCAACCTGGCCTTGAATGCCTCCAGGGATGGGGCATTCACAGCTTCTCTGGACAGCCTGTGCCAGTGCCTCACTGCCCTCTGAGTAAATAATTTCTTCGTAACATCTAACTTAAATCTCCTCTCTTTTACTTTAGAGCTGTTCCCCCTTGTTTAAGTTGCTTTTATGAACAACTTGACTTACCAATGAAGAGAAGTTATGCACCTTCATAGACCTAAAGAAAGATCCTGCTCACTTAATTTTATACACTCTAGACTTCTTCAGTAACCACATAAAAGTAGACCAGGAAAAATAGTACAGTAGGTATCTAATATTAAAACACGCATTAGGCTCACATTAGAAAATTGTTTCTGAACACCTCTTTTAGAAGGATATCTAAAAAGGCTTTCCACAGCCATTTATTATAATATACAGAGCTCTTGAGTTAAATAATGACCCCCTAGAGTGATATCTCAAGTTGCGTCGCAGCTTTCTGTCTTTTTGCACACGGCTGTCCATTGGGAAATACATTTTTTTTTCTTATGGCTCTGCTAGATTTCAAGACAGGTATAAGACGAATGAAGTCAGTATCACATGGAGCTTCAGAGTGCTTTTAAAAAATCTTTTCTTGAGCATATTAGTTTCTATTGCTAGAGTGGCTGTAATGTCACAGCTGAAAGAATAATTGTATGATCTCACACACATTGTACTATAGATATCATACACATACATATATGTACACATTCACACCTTATAGCACTACTGTTATTTGTAACATGTTATATACAAATACATTAAAAAAAAAAAAAAAAAAAACTTAAAAGATAATTGAAACCACTTTTGAGGAAAAACATGTTAACATTATTTTCAAAATCATTTGAAGAGGTGTCAGAGTGTTAAGAAGTATGTGTATCTACTCATGAAAAGGAAATCATCATGAATATAATTACTAGCAAGGATGTCTAGATATTTACAAATGCGTCTATCTGTTTTACACTTTAAAAACAAAACAAAACAAAACTTTTCGTCATAGCTAATGGGCTAATGAATACATGTACTTATTAGAGATCAACTTTCCTGTTCTTTGTATGTAAGTCAGAAGAAAAACAGGCTAAGGGTTAATATTAGTATTAGTATTATTATATGCTACATAATAAAACACAAAATCTGCTTGCAATGTGCATTCAAAGAAGGAATAGTTTCCAGTCCAAGCAGTAATTTTTACACAAATTTGAACAGATTGTTTTTGCCACAGTTCTTAAAACTTCTACAAGTATTAATTAAAATTGACAAATGTTGGTGTTGTTTGGAATTAGAGAAAACATAAATAGCAATGGAAGAGGAACTTTTGAATAGATTTCTTATATGAATAGTCCAACATCTTACAGGCAAATTAATTAAAATAGTGCCTCCTTATTTCTTACAAATTCACCCTGAGATTCTCCTGATACCTATAAGGAAAGTGGGTTATTTTTCACAGCTACCTAAAATAATACCAACTATACCAATACTGGAAATCCAATTGCTACAGTATCTATGAACCTATCTCAATTTCTCAGGTGCTACAATATGATGGGAATCCTGGGCCATCCTGCACTAGATACAGCTGATTCCAGATGGCTCCAATGACCCCACTGCAGTGCTTTGATGATCCAAAAACCAAGATAGAGGCATCTCAGGGATAAACAGATTTAAGGAAGAGCAAAACGCTAGACAAGAGAGAAGAAAAATAGTGTGAGAAGCAAACTTGCAAGCCCCAGAGTTGGAGAAAAGGAGGACGTGTTTTAGGTGCAGAAGAACAGATTGCTCTACAGCCTGTGATCTTGAAGAATGCGGGCCTGGCAAAAACACAGCTAACAGACCCTATGCTTTAGGAGATCAAACTTCTGGCTGCTCAAGGAACTGCTGAATAGAATCCCCTGGGAAACTGTCCTTAAGGGCATGGGTACAGAACAGAGCTGGCAGCTCTTTAAGGGCACCCTTCTGAGAGCGCAACAGCAGAAGAAGTCAAGCAGGGGAGGCAGGTGACTGTAGTGGCTGCAGCTTAAACTGAGAGAAATGAGGGAAATGTACAGAAAGTGGAAGTAGGGTTGTGTAGCCTGGGAAAAATACAGGGTTGTTGTCCATGTGTGTAGAGATAGGATTAGGAAAGCTAAGGCGCAGATGGAGCTGAACTTGGAGAGGGACGTGAAAGATAACAAAAAGGGGTTCTACAGTTACATAGGTGGGAGGAAACAGGCCAAGGAGAGTGTTCCCCCTCTGCTGAAAGATAATGGAAAGTTGGCTTCCTTGGACATAGAAAAAGCTGAGGTACTCAGTGAGTGCTTTGCCTCAGTCTTCACAGGTGGCCAGGCTTCCTATGCCTGCCAGGACTATGATGAACTCTAGATGAGGGTGTGGGGAGTGGTTTCTCTCCCACTGTGACAGTGGAACAGTTCTGAGTCCTCCTCATGAAACTGAACATGTATAAGTCCATGGGGCCAGATGATATCCATCCTAGGGTTCTGAAAGAGATGGCTGATGTGGTTGCCAAGCCGCTCTCCATCATATTTGAAAAATCATGGCTGTCTGGTGAAGTCCCCGGTGACTGGAAAAAGGGAAACATTACTCCCTTTTTTAAGAAAGGGAGAAAGGAAGGCCAGGGGAACTAGAGATCGGTGAGCCTCACCTCTGTGCCTGGGAAGATCAAGGAACAGATCCTCCTAGAAGCCATGTTAAGGCACGTACAGGATAAAGAGGTAATTTGGAATAGTCAGCATGGCTTCGCCAAGGGCAGATCTTGCCTGACCAATCTGGTGGCCTTCCGTGGTGGAGTGACAGCTTCGGTGGACAGGGGAAGGATGATGGATGCAATCTACCTGGACTTCTGCAAGACCTTTGACATGGTCCCCCACCACATCCTTCTCTCTAAATTGGAGAGGTGTGGATTTGAAGGATGGACTGTTTGATGGATGAGGAATTGGCTGGCTGGATGCAGCCAAAGGGTTGTGATTAATGATCTGTGTCAGGGTGGAGGACAGTCACAAGCAGTGTCCCTCAGGAGTTGGTCTTGGGACCAGTGCTCTTCAACATCTCCATCAATGACACAGATGATGGAATCAAGTGCACCCTCAGCAAGTTTGTGGATGACACCAAGCTTAGCAGTGCAGTTGATACATTGGAAGGAAGAGAAGCCATCCAGAGGGACCTGGACAGGCTAGAGAAGTGGGTCCATGAAAAACCTAATGAGGTTCAATAAGGCCAAGTGCAGGGTGTTGCTCTTGGGTCAGGGCAATCCCAGATATTTATACAAACTGGGGGAAGATCTCCTTGAGAACAGCCCTGCAGAGAAGGACTTGGGGGTCCTGTTGGATGAGAAGCTGGACATGTGCCAGCAGTGTGCACTTGCAGCCTGGAAGGCCAACTGTGTTCTGGGCTGCATTAAAAAAAAAGGGTGGCCAGCAGGGAGATGGAGGTGATCGTCCCCCTCTACTCGGTTCTTGTGAGGCCCCATCTGCAGTATTGCGTCCAGGCCTGGGGCCCCCAGTACAGGAAGGACGTGAATTTCTTGGAATGCATCCAGAGAAGGGCCACTAAGATGATCAGAGAGCTGGAACACCTCTCCTATGAGGAGAGATTGAGGGAACTGGGATTGTTTAACTTGGAGAAGAGAAGGCTCTGGGAAGACCTCAATGTGGCCTTGCAGTACTTGAAGGGAGCATATAAACAGGAGGGAGTACGGCTGTTTACGAGGGTGGACAGACGACAAGACGGAATGGTCTTAAGCTGAGACAGGAGAGGTTTAGGTTAGATATTAGGAAGAAGTTTTTCCCACAGAGAGTGGTGACACACTGGAACAGGTTGCCCAGAGAGGTTGTGGATGTTCCATCCCTGGAGGCACTCAAAGCCAGGCTGGATGTGTCTCTGGGCAGCCTGGTCTAGCGGTTGGCCACAGCAGGGGGGTTGAGACTAGATGATCACTGTGGTCCTTTTCAACCCAGGCCATTCTATGATTCTATGATTCTGTGAAAAAAGACCATGTTGGAGCAGACATCCAAGCTATAGCCTATTGTAGGCCTTCTGCTAGAACATGTTTATTCTGAAGGACTGCATTCTGATAGAAGGACTGACACTGGAGCAGGGGAAAAGTATGAAGGGAAGGAGCTGTTATGTACTGAACGCAAATCCCCATTCTTCATTCCCTCCTGCACTGTTCAAGGAGGAAGGGGAGATAGTGTTTTAATTTTTTTTTTTTTTTTCAGCATCCATTTTTTTTTTTAATTGACAGCAAATTAAATTATTGTTCTGAGTCTGTTCTGCTCATTGCAATAATTAGTCAGTAATACCTCTGCCTACGTCTCGACCCACAAGCATTTTCATCCTAATTTTTTCCCCCTCACCTATTGAGAATGGGAACTGAGAGAGGCCCACAGTTTGAATGCTAAAGACTTTCAGAAATTTAAGGTCCTGCTTCTTCACACATAAGAAAGAGTCTATGTTTCAACAGAAATGAAGGGTTTCACACCTAGAGTGGAATTAAGCCACGTCAGGATCAGTAAGCTAGATTTGCTGAGGGCTTGATCTTACTGGCTCTCTCAAGCACCTGTAGCAAATTGAGATCTGTACAAAGTGTCACTGAAAGTACCACTTAAAAAAAAAAAAAAAAAAAAAAAAAAAAAAAAAAAAAAAAGAGGCTGCAGGAACTGGTCCCACTTATATAGTAGTTCAAGTACTCGCAACTATTGAGAGGATTCAGTTC
This sequence comes from Tragopan temminckii, assembly GCA_028571105.1. NCBI lineage: Eukaryota > Metazoa > Chordata > Aves > Galliformes > Phasianidae > Tragopan > Tragopan temminckii. Next base: position 132,055,258 of record JAOWBP010000001.1, on the reverse strand, counting down.
AATTGTCTTTCAAGGGTATTCCAACTCCCATTGCCAGGTTCTGTTGTCACCAGATTACGAGCTACAATTTATTTTTTATTTTTTATTTTTAATATTCCTGCTACTGAAACTGTATGTGATGATCCACAACATACCCCTGTCTCCTTACTACTAGCTTAAATAGCTCTCTCCTCATCACAGTACAGTTTGTTGACGGCACCCCAGATTCAGCAGTCTCCCAGTGCACTCACTATGTGGGTGGCAGAAGATCTAGTCAAGTTTCAGGATTTAGCTTTACGGGTGGACATGCATGCAAAAGTTTGGCATGGCAATGCTCAGGACAGAGCCTGTGGTTCCTTTTGTGCATCTCAGAATGACTGTTTTCTTCATGACTTGCATTAGAAAAATAAGTTCTATTGTGAATTTAATGATGCCCTTGCTTTTCACATTATGTTATTAAAGAGTTTTTTGTTTGCTATTGTTTTGCAACTATTTTCCAGCACTTGCTGTTTTCATATACTTCTGTCCATTCTGCTGAGCAAAAAGCTATAGTAGTAGCTAAAGAAAAATAAAACGCTTTTTATTCACTTTTTTCCACTGCCTGGGAACCAGATTTATGAAACACCATGAAACAAATATGAACTATTTTATATTACAGTTTCCCCCTCCTCCACTATGGACCCTGCATTTTCTGTTAGCACTGGAAAGGGGGTAGGTCTATTTATGTGAGCTAGGGCACTCCTGAAAACAAGATTACAAACCTCAAGTGGATACAGCAAAGAAATATTTATTTTGTTTAAAATAAATGGAGCAACTCTTGGATTATAACTGGAGTCATATGTTATAAATCAACTTATTGAATAACACAGCCTTGGAACAATCACTGTTCTGGGACACAGCATTCTACTACATAGTGAAACTTCCACAAAAACAGCTACATGTTGTAATAATAAACATTGGAAAACTAAAAATGTTTTTCTTTCCTTTTTGCTGGCTCTTTTTAAAGAGCTTTGGGCCTAACCCTTAGGAATTACACAAGGCAGACATAAAATAAATCTATGTATATTGAAGACTAAACCAATAGGACTATTCTTTTTTATGTTCTTTCCTGAATATGCATTTTCTCTCTTATCATTAACGTATTATCTTCCATTAGTAGAGCTCACAGTTTTCATGCTGTGAAAACCTGTGCTAAGTTGCTACATCTGCAGGCTTGGACCATCTTGTGCTTGTTAATAAAAAAGGAAAAAAAAAAAAAAAAAAGAGATAAAACAACCAGAACCAAATCGTGCTATTATGTGAAGGGGAGGAGAGCTTCTAGAATTAAAAAAAATAATAAAATAAAAAATGAAGGGCCCTCACCATCAAAACGGGAGGTTCAATACCCTGAGTTTTTTCCACCACTTCAGACATGTCAATCAAAGGTAACACAATGCAAGAATATCTGAGTGACACTCCAAGCTGCATTCACAAGCAACCTGTCTCATTCAAAGTCAATGAAGAGACAGGACTTACAAGCCCACAATGGAAAGTTATTGAAATGTGACTGACATCTCAAAGGAAAAGTGTCAACAGGATAGCATAACCCCGTGCTGAAACACTGCAAGGTTAATCAAAGTTATGGCAGTCAGGAAGTAGAAAGGCTCTACCTTAGGTTGAGCTTTTATACTCATGCCACTGAGTGGGCCACAGTCTCCTTTTTACTTTCTCTCCCACTGATGTTTGCATCTCGAGCTTGCATAGTTTTTCCACTCTTCTTTTGGTTTCCTTTTGGAAAGATAGTGATAGATGTTACTGGTAGAAGACTTTATGCATCTTAGTAATTATAGGTCTCCTTTCTTCTCCTATGGGACTTGTTGAGCTGTTACATATGATCTAAGATAGATAGTAAATATATCATAGTGTGATTAAAAGAAAATGCTACAAATTGTAGCATTATTGCTCAAAAGAAAGTAGGTAAAGTGTGAGCTGAAGGATTAGTAGTCATTTTGCCTTCCAAGGAATAAAGACAGTTTAAAGTAGGTAAATGTTCAGACTGTTCGGTAAAGTATCCTCTAACTCCATGTCCAGAGAATTCCTGACAATTCATTATTTACCAATATGATATTAGGAAATATATACATTGGAAATATATAAGTATATGATATATGTAATGTATGTGCACGTTCATATCTTTTTCTCTCATTATCCTCCCCACACACACCCAATTATGTAGGTCTATAAAGACTATTTATTTCTTCAAATTCTTTTTTCTTATGTTAGTAACTCCATTTAGCCTAAGCACATTCTACAGAATAACAAAGCTAGTAATGGAGACAAATGCTTTAAAAATACAGCACACAGTCAAGGCAACAGTTATGTTCATAATCTCACGGTTACAAAATGAAGTCCTTAAGTAATTTAAGCAAGAATGACTTACTTTTATTAAAAAAAAATAAAAAATGTAGTTCTCTGGTATTTGTTTACTTTCTTGATAGAATATTTTTGCCTTGTTGAGTTTACTTCATATGTTTCTTGTTTTCTTATTCTGTCAGCCCATAGCAATATCCCACAGATACAAATAGCACCTTCTTGACACTGCATATAATCAACTAAAAATGCCAGTGGCCCTATTCTGTTGGCTTCATTCCCTGCTCCTCCTCCTTTTCTAGAAGGCAAACAGACTAGAAAGTAAATATGCTTCTTCCCCAGAGCCTAAGGACCTAGAAACCTTTTTCCACAGACTCACTGTCTCATTTCTAAATCAGTAGCTGCAATGAATGTCACACAACATTTCCATTATGCAATCAGTTCTGCAGTCAATTATTTAATTAAAGGAAGATTTACCAAATAATATCCCTTTTTCCTCCACTAAAAATATAAGAATAATATATATATATATACACACATATATATGATAACAAAATATTTGTTTCTTAATTTATTATTTTCAAACCAGTGATGAGGAAAATTCAGATGGGGAAGAAGATCACCTTGGGAATATATTATATCAAACATGACTAGTAAGGACTTTTCTTTTAGGAAGAATTATGGTTTAATGTTTAATTAATCCTACACATCTCTGCATTTATGGGAAAGCAGAGAAGAAGAGTCTGCTTTATAATGTGGAAAATTAAATATTAAAAACTTTGTGCCTATTTGACTTTACATTTTCCTGTTATGAATGGATATTTTCACTTTATTTCACTTTCTTCAAACTACAAGAGACAGAAGCAATTACTGCAGCTGTGCTGAACAAAGGTATTCTCAGTGTACTTCTGATATTGCCTTGCCAATCCCAAAACAAAACAAAAAATTAAAAACCATTTAAAGTATTAATGGAATCTTTAAAACTCGCATTCAAAGTGACGCAGGTTACTCAAGATTAGAGAAGGCCAGGAAGAACTTCAGAAATGCTGAACAAAGTTATGTGTTTAAGAAACTCAACAGATAAAATTCAGCATAGACGAAGAAATACACATTGGATGAAATAATGTGAATTACCCCTATGTATAAATGGATTCTAAATTAAGTGCATGTATTCAAAGAAAAAGATGAAAAAAGTACTCTGGACAGTTCAATAAAACCATTTGTGCAGTGTACAACAGTAGTCCAAAAGTCCAACATTATTATTAATGTCTGAACTATTCATAGTACTAAAAGAGAGAACAATTATGAAAATAGAGCCTTTAAACACACTGATTTTAAATACTCTGTGTTCTTGTCTTATCCCCAGAAAGCAGAAAAATAAGTCAGTCCAGAGGAAAGCAGCAAAATAATGAAGATGGTTTAAACTACGACAGTTCCTGAGTTGGGAGAATGAACGGCCACCTTGAGTCACTTACCTAGTAGCCTGTTGGTTCTGCTTTCTTCTAGGTGGTAGCTCTGAGAAATGCCCCAGCATCCTGCTGCCACAAGAGTCCTTACTCACTGCCACACCAGCCCAGAGCACAGAACTCTACATGGTTCATAGCCCTGCCAGAGCTGCTGCTTCCCACTGCTGTGACTGCAGCCTGAGGAAAACTAAAATCTAATGCAAGCAGAGAAGTTTACTTTAAACAAAACATATTGTCTTTGTATCTGGTTTTGAGCCTGCCTTGCTACACTACTGTGGGGTGAGCAAAAGGCTGCATGGGGAAGAGATGGGGAGATGGGGAAGGGAGAGCAATTTACTTAGATGTAGCTGGATGGAAAACTTCTGAAAAGAGGCTTTTTCCACATCTGCCCTAGCGTAAAATGGCTCTCCTTTTGTCATCCTTCCTCCACTTCATCATTTTGAATGTCTTAGTCATTTTCTTCTGTCTAGTATTTTTATCTAGTTACCCTTCCTTTCACATCTCTCTTTGCTCACTTCTTCCTTACTTTCTGTATCTCTTGTCTTCATAAGTGTCCTGGAGGTTAAGCAGAGCCTAAACTGAGTACAGTTTTGAGACTTCCATAGCAAATTATCTCGTTCTCCCTTCAACTTCTGAGTATTGGATTTTCCCCTTGAGCAATCTGCTGTGTGCTGCACTGCACATGATACTCTGAATCTGACTTGTTCAATTCATGTTGAGACCCCAATCTTACTGTAAGATTAACATTTTATCCCACTTGGTAGTGGTTGTTTCTTTACCAACTGGAAATATCCTGACGTGCACTATTCATTCTCTGCACAGAAAAATGATGATGACTGAACTTAAATCAAATACTAATTTTGTTAAAATCTGCATGGAAAATCTTGACTGTAGGTATCTACTCATTCATATTAACATTAGTCAGTAATGTCGCATAGTATTACTAGTACAGTCACTCTCATTTATATTTGAAAATTCATTGCAGTCAGGTGAAGTTTCTGTTGACTGGAAAAAAGGCAATGTTGCATGCATTTTTAAAAAAGGTAGGAAGGACAAACCAAGGAACTAGCATCCTGTTAGCCTTACGTCTGTCACAGGGAATATTATGAAACAGATCCTCCTGATGTTAAGCTAAGGCACATGGAAGAGAGGGAGATGATAGAAGACAACTAGCATGACTTCACCAGGGGCAAGTCCTGTATGGCCAACATAGTAGACTTCTATGAATGATATAACTATATCAATGGACAAAGGAAGAGACACTGATGCCAACTATCTGGACTTCAATATGACCTTTGACACAGTCCTTCACAGAATCGTTCTGTACAAACTGGAAAGATATGGATTTAATAGGTGGACTGTTTGATGGATAAGGAACTGGTTCAAGATCATACCCAGAGTGGTGGTCAACAGATCAATGTCTGGTTGGAGATCAATACTGAGTGGTGCCTCCCAGGGGTGCGTACAAGGCCCGATGGTCTTAAATATCTTCATCATAATACTGACATAAACAGTGGGGCTGAGTGCACCCTCAGCAAGTTTGCAAATAACACCAAGCTGTGTGATGTGGTTGACACACTTGAGGGATGGATTGACACCCAGGGAGACCTAGACAGGCTTGAGCAGTGAGTCCAAGAGAACTTCATAATGTAAAAAGTAAAGCCTAGTGCAAGACCTGCACAACTGGTGAGTGATCCTGCCTCTCCACTTTGCAGTGGTGAGGTCTCACCTGGAGTGCTATTTCAGTGTGGAGACCACAGTCAATGAGAGACATGGACTTGCTGGAGCACATCCAGAAGAAGGCCACAAAAATAATCTAAAGAGTGGAACACCTCCCCAACAAGGACAGGCTGAAATATCTGGGGCTATTCAGGCTGGAGAAGAAAAGGCACCAGGGAGACCTTGTGGTGGCCTTTCAGTATCCAAAGGGAGGCTGTAAGAAGGAAAGGGACAAACTCTTAAGCAGGATCTGTGTTGGAAGGACAAGGAGAAGTGGTTTCAAACTAAAATAAGGGAGATTTAGATTGGGCATAAGAAAGAACAGTAAGGGTAGTGAGGCACTGGAACAAGTTTTCCAGAGATGTGGTGAATCTCTGTCCCTAGAGACGGGAAAGATTTGGCTGGACCAGGCTCTGGGCAACCTGATCCAGCTGTAGATGTCCCTGTCCTCATTGCAGAGGAGTCGGACTAGATGACCTTTAAAGATTCTTTCCAGCTCAAACGATTCTATGATTCTATTAGTCACCACATTTTCTGTTTTTTTAATTCCTTCAGTTGTTAGCAAATCAAGAACAAGATCCAAATCCTCCATCTAAGTCTCCTTTCCATAATCGTCATTAATTTCTAGCCATCTCCCATGTTTTAGTGTTACTGTTTTTGTATTATACACACAATACAAATTGTGAGGCCATGTGTACAAATCAAAAGATATAAATCTCTGGAAATACAGAAATCTAATAATACCCCATACAGAACAGGCACTGAGACTACCTTCATTTTACATTATTGACTCTATGTGGGATCTAGATGGCCCTGACATGAAGCCTGGAGGCCTGAATTTCTAATTGCAACTTTACTATTAGTTTGCTCAGTGAAGTAAGAAAAGTTGCTTCCTTCTCCTCCCATCTGTAAAACAGAGTTAGTCAAGGTTACAGCCTTCAAAAAGCTTTTAAATCTACTTAAAAAAGTGTACAAGTAAGAAGTAGGTATTTATTATTTTTTAATCACTGAGAAGTTTGAAACAAACCATTCTCACAGAACCAACTCCAAGATTATACTTTATCTCTTCCAATTAACCTCTATTTCATATTAACTCTTTAACTTCCAGTGCACTACATGTTATGGTGTGGAATACCAATAACCAAAAATCATAAAACCATGCCAGTGTAGTAAGTATTTTGTGTAAATAAATTGGATTTTTGTCTTTCACAAGTGTTCTAGTTAAGAAGTTAGATGTTTGGTTGACATCCAAGGCCCCCTAATTTTTCATGAAATCAGTATGAAATTTGAAAATGAGGTTATCTGGCAAGGAAATTATTAGTAAAAAATCTTGAAAGAAAATAAAGATTTCAGATACAAGACAGATTTTGAGTCCAATAAACAGAAGATCAGAAACAGGCAAGAAGTTGGCCTCCTTTCTAATGAAAGTCCATTAGGAATGCGGACAGACTGTGACTGCTTTTCTTACTGACTTTATTAATTAGGACCCTTAGGAAATTCAAAAGTAAGAAAAAAAAAAGATGGTGAAAGGGAATTTTTGCCAGAATTGCTGCAGTATGTGTCAAACCTCCTCACTTTTAAAAAATATACACAAACCAGTAATATTTTATCCATTCCAGCACAATTGAACTCAGTGGGAAAATTTCACTCAGATAATTCACATATCTGTTTATACTCAAGGGTAAAGTGGTTAACTGTCTCCTCTAATTGAACTGTTTCTATTATGGATTCTGGTTTGCCTAAAGAGCATGGTGTTCAGTATACTGAAGATGCCATGCACTGATCTGGTTGCTCACACTCAATTTTATTGGAAGTTAGGAACAAGAGAAAGTGATTTAATATTTTTTCATCTTCTTCCTTTTACTGCTTATTTTCACAGTTTCCAGAAGCAGATTAAGGTCTTCAAGACACTATTTCTAACAGAAAAAAAATGTAATACTTATATGCTGTTTTTTTGTGTTTTTATTGTTAAAAAAAAAAAAAAAAAAAGCCTAAATAGTTAAAAGCAAAAGAGAGAGGGGGAAAGAAAAGAGAAATGGCAGAAATGGCAGAGTCTGAGCCATTCTTGAATTTCGTGTGCCCAACCTGATAACTCAATGATTACAGAAACCCTTTTTTTTTTTTTTTTTTTTTTTTTTTTTTTTGGCATCAAGTAATTCAAGGAGGTTGTTTAACAAAATAAGTATGTTTTTCTGCTCTGAAAAATTCAATCTGTTGTGACAAGAGCCAAAGGCAGACAGACCTTTGAAATAAAGTACTCCCTTTACTTATAATGAAAAGGTGCTCCCTTTTATTATATACTGTACCCAAAAAACACCAGAAGATTTTTAAATGGTAAATCAAGATTGTATATGAATTGAAACTGGACCAAGTATTTTAACATAGAAAGTAGAAATAACTAAGTAAAATGACAGAAATAAAGTGGGATTATATGGAATGTTCCTTTCAGCTCTCGTATATGTGAAAGCATCTCCTTCTGTCTGGGTTTGGCTTGGCTTCAGAGCAACTGACTTGATCGGGGTTGCAGCATACTTTGGGTAGCCCTCTCTGGGTCCCTCAAAAGTTTTCTTTTCATCACCCCTATTTCTGCATTATGTGTGCCCCCTGCACTTTCCACCAGCTCCCTGACCTCTGCCCACACTGTAACTTCCTGCTTAACTGAGCTGCACTCTTTACCTTCTGCTCTGAGATCTCCTCTCCAAAATAAAAGAACTACCTCCCTCCTGTCCTCTCACTCCCTTTTTAGATGAACAAAGAAACCAAAACACACACATACATTCAGGAACCAATGCTGTTCTCTGTTCTTCTCACAAAACATCAGTGCCGGCAGGAGAGCTTCATGACGGTAATTGGGAGACATAGTGGAACATACATCACTGTCTGCATCTGGTGCTATTTCATATGCTCAGTGCAAAGATCTGAAAGGATGACATACCAGTGGACAAACAGTGTTTCAAAATAATACTAATTTATTCTGCATCTTGCACACACTGTGCTGAGAGCTAGTGGAAACAGATTGAACAGTACTACAGATCTCTCCAGCACAGACTTTTCCCCTACAAATGCAGAATTAAGTATTCATGAAAAGATTTCAAAGGTCTAAAATGACTGTAGAGCTTTCAAGATGCGACACTCTGAACTAAGACACACTGTCAAATAACAAGTCATAACTGGAAAGGCAAAATTTGTCTCCTGAATATAACAGCTATTATAATTATTTTTCCCTATCTTTAGTTTCACAAATTAGCTGAACTAAATTTCCAAAAAAGAACAGAAGTGACAAAAAATGGAATTATGAAAAGGAAACATAAGAATAAATGATTGTCACTAAACAGAACAATTTTTTCCCCTTCAAGACTTTTTATTTTTCTCTAAGCATATAACAAAATGGCTGCTAGTTACAGTTTTCTGATCAAGAGAACACAGGATCATCTTAAGAAACAAAACCCAAAAGAAACAAACAAGCAACAAAACAACAAAAGAACTATCTCTCTGAAGCTTTTGAAGCTCAGATTGATCCTTCATAACAATCTTTATAGAGAATACAATTTGTAATTCGTACGTTTTTCAGCACTGTTGATGACTTCGAAAAAAACAGAAATTGAAAACAAACAAGCAAACAAACAAACAAAAAACTATGTTTTGTTTTGTTTTGTTTCAGTTTGCATACACCAAAATTTTCCTTAAAGTGAGCTATATGGAAATGATATAACAGCAAATAGAAAGCACTCCAACACATCTGGACACATCCAGAAAATTCATCTCCACAAACTTAAATTCGACACTCCTAAATAAGGAAATGAAAGATTGTTTATAACTGAATTGAATTATAGGACACGGCTTTTAATTTGCAGAATTGCTGAGAAAAAAAAAAAACAAAAAAGTGAGTTTGGATTCATTTTTGCATATAATTTGGAGAGGGAAAGAGAAGGACAGCACTTATTTGTGTCTTTGCCTGGAAGGATATTTGATTACACATAAGGCAGCAAATGCATTGACGTCTTTATTTCCCAAGGGAAGTGACAAATCAGTATACAGGAGAAGCTTTCTCACTTCTCCTAGAACAGTCCCCTTTGTTGCTCTGGGTGGTTGCAAATGCTTTGCCAACTTTTTTTTTTTTTTTTTTTGGTAGAGTTTTTATGATGTTTGCCATTAGGTTATCAGCATCATAGATAAAACACTCAACACACAAACACACAGATGCTCAAAAACATGAGAGGCTTCGGAGCTCAACTTAGAGAAAAATCAAAGCAGCTTTACTTTTCTCCTTCTGACATCTTCAGCATCTCTTTTTTTGCTCAGAATAATATGATTTATAAAGTGTTTTTCAAGTGCAGATTTATAAATAAATGTTGGAAACAAAGAAGTCTTAGTACATTAGTTTAGAAATACCTTTTTCATATACACCTTCTTATATGTCCTTCATTACTGTATCATATGAGATTAATATGGTGGCCATGGATTCACATCTTCCTAGTATAGGTAAGAAATTTTCTTTTCAAAAAGAACTCAAAGTTACTTTAAATTTAAGCTTCAAACAATTTTTTTGTAATACAACATATAATTATCTGCTATTACCTAGAAATGCTATTTTTCAATTCAGATATGATTAAAACACAAATTTCCCTAACTCTGTATAACACTTTAAATACTGTATTCAGAGTCACAGACTCTGCCCTGTGAGCAGGTGTCATTTTGATTCTGAGGAAAGAAAGAAAATGTGTCAAGTCAGTTTCCTAAACTTCAGGCAAGTCCTGTCTGAACAGCCTAGTGGACTTCTATGAAGAGAAAAGCCAACAATGTCGTCTATCAAGACTTCATTAAAGCTTTTGACACAGTCCCCCACAATATGCTTCTCTCCAAATTGGAAAGATACAGATTTGATGAGTGGACTGGATGAAAAACTAATTGCAAGATCATAGCTAGGGGGTAGTGGTCAATGGCTCAATGCCTTGATGGACATTAGTGACAAGTGCTACTCCTCAGCATTCAGTACTGATACCGATGCTCTTTAATATCTTCATCAGTGACATAAACAGTAGGATCAACTGCACCCCCAGCAAGCTTGTTGATTTTACCAAGCTGTATGATGCTGTCAACACAACAGGCAGGTACAGGATGCCATTCAGAAAGATCTAGACATGTTTGAGAAGTGAGCCCTGGTGAACCTCATGAGGTTCAACAGTGCCAATTGCAAGGTCTTGCACCTGGGTCGCAGCAAGCTCCGCTACCAATACAAGCCAGTGAATGAAAGGATAGAACACAGCCCTGCCAAAAAAAAATCTTGAGGGTAGTGGTGGATGTCAAGCTGAACATGAGCCAGCAATGTTTCCTTGCAGCCCAAAAATCCCACTGTATCCTGGGCTGCATCAAAAAAAGTGGTCAGCAAGGCAAGGGAAGTGATCTTCTCTTGCATGATTCTATGATCCTGCCTTTCTACTCTGTGCTGATGTGACCTCACCTGGAGTACTGTGTCCAGACGTGGAGTCCTCAGTACAGAAAAGAAATGAACCTGTTGGAGCATGTCCAGAGGAAGGTCACAAAAATAGTCCAAGGGATGGAACACCTCCCCTAGGAGGATAGGCTGGGAGAGCTGGGGCTCTTCAAACTGGAGAAGAGAAAGTGCGGGGGAGACCTGACAGCGGCCTTTCAGTATTTAAAGGGAGTCTATGCAAAGGAAGGGGACAGACTCTTTAGCAGGGTCTGGCGTGAAACGACTAGGGGAAATGGTCTCAAACTGAAAGACAGGAGATTTAGGTTAGGCATAAAGAAGAAATTTTTTTACAATAAGGGTGGTGAGGCATTGGAACAGATTACCCAGAGATGTGGTAGATGCCTAGTTCCTGGAAAGATTCAAGGTCAGGCTGGACCAGGCTCTGAGAAACTTGATCCAGCTGTATATGTCCCTGATCATCACAGTGGAGTTGGGCTAGATGATCTTTAAATGCTGCTTCCAACTCAAATGATTTTATAATTCTATGAACTGCTTTACTGTTTTCACCTTACGTAGGCTTTATGTAGCTAAAACTCCATATTCAGTGGGGTTTCATTGATTTTTATTTATTTTATTTTATTTTATTTTTATTTTTAATGTTAGGTTTCCATATGTATATGCAGGCACCTTTATGGAAACATTTTGCCTCAGAAATCTGGTACTTGCAGTGGCTGGTGAAATAGAATGCACAAAATTAGATCAGTGGGCGAAATTCATATTGAAAATAGAAGAGTACAGTGCTATTACTTTCAATGAAATTCAAAAAAAATTCAGGATTATAGCTAAATACCACAATATAAACAGATCTTATGTGATATATTTGGCAACTATGGAACTGTCAAAATAAATGACAAAATCTGTCTGCAGAAAGTACGCCTTCTTCAGTGAGCTGTGGGATTGATTATTAAAGCTGCTGGAACTTATCACTTGCTCCATGTAAGCAACATACATGCAAAGCAGCTGATGTGTGAGTAATTTACTTGAATCAGGTCTCTCCACTGCTAGACTTCAGCTAATATTGTAAACATTAAAGTTGTTTGGCACAGCAGAATGCATTCTCCACTGTAGAAAAGCTGCTGGGTCCCACTATTCACAATATTTAAGCTCTAAAACACTAGAGGGCTGCACACCTTGAAATGTTTGTACATTTCCATACTGCTATGAAAGCTAACTTTCTTAGTCTACTGGCTAAAGAGATCTAAAATTTTGCTTTTTTAAGCCCACTTTTTGCCCCTATTTTGAGAAAGCTGAAGTATCATTACTATAACTCTCTTATTGTCTGTAGTAACTGTAATGGGATTACAAAAAGCCATTTTCTAGAAAATTTCATCTATTTAAAATAAACATATTTTGGTCCTCTAAAACAGTATATTTACTTACATTGACTTTATGTATTTCAAGTTCAGTGCTGAAGTCACACAATTCCCCAATGAAATAGGAGTTATACAATGAGCATAAATAGTATCTGCACATGGGAAGTGATCTTTCTGTTTTGTATATGACACTGATTGAACTAAGTTAAGCTTCCTGTTGTAGTAACAGATTATTTGTTGTGATAAGCTGTCCTTTATCTCACCTTTGCTGGAGAAGAAGTGAGAACGAAATGACTGAATAAAAGATTGCAAATATGCTCCCTCTTTGTTTCTCCTTCCTAAGTAAAGGGAAGGAATATTCAAGGGAAGTTGCACATCTCAAATTTGCTCTGGATCATCTTTTAGGATTTATTTCTGTTATGGCTTTTTTTTTTTTTTTTTTTTTTCTCTTATTCACAAGTCTGAACCTCTTGTTGTAAGGCAGAGTCTGAAATTATTCCAGGTGAACTTAAAATGATCTAAAGCCAAAAGGCCAACAAAATAAATATGAACTTAGTTATTTTTACACATTGAATGCTTTTTTGAGAAGTCTGGAGTGCTTAAGGTTGTCACTGTTTGTTTTTTCTTGCCAGCAGACTACTGAATTGTGATCTCTGCTTTGCCCGAGGAAGGTAAAGACAAATTAAAGTCACCAAGTCTGCTTGCAGTAGGTCACCTTGAAAGGGAAAACCCTTAAAGGAACTAGTTCTCTACGGGAGATCGTTTCTGAGAAAGAAAATATATGCATGGATTAATCCTCAAGACAATATAATGGAGATATATTTGAGAAGATAAGCATACACAAGAAGAAGGTATTTTTTGGATAAAGTGATATGTACAATCAGATAAATATGAAGAAAGGCTCTGATAGTTTATTTTTATTTGCACTGAAGTGAAGGAACTTGCTTACTCATACATACTAGAACAGGCCTGAGAACACAGGTTAAAGATGAGACAGGTGGCGGAAAACAAACAAACAAACAAAACATTTACAGCACTGAAATGTTCAGTAATCTATGAAGGAGAAATGCAAATGAGTACAACAAAACAAAACTTCCCTATAAAGCAAAGAGGGAAACCAACTATGTCTATTTCTGACATTATGATGTGTTCACAACAACATCATCTAGTCTCAGTAGTTAAAAATATTTTTTAAAAAAAGGAAAAAAAACCCTCATAATCCAGACTAACACTGCTTATATTTTTTTTTTTGAAGTTGATTTTAAAATATTTTTTCCATTTATCCTACCAGATATTTTTAATTGCAGTGCAAGTCAAGTACAATTAGAGACAGACTAACAGAGTCTGTGGTGATAGAATAAAGGGAAATGGTTTCAAGCTCAAAGAGGGAAGATTTAGGTTATATGTAAGGAAAAAGTCTTTTACAGTGAGGGTGGTGTGGCACTAGAACAGGTTGCCCAGTGATGTGGTTGATGCCTCATCCCTGGAGACTTTCCAGGTGAGACTGGATAAGGCCCTGGGCAACCTGATTGAGCTGTGGGGTCCCTGTTCATTGCAGGGGAGTTGGACTACATGGTCTTCAAAAGTCTCTTCCAACTCCAAGGATTCTATGGTTCTATGATTCTATGATGTCCAATCCAGAACTTCTTATCTTTCAAACTGTCAGTACTTCAAACAGAAAAGCTTTTCCATTTACTGTATCCATGATAGCGCACACATACATTTGTGCCATTTTTTACCATTCTTGATTCTACCTAACTTGTCTTCTCTGCAGCCATTCCAAAGCAGCACAGCCATCTCAGTAAGTTCATCTCAGTAAGTATGTGTGACACTATATTTGCTCTAACACAATGCTTTGATTTTTATTTTTTTTTATTATTATTTTTTTCTTTTTTTGTATGTGCGTGTGTGTGCTGCACTTAGTCCTTGGTATACTGGTATATTGTACATTTGTACATTCTCACAGATTACCAAGGGTAATATGTTGGTAGTCAGAAATAAAGGATATATTTAGTGAAAGTTCTAAGTATTTTGATTTTATGCAAGTTAATAAATACTTTACAAATCAACTCAGAAATTTCTGTTTCTCAGTTTTATTGTCAGACAGTATTCATCTGTCCCTGATAAAAAATGAATTATTTTAAGGATTTAATTTTTGAAATGGGACTTAATGTCAACTATGTACGACCAATAGTTCCAGAATCTTGCAAGTACATATAGTTAAATAATGAAAATGCAATTATAAGTCTCCTTCTTTTAAGAAGTATGAGATATTCATCTGGTTGCTCTGACCAACTCATGACCAAACAGTGTAATAAGCCTAGTTTCTTTCCCACAGCACATACATCTATCCTGTGGTGCTGGGGAGATGGGAACTTGGATGTGATTAGTATCTTATTAGCTAAAAAAAAAAAAAAAAAAAAAAGTTGCTAATTAAGAATAATTACCCTAAAATCCACTTACTCTATTTCTGAGAGGCAGGACTGAGTTAATGTTACCCTATGCATTTGGACAATGTAGATGAGTTTGATAATAGCTATCTATATTTCTTTCAGGAACCTTTAATTTTATCTCACTCGTCTTTAAGCTGTGGGCCACAGTCGCCTCAACTATTCCAAAGCTCATCTTTTAAACAAGGATGTTTAGTGCTGCACTGCATATCTCAATTTGGAAAAATATATTATGTTAGTCTTTTTTTTTTTTTTTTTTTTTTTTTTTTTTTTTTTTTTTTTTTTTAATTCAGAGCAAACCTCTAGCATATTGTTTCTCTTACCCCCCCCCCTTTTTTTTCTCTTTTTTCCTAAGAAGAACACCAGAAAATTCACAGATGAGAGTTTATTGTGAAAGAATTACAAAACTGAATATTCAAAACCTAATCCTGTACTGTTTCATTCACAGATACCTACAGAAAGAATGAGTGGAGCAATTCCATGTCCCTAAAAAAACCAGAACCTTTTTTCTGTCTGTTCCCATTTTTGTCATCATTTTTATAAATGTAGGCCACATGGGGTTTCCACACAATCCCTCTTTCTATTGCCAGCATGCATTCATCCTTAGAGTATTTCTGCACTGAACAACAAAGACATACACATAAAGTCACATGAAGAGGAAGATGTATAAGTTCTAAGAAAAGATGCAAGAGGCCTTTCATTCCTCCTTCATTCTAGTCACATAGAAGCTTGGTTGATCACAGTAAAATCTTAGGACAAACCTGAAAACAGAGTCATTCATGTACTTTTAAGGAGATAAAGTTGCTAGGATGACTGTTTCTACGGGAATTCTGTGAATGAAAAAGGTGTAGACTTCTGTCAAGGAATCCAAGCCTATTCAAACAAAACTGAAAAATGTCATCCAGTTAGTAATTTCCACTGCAAATAATCAATCCTTCAAATTCTTATATTTACTAAATTAGAAAAGAGAAGAGAAGAGAAGAGAAGAGAAGAGAAGAGAAGAGAAGTGAAGAAAAGAAAAGAA
>JAOWBP010000001.1:132004554-132039364 GCA_028571105.1 Tragopan temminckii | reverse complement strand
GGGGGGGGGGGGGGGGGGCGGGGCGGGGGAGAATTGGAAAAAACTAATTTTGGAACATTGTGTTAAGTCTTGAAATTGGGCTTTGTAGGGGAACTTGCTTTGCCATCTAATGAAGCACCTGATTATTTCAAATGGAAAAAAATAAATGTTTCATTTTAAATTGTGGTTTCATTCATCTATCTTTTCTTTGAAAAATCCAGCCCATTGTAGGAGTATCTGTAAATAGAAGTAAAAGCCTACCAATTAATATATTTAACCTCTACATGTGGCTAAGTGTTTCTTTGCATACAGTAACTTGTGATCATTTGTGCCGAAATATAAGTATCTATTTTAACCATCAGCTAAGAGTTGTCATTAAGCTTTTTAAATTGGTAACCTTGCTACTGATACACTTATACAGGATGACCTTTTAGTTGTAGGTGAGTCTGGCTTCAAATCATTCAATTGTGGATAAAATTGTCTTTAATGTTTCCAACATTTCTGCAATCCTTTTAGGCTAGATTTATTTCAGAGACTATTAAAATGTTGCATTCTTTGTTTAGAGTAATTGAACTAAGTAATCAGTACAAAAACTTGTGTTGCAATGGTCATTTATTAAATTATACACAGATGTAATTCAGCTCCTTGAAAGGACTGCCCTTAGGTTCAAGCCTGGATTTCAAGTAGACATTGAAATTCTATTATGAATCTTGAAATCCTTTTCATTTCCTCTTACAGTCTAAAAATGAATTTCCAGCTTTCCACATTTCAATAGAATGAATGTAGTCTTCTTTGGGGTGGGGATTGGGGTGGTGGAACTGAATCATGATTACAGCGCAAAGCATATTTCTACTTCTAATTCAAAATCAATTGAGGAATTAGACAGCATAACCTCTTGGATTTTTTTAGTTTCTTCCTTTTATTTTGTACCACTTCAGTCAGTATTACATGGCACAATTACAACACTAAATTTACTTTCTGACAGATGCAAGCATCTCATCCTAACAGTTTTGCCTACCCAAGACAGGAACTAAACTTAGCATAGACACCCAGACTGTAGTAACTTTAAAGCAGAAGTTAAGGAAATCAAACAAAAAGACTTCCCCTTTTTTCAGCTACCAACAATCTGTGTCAGTGAATTTGCATACAATAAAAAGCAATCCAGTGGGTACTAAAAAGAATTGCTTATTCAGGAAGCTCCAGCACTTTGAAGAAACAGTTTTAGTAAAACCACAAGAATTTGCAAAAGCTTCTGGAAAGATCCCTGCTGTGTTTTTCAAATTCACCAAAGATCATACATGCAGATACAGGACTTCAGAGGAATTTCTTTTCCTTTCTGAGTTCTACTTACCTTGGAGGGTTCATTTTGTGACAGAAATAACAGCCAATACTCAAACCTGCCTAACCCTTGTTTAGACCAGTCATATTAATTTACGACAACTTAGGCCAGTGGTAGAGTCTACAAAGAAATGAGACAAATGTACCTTGCAATCACTTTTATAGTAATACTGGATAGGCCGACTGACTCTGACTATAAAACAACACTGGAGCTTCTAAGGGATGTTTCCTGCCCATGGATGTTCCTTCTGATAGCTAGAAGTAGCAAGATGTTTGACATAGCCTAACAACACATAATAGACTGACTGGAACATCAAATCAGACAATAGTAGAGGACAGTTTTGAAAACCATAATAATTAGCTTTCTGCTGCCTGTAAAAATTAAAATTAAAAAATCTTCAAGAAAGCAAAAGATCACCTGTATGGAGTGAGAGATATTAGCATTGGAACGCATTTCTGTGTCTTAGACATCAGTGGCTTCCAGGCCTCTGAAATGTTCCATGTGGGTCAGTGTTAGTCTCAGGAATTAAATCCATGGTGACTTTAATAGCTGAGAACATCAAATCATTGGAACGTATCCTGCTTTTCTTAATAAATAAATAAATAAATTTTAAAAAGGGAAAAGAAAAGGAAAAAAAGGAAAAAGAAAAAAAAGTCTTCCACTGTGCCCTCATACTCTGGCAGAAGTTTATATGTACCAGATTACTAGTCAACCACAGAAGGAAGAACATCTCATGTTTCCTAGGTATTGAGACCCAAGAGTTTGTCTCTCCTTAGATGGCAGCATCACTGCAGCCTCCCTGAGGATTAGTAAGCAGCCTGAGCTGCTGCAAACACTTCTCAGAAGGGAATGAGAAATCACTGCCAGAGCATAAGGACCCCCCATTCATCCTGTAACACTATGTGTGTTCTAAGTTTAGGAGGTCGAAATGCCTTCAGCAACCACTGCTGAAGCAGCAAGTCCTCCACACTCCCTCCCAGAAAGCTTTAAGATCCATTAATTGAATCATTTGCTTGTAAACCAAAGTGTATGGGTAGTATCCAGATAGGATGTATACTTAATGGCGGGTAAATGTCAAGATATGCTCTCTTTAGGTAGATTAACTTACATTCTTTTTCACTGTAGAAAATTATGCAACTTTAGAGAAGAAATACCTGTTAGGGAAACTGCACAAGGTATCCAGCCATTAAAAATTAGTGAAACATTTCCAGTCTGCAGACCCAACATATGTTGGTGTAGCACTATGATTTAAAAGCCAGGAGTTAATCATTTTCTGGACATTATCCTTATAATCCTTTTCTTTGTTACTCCCATTGACAGTTTGCTTCTTTAGGAACAGTGTCCTACTGCCTTAGGCAGTAGATTATTCAGAGCAGAGCTGATATGCTGGCAAACAAAAACCACAAGTTACAGCATATTAAAAAACACGGTTTCAAAAAGAAGAAAAATAGTATCTTTATTTATAATACGTTTATCAATAGTGTTAGAACTATAAACTCCTGATTTTAACTGGCTGCTCTGTGTCCTACACTGAGAGATGTAAAAGGTACTAATCTAACTGGACAGAGCTGTCATACACATCATGAGTATTTGTCATAGAAGGTGGTGCCAAGTGGAGATACTGTTATCGTTCCAACCCCTTTAGGAGATCTATACCTGCATACAACCACTACCTTGATATTTGGAAAATCGTTTTAAGGAAGACATACCCCAAATTTACTCAGTTAGACTTTTGAGAAGGCAGTAAGGCAGAACTATACTATCCTTTCCAGTTCTTGCATTTGAAGCATGCATTGAATCTACCCAGAGCCTGTGGAAAGGAAGAAAACTAGATTTCTGATATTTCCCAACTGGCACACCAGCATAATGTTTAAACCACACTATTCCTAAGTCTATGTATGCTGCACAGAGGGAGCATAAAGCTTAATTAATTTATGTTTATAGTGTGAGAGCTTCTCAAATGAAAGACATGGTGTAAATAGAAATTACTTCCATTAAATTAGGTAGTGGGGGAAATTATCACATTGTGGACTGAAGCTTAATCCTTCGTTCTTTAAATAATGAGAATGCAGGCAGCAACATCAATGGAGATTGCATTACTCACCATACATTATTATATTCACAAAGCCCAAACCAAAATAAATTCTTCTGGAATCTGTTCTGGCGCTTCATGTTGCAAACTTGAGTCTGTGGACAGGATCTACTTTTTGTAAGTGCAGACCATCATACCATGTGTGGTCTCTGTGGGGGATAAATCAGTTATCATGGGTACTTTCTGATTACAATCCCACTGGCTGGAACTGGCAACTGCTACAAAAAGACAGTGTCTCATTGAGAGGAAAGTGCTTAGGAACAGCAGAAGGAATAAAAGAGCTCTGAAGGGAAAAAAATAAAAATAAAAAACACAAAAAACAGCAACAGCAACAACAAACAGAGCAAAGAGAATGAAGAGAAGGAATCTGAAACAGAAATCTCAACACTGGCAGAAGGAGACTTAAAACTTTTACACAGAGATGTGACTTGCTAATGTAAACAATTCTAAAATTAGTTATTAAAGCCTGGCAATTTTTCTCAATTGCAAAATTTGAAGTGATTTTTCATGTTATGATGTTATTTCAAGTAAACTGTGTTCAAAGACTGAGAATATGAATCCCTGATCATAATCACTGACTTCTTGTTTGAGCTGAAGCAAGTCACTTAACCTTGCTTTCTCCACCAACACAATAAGAAATAATAAGATGTGTCTGTTCAGAATAGCATTATGAAAATTACCTGATATTTTGCAGTGCTTTAGCAAGAACCATCACACTTCAAATACAACGCTACCACAGAAAGCACAAAGGTGAGATCCTAAGTGCAAGTCTTATTAGTTACACCGTTAATGGTGTGAAAGTACGGTGAGGATAGGCAGAGGACAATGACCACTTTGCACTTTGTTACTTTGAGACTTCATGTATCATCACTTCCTTTATCAGAGCATATCTTATTCATGAAGGGGGGTTCCAAGCAGATGTGGAAGATAACAAGCAAGAACTGAAAATGAAAGAGGAATGTTACACCATTGTTTCCTTTCACAGCTGCTAGCACCTCTCGGAATAGCACTTCGCTCACTTCAGCATTACATTGTTAGGCTGCTTTTTTCCTCCTTTTTCACTCCAAACTTCATTTGTATTTTGGGCCTGAGTTGTAATGCCTTGGTGTATTGTCAAAGCACTAGTATGAAGAAATCACAAAGCAGTAGCTTCTCTTGCATAGCATTTTCATTTTATCATTAGACAGACTTGACAACTCTTCTATGGTTGCTAGGCAGAGAGACAGTGTATGCATGGACGCATGCACATGTATGTTTTCACATGTAATCATGTTGCTCAGCGAAAAATATCTGTGCCCTAACCAGACACATAAAGCCTAGAAGCTGCAGACACTACTGAGAAAGAAAGCTGGATGCAAACTGAGGAGAAGGTGAAAGAATCACCCCAAATCGCAAGGGAAACACACTCCTTAAGTTCATAACCCATAAATGACTGCCTCTATAAAAGTTATAACTCCTAGTGCTTATATTATGTTGCTGCTCTGTATTATGAAACAAGCGTCACATAATTCATATCAGTACCAAAGGTATGCATATTGTCAAACTCCAGTTCTTCTTTCCCTAGCTTCACGAAGATATTTCAGTTAGTCTATACAGACCCTACAATATTTTTCAGCATAGTTATCTCTGCAAATTTCAAAGAACTTCCTCTCAAAGTGGATTTTCAAAAGATTTCTCAAAACTGTGTTGTCTTGAGATAAAACTGGAACAATTTCTATTTGAAATTAGACAGTTTCAATATTCATGTTTGAGACCTTATTTTTTTCCATTAGTGTACATGTCAAGAGCAGTTCTTGGTGACAGTGCCAGGAAAGATGGTATAATTCGATGAAATTTACAGATTTCTGTAAATTTCTGAGATTTCTGGAGCCGAAAGGGTGTTATAAAGCTTCAGGAATATGGCTCCAACTTCTTCTCCCCCACAAATAAATACACTGTAAGTGTCAAGGTGTTTTTTTTTTTTTTCTCTACAGCTCATCAGCCTTGATGGATGAGTGCAGCATAATCAATAACTTATAGGAACACTGGGAGGTGCTGTAATTACAAATATAAACACTACCAAAGTAAGCACAACTTAAGAGTTAGTTTAAACAAGGAAAGCATCTCTATAGCTGAGCAGGAATTATCTTCTGATATTGTTTGATTTTCTTTGTGCTCTGTCAACTGCAACACCATTAGATTGTTTGGAGAAGTTAAGAAAATCTTATGCTTTAAACAGAAGGATTTGCATGCATTTATGGAAATAAAACACTGCCAGAGCACCATTGCAAAGTAATTGATCAAATGCACTGTTGACATGTAGAGTTATACATTTAATGTTATACAGATATGAGGTTAAGAAGCAACACGATATGGTCCTTATAGAAATGGTATGGTATCATCTTTTTTTGGAGTATAATTACTTTAACTTTCCATACACACACACACACGCACACACACACACACACACACACACACACACAAAAAAAAAAAAAAAAAAGAGGAAAAAATAATAATCCATAATAATCCAGACAACTAATAAAAAACTATTTACTCTGAACTGCCCTAAAGCAGCCAAAGCATGCAACAGCCAGCAGCCTTATCATTTTCTCTAATAGAAATCACTCCAGGGTTTTTACAAAACAAAGCAAACAGTGACTATATAATTGTGCAACACTGCTTTGAAGTGAAAAAAATTGAACAGTACAACAGTGAAATTGTTGCAACATCACAATGGTTTGTGGTTTTTTTTCAGATTTTTTTTTTCTTGTATGCTGTAAAGTACAAAGTGTTTCTAGAAGGGAAAGAAGATAACCACATTTTCAAAGAAAAATGGTAAAGATGTTTGCTAAATCTTAATTAAATTGATATAAGGTTTGCAAATAGTGGTGAAAGAAGGAATAGGTTCATTTTTTAATATATGCAGTAGTCAAACTTTTCCACACTTAAGACCACTAGTGATTTTCAAGTATTTCAACAGTTGCTATAAAAAGAAATGGACTTGAAGAACTGATTTTTAAGAGGACTGTGTGGACCTGAAGCAAAGGAAATGCAGGTTAGATACTAGGAAAAAAAAACAAAAAACAAAACACACACACACACACACACAAAAAAACAAAAAAACAAAAAAAAAAAAACAGAAAACAAAACTGCTTTCCAAGAGCAATGATAATGATGGAGTATAAACAGAGATTTATTTCCACTGAAAGTTTTTTTAAAGATGTGTATAAAATATTTATTAGTAAGGGTTTATATACAGGAGAATCTCCTTTTCAGCAGATAATTTTCTTGACTGGGTAATCTACTACCTTCAATCAGAGAAAACAGAAGATATGAAAATGCAAGAAACAAGAGGCAGGAAGAGAGAAAGCCATTTTAGTCTCGTATAAATTCACATATTGCTGTGACTTTAGGGATGTCATGTTCATGTTGCATGACTTCAGTAGTCACTGAATCACAGGTTTCTTTGAATAGAAAATTATCTAGGAAAAAAAAATCTGTACGCTCAACCACTGGCGTCATAATAGTGAATAGAGGTTTAATGTGGAATTTGAGATATCTTCATTCTACTGCTGACTGCCTGATGACCTAAAAGTCAATTCTGACCATGACACTGTACTTGACTCTTTCTCACTTTCGCAGTCCTTAAAATATTAATTATTTTCTTTTTTATATGTTTTCAAATCTATTGTTGCAAATCCCAAGTCAGAGCTACATATTAATAGCAGCAGTATTCTATTTTTGTTGCTCTTTTATTGAAATTGCTAATATTAATTATTTTAACATCTTAGCTGACATAACTTTTAAATAAGTTTAATCAAACAACTTTTAATACTCCACACCTATTCTGAAGTTTTTCATTTGTTCTAGTTCAACAACAAGCCAATGAGAAAATACATCCATATGTAGCTGAGAGTTGAAGGGTTTTATGTCTTAAGTTAGCCTTAGAAGATCTAACTTTCCCTATCACTCACACTGGACTCAAAATTAGAATATATCTAACATATCAACTCTATGAAAGAGGGAAGCTATACATATGACATTTAAGGGTGGAACTATAATTTGGAACTTATCTCAAAAATTTTTGGAAAATCTCTATTTTCTGGACACTCGCTCAACAAGACTACCACTACTTGTAAAATAACAAGTGCTTGGGACTGAAAGTCAGACACTCATTAAATTACACAAACAATCTAGGCCTCTCCCATCTATCTCTTAGACAAGCTTTAGGAGTTAACAGTGTTCTCCACTGGCAATTTGCCTGCATTCACCTTCTACAGTCAACTAGCAGATTTTAATAATATGGACATAGGTCACTTCATGACAGCTGACCTCACTGGCATGAACATTCCCAGGCACATTTAATTTCCTAGAGCAAATCTTGCCAAGCAACTCTCATATTAAATAAATTTATTTTTATTCTAGCTTGAGCCAAAAAGAAAGTAAATGTTTTACTTTAATGAAAGTTTGCTGCAGCTAATCGGCTGCAGTTGCACTTTGTAATCTATTGGCTCTGTCCTTTAACTAAAATGATACTTTGATGTGCTGATTTTGGAACCCATTGCATTACTCCTAGATAATTTCTTCACATGCTTTATTTACATATAGTCTTACAATCTCCTCTTTAAGCAATCTAATCACGACTCAGTTTATAAGAACTTTTAAATATCCATTTCTACAATGTATTTCACCAGTGCAGCAAAATGTAGCTGACTTCTCTTCAGTATAAAAGTCTGCCTTCCTGCAGTACAAGGAAACACAATAAAAAGTCAGAATTGCTCTTGTTTCAAGGTGTCTCCTTTTTAATGTTCATAAATTCAAGCACTTACCTTGATGAAAAGTTGACTGCACATGGTTTATCCTAGTGGCCAATATGCTTTATGCTACTATCACATCTTAGTGAAAATTTTAGCCTGACATAAAGCTGTGCTGGCTACTTAATCTCAAGAGTACTCATCTGCACTACAAGGTGACCTTTCTTCTTCCATGATAGTGAAATGTAAATGGACTTAGAAGTCCATGAATGGTGGTCTTCATGAACTGAAGATGTATCAGTTTGTATATCATTCAAATGACAAGTATACAATTTAATAGCTAATATATTATTAATATGTATTTATTTCCTCTGCTGTACTCAGTTTTATAGCAAGATGCATAATTAATGTACTATTTTAATCATGTTATAATAACGAAAGTCTCACAAAGGCAATGCAGAACTTGGTTTCATGCAGTCAGCGATGTCTAGTGGGAAGCATTTTCATGTCAGCTATAAATAAATAATTAGAAAGATAAAATGCATGCCACTGGCATTATTAAAGCAAAAGGTCTATAGTTTTGTTAAACATCAACAGGAGACACAATAATCTTTTATTTCTGTTGTATCTTTTAAAATAAGCTACTTGAAAGAGAATGGATTGAAAAACTCAGCTACTGAATTACTGACCTGGCCCTCTTATAAGCTTTGATGTGCCTCAGTGGTTTATTTCTCATAAACTGCTCACCCAGCAATGGGGAACACAATCTGACAAGAAAAATGGTGGGCAGTGAGAAATAAAGGGTGGGAGGGCAGGAAATATTGATCTTGCTAAATAGGAAATGCAAGTCTATGTGCACTTTCACAACAAAATGCACAGCTGAAAAGGAAAAAAAGCATAAGCCCTAGGACTGGCAGTTCACTGTAACTTGTGATAAAATAAGTGCGCATGATTTGGCATCTATCTGTGAAGACTGTCATGCTTATCCCTCGTAGGTAGATACTTTTGTGAAGATCAGCACCAAAATTTAGTTATATGACCCTAAACTGAAATGCTGCATAGCTTTCAAATATTACTTCCGTTTGTCTACAGTTAAAGCCTAGATAAATGCTATAAGATAGTAGTGATTATTTAGCATCATCTATGCAAATGAAATGAAACCTAACTAATGCCTACAGAAGATTTTAATTTTTTAATGTTTTTAATTGAGAAGGCATTTATTTAAAAAAAAAAAAAAAAAAAAAAAAAAAAAAAAAAAGTTGTTATAGTCCTAAAACACTGAAGTGAAGTTATTAAGGTCCTTTAAAACCTAAAAACAGTAGTAACAACTAGTATTACATTTGTCCCTCATAGATGTGATAACTCTTAGAATGAGAAAACATTCTGTTTATTTTCCACGTGAGACATAGAATCTTTTGTTTCTTACTCTATCATCGTTATGGCTGCTCCTCTATTAACTTAAGTGTTATAATAAGCAAAACAATATATGACTGAAGAATGGAAGTGTAACTGATTATCCTGAAGGTGGAAACTGACACAGTTCTGCTTACTTCCATGAACTTTTAGATATAATGCTGGGGGGAAAGGGGGTAAGGGTGGAGATTGTTAATGTATTAGTTGGAAGCCACTGAAATCAGACAGTTATGAAAGCTGAAAACAACCACCAAAATCTAATTACTAAATAAAATTGGTGATTCCAATGAACAGAAGTATCAGCATTTATGTCCATGATGTGGCCTTATCAGTGCTGAAAAGTTTGCAGAATTCCTGTGTTAATGACAGAGAGGAAACTTGTATTGACTTTAGAGTATAAGATATGGGTTGGTTTATCTGGCAGTTTTATATTTTTCTTTACATAGAGTCAATATTTATTGGGACAATAAAGTGACAACCAAGTAGCCAAGCTGAATCCCTCCAAAAATTAATAAAGCATGAAGAAGCACCATAGACAAAAAGAAAATTATTCTTTTGGGAACCGTCTGCATGGAGTAATGGGATGCACAACAGCATTTTCACATAGCACAGTTTCCTATATCCTTTTACGAAAGCTTGTGCCACACAGACATTTGTGCTTACTTCAGCTGTAATCATCAAGTTTGAGCTGAAGCACCCAGTTTGAGTGGGCAGGCATACAGTGCTTTATACTATCATGCTTTTTTTTTTTTTTTTTTTTTTTTTTTTTTTTTTTTTTTTTTTTTTTTTTTTTTTTTTTTTTGCTGTTCTCTGTGATTTTCCACTGTGTCCATCACAGAGTCTGATTCCAAAGATTTACTTTTGTGAAAAACTGGTATCACTTGGGACTGTCAGCTGTTGGGAAGGTTGTGATGAATCAACTGAAGCTATGAAGTTAATGTAGAGAAATTACATCACATGAAAGTCTGTGTAGATGTTCAAAATGCCTTTTTATTATTATTATTATTTTAAATCTTCTCTTCAGCACTCTACTTCTCAATAAGAGCTTCCATACAAGGGCTTAATGGTCCTTAATTTAGCTGCATTTACTTCATACTTTTAGCTCTCCCACGTGGACTTGCAATAAGATATCTAACTACTGCATTTGCTTGGTGATTGCATAGTTAGAAAAATACAAGGCGTAAGTGGTGCCATTTAAAATAGCATTTCTTTGCACCTCAAAACTGTTAATGCAGAACTATTAATGTAAAACTATGGATGCTTCAAAGCTTCTCTTAAAATTTGTACATCTTTTTAAACAGCTCTCTTGAGCTGATCTCAAAACACTGCGCAAAATATGCAAATACTGTTGTTCATATTCTTCCAATGAAGTGAAGCAACAGAATTCCGAGTGAAACTCATAATGGAATTTAGCATCATTCTGGTCCTCCCAGATCTGTCACTTCCTGGGCAAACATTCTGAAAGAAAGACAGCACTACTTTATATTCTGAACGTGTTTTGAATGTAAGTGGCTGTGGTCAAGACTACTTGCTGCTAAACTCTGTGCTGTCAGTGTGTGTTAAGCTCTCTCACAGAGCACCTAGCTAGACCAGATCCCCAAGGGATTTAGGCATAGGGATGCTCATGTTTTAAATCTAAATAAGGCAAAGTGCAAGTTGAACTGCTCTTCTAAGATATCAATGCTTCTTGAAAAATCCTAAAAAAGAATTTTTGGCTGATTAACAAATTTGAGAAATGAAAACCTAGACTGCCAAGCATCTAATTAACATGAAAATCATGAAGTAAGCTAACTGTGGGTGAAATGAGCTAGAAGTTGATAGTGGCATAGAAATGCTATCTGGGTTTACTGAGAACCAGTTCAGGTTGGAAGAACAAGGAATTCTGGCATAATTTCTTAGACTGTCTTTTAGTAAACAGAGAAGAAAAGGACTTCAGTCCTATAACCCAATGGGACAATGATCACTTTATGACAAAAAAAAAAAAAAAAAGTTATAACTAACAAGTAGAACTGGTAGTGTCACCTGGGATTTTAGCCCTATGGGCTGGCTGATACGTGAACTGTGAGACAGATAGAAATGAGATATAAAAATATTCACTTTGGAGAAAAGAAAAAAGAAGAAGAAGAAGAAGAAGAAATGAGACTTCTAGAAGTTAAAAAAAAAAAAAAAAAAAGAGGGAAATGTGGATTTTGTGTTTGTGTGTGTGTGACTAAAAAAAAAAAAAGAGAGAGAGAAACAGTTTGTCTCAGATATGCAGAGGGAAGCAAGAAGAACAAAGATTACACCAAGGTTGTGGTCCCAGGAGGCAGGAGGGATAGTGAGGTTGTAAATGGAAACAGAAGGGAGGCAGAGAAGAGGGACTGAGGGAAGAGATAAGAAATGGTTTATGTTACAACAAGCCTAAATGTCATGCACTCCTCTTCCCCTCTTTCAGCTTAACAAGTGTTCTGAACCACAAGAAACATGGATGGTATCAGGATGGTAAGGTCTTCCTGGGGGACTACTGTCACGGCAGGATTATTTCTTTTTACCTCCCCAACACTGACAAGTGCACTTTTATAAACAACATTTTGCTCTTAAATCACTTATTTTATGCCTTAATTATTCAGAGATTTCAGAAAATATCTAACAGAGCACTATCTATCATAGATACTAAACTAAAAAGAAAAGGAAGAAGTATTTTCAGCACCAAAGGTACAAATGTGATGTAAATATATCGCTTTCAATCTTTTGAATGACTCTGTAAGAATAATAACCATATGTACCTAAACAGTAAACAAATATTTTCGTTGCTTTTTTTTTTTCTTTTCGTATTTGTACCTGAACTACCTGAACTCAATGGTCAGATGTACTCAAAAGCAGTCTAAGCTGCCCTTCACTCAAGGAGCATTTTCCCACTCCTTCTCTTCTGTAGGTTATCTGACTCACTTTCAAGAACATTATGTGTGTTCATCCAGAATAAAATAAATTGCTTTGTTTTGATAGGGCTTGTTTTCTATGGACATGGTAAGTAGCAACAGCTCACAGAGGTGTGACAACAAAAGATGGAGGCTTGTAAGTGGGCCTGAGCAAGGAGCTACCTCAACAGAACTGGTTTTGTTGGTTAAAACTTCTTTTTCGAAAAGATCTAAACATTACGTTTACGGTTCACCATTTGCACAGTTTAACTGTGGTTTTCCCTGTTAGACTTTTTTCATTTACCCAAGAGATGATGTAGAGGTGCAGAGAAGGACATTTATGCACCACTGATAGTTTCATTATTGTTGTGTGGTTTATTTCATATAAAGATAAAATGTGAAGGATATTATCAAGTGGTTCACAAAATCATTCTGTTGTTCCATTCTCTTATTATTTTGTTTTTCCTTCCTCTTCCTTCAAAATCCAACAGTGCAATCAGTATGTAAAGTTAGTGCTCTTGCAATGTGTGTTTCTGTGACACTTCTCATTATAGTGATTGGAAATTTGCTGTCTACTGATGCTTGTTACTAAGCAAGCAAAGAGAAACAAAACCAGCTTTTAAACTATACCACATAAAAATCAATTGAACAGAACAATACTGCTGAAATTTTGCAAATGAAATCACCTACATCAGAAACTGTTGTTTACTTCATGTGCAGAACTATCAGTCTTCCTCTTAAGTATCGGTAACTTGTTTCAGCATAGTTTTTTTCATCTTACAGTGGTTCTTATATCATTCTCAATATTCTGGATTCTGCTTGAGTGGAGGATTTACCAATGTATAATTAATTCTACTCATTTAAGTAGAGGGGCGTAATTTAACTCCAATAAAAATATTTTAGCCCCAGATTATAGTGGTTTTGAAGTCTCTTATTAAAAAAATACATTCAATTGCAACTGAACTGTCAGTATCGGAATAATGAAACATATCACAAAACTGGCAGAGAAAAGACAAGATGGGAAGAAGAATTTACCTACTATGCTCCAAAGCTCTGTCATCATTTGCAATCTGAGCCTCTCCTGCCCATGAGAGAAATTATTTTTAAACACTAAGAAGGTCTTTCTTGGAAGAGGTGTTTTCAAAATTCATTGTGACCATGCCTGTACATTCCTCCAAGCTTCCATATTAATTCAAGCACAGAACAGCTATAGGAAAAATGGGTGTTATTTTTCTTCAATAATCTCTCCGGCCTTATGCCTGTTCAAATAATCTGTCACTCAGAACTATGGTACAAAACTGCACTCTGAAATTTTGAAAGAAATGCTATTCTTTTACAAAACACACTGTCAAAGAACAATATAAATACTGTAGGGGTTATACAGGATTATTACTGGTGTGTATTCAAACAGGAATCTCAGCATAAAGAATCTAGCATGTTCTAAGCAGATGACAGATATGATAACCAGTCATGTTTCATCTTCCTATAACCTGTAGAAAATGAGTACTTCCAGTTGTTTCTTCTCTTGGGAAGTCATGTTCACTCACCAAAAGTTAACCTGAAAGCTGAAGATTAGACTTTTCCTGCATTTTCTAGGCACCATTAGAAGATAGTCCTTCCCTCATGTTATAAATTCCTACCTGATATATAGCTTACTTACCTGCATTCTGTCTCTTTTTTTAAGAGAGTACTTCAGAACTCAGAGTGATTTAACATGTTGTACAAGACTTTGTATTTGAAATTCTGTTAATGTCTACACCTGTATTAACATCTGGGAAAGGGTCAGACAGATTTCTTACAGAGCCCTTGTCTACACAGAGACATGCAGGAAAATTATTCTACATTTAATTTTTAAAGTAGATTATTTAAACTACATTAAATCTCTGGTAGTCGTAATTCATTTGGAAGGGAGTTAAGTTAAACCAAATCAAAGCAATTTTTATTCTAAATGAACATCTATACAGGGACTTAATTAGGTTTAACTAATCCACTTTAAATTCGTTTTTACAGATTAATTTTCCTGAAAGTCTCCATATAAATAAGCTTTTAGAGAACTAAATTTAGTTTCAGTAAATTATTACCAAAAATTTATTCTGTTTCAAACACAGATTGTGTTTTGGCATGTATTTTCTTGTTAAACTTTGACTGTCAGAATATATTTCAGAGACAACTTGGCACTAATCCACTCAAATGTCATGAGTAAACTGACGGCCTCTGTTTTTTTCTTTTTTTTCTTTCTTTCTTTTTTATATGAAATGATTTTGTTTCTAGAGGGCTAGTTATTAACAACAATGTTTTAGAGGCACTGTCACATCCAAAGGGGCATATATATTTTTGTAGGTGATTTTAAAACTTTCATTTATTATGCTACTTTTTTATATATTGCAAAATAATATTTAGACAGCATAAAAGATATATTCACAGATAATACTGCTTATCCAAGGCCTTATTCAGGTTTATTTTATCATGTGGATGTAGCAAAATAAACTAGACCTGAACAAACAAAAAACCCTCACAAATTTTAAATCTGGTTATTTTCCAGCAGAGAGATTTTAAATATAAAAACTTAATTTGAATTAACTTCATTTAATTTAAACTGAGCGTGTTAGTATTTGGAGAAATCCATGCAGGCATCATCATGTAATATTTGTTCGATAAAATAGCCTGTGATCAGTTTTGTTAGAAATAGGCAAGGACACTATATCTTACTGAGAAATGAGAACAAGAAATGGGGTGTGGTTTAAAAAGGCTCACAGGGACATAATAACCTCAGTTTTGGGGGAATAGACAGTAATGAGTATTAGGAATTGTGGCTTCTGTCCCCTCATCTGGCTTAGCTATCTTAGTTTAGTTTGGAGCAAGTTGTTTCCCTTCTTCCCAATTATGTACCTCACTTTCCTGATATGATAACAGAGGTAAAAATATTGAACTCCTTTGCAAAGTAATCTCACATTTATGGTTGAAAAACATTGAAACAAGAAGAATACTGGCTTACGATTACTACTGTTACTAATAAGAGTGAAGACTGACATGGTGTAATGAATGGATATTAGATGTGTTCAAACTAAAGCAGAAAGTAAAGCAGTATACTGTGATAGAAAGGGCAATTTGATATATTTACCATATAAGCCTAAAATCGTAAAACTTGATATCCATCTGAAAAGCTATGAACCTAATACTTTTCCTGGATTTCAACAAAATGCATTAGAGCAGAGCTTAAAAGGGAAAGGGATGGGGTAGGGTAGGGTAGGGAATTATGTCCAGGTCACAAGAATTGTTGATAAACATATTAATACCACAGCATTCACCTTCAACTGACTGCTTGGAAACTGATGAAATGTTATAAATACAAAGGTCATTGCAGCCAAGAAATTAGGTGGATTCCCAAGATGGAGTCAATAAACACAGAGAACCCTCAGTAGCAAAATAAAGAGCTGTAACATAAAAGTTCTCTCAAAATAATTGTCTTTGCTGCTGAGTTAGCTTTACTCAAACAAAACCATAGGCAGAATTATGTGTATGGTATAAATGCTAGGACACTTAATGACATCAGCTTCAGTGAAGAGAGAATTTGGAACCTTCCACCCTTCACTACTTCAGAACAGCTTTTAGACAGGGAAAATATAATAATTAATCTGAAAACTACAGTACAAATTTGAATGAAGTAGTTAGGAGTAGTAAAATGTTTGTTAGCACTTTGCTTAGCGTTATCATGCTTTCTAATATCAAAGTCTTAACTTTTTTTTTTTTTTTAAACCCAAGATATAAGATGTCTCCTTCCCTTGATAACAATGAATTTTTTTAGCTACTTCCTCAAAGCTGCTGAAAGATGTTTTAATGCTATTTTTCTCCACATTATTTTCTCAGCCTATTTTTGGTAAAGGCACCAGCATACTCACATTAATACCTTACTGCGAAACACAGATTCTCAGGGAAGAGACAAAAGGCTATCAGCACTGTGGTCCCTGCCCTATCAGCCTTCATTATTACTTTTCACATTATTTGTTGGTTGGAGAATATGTGTGACAGAGCATGCAGAGGGATAGGGGAAGAAAACACATAGTTCTCATTCCACTCTGCATATACAGCAAAGTTAATTTCCCTGTTCTCCTGGCCCACAATGCGAATGGCTTCTCTAAAGTAGAAGCACAATTTAGCCTCGCTTACCCTCTGTCTTACCTCTGCAAATGGTTATTATCTGTTAATACCTATCATCTGAAACTAAGGAACAAGCTGTAGCAGTGCTGCAAATACTAACATGCAGCCATAATAATGTCTTCATAATAGAAGAATATTCTGTTTTATCTAGTTCTTTTACCCTCCAGTATTTAAGAACAGCCCATTCCTTTTTCTAAGCATGAGTGTCACACTTCTCTGTCTGAGCTATGACCTGTGTATGTTTCAAAAAAAAAATATGCCAGTCTTGTCCTTTTTTACCATCACTCAAAAGTGATTTTATTTAATTTTTTTAACATTTTTTCCCCTAAGCAGGAATCATGTTGAAGTTATCTGACACAATCTATAGCATGTCACACAAAGCAGAGGGAAAAGCATGACAGAACCTGTGGAGAAAACAACAGGTCTAAGTGGAACACTATATAAGGGACTGACACTACAAACTGGATAACATTCATGTTCACTAGTTGCAAACAGAGAGGGAGTGAGGTGACTGTGAGGATAATAACTTAAAATACACTTTGCACCCCTTGCCCAGCTTCTTCTAAGTCTAAAGGTTAAAAGTAAGTTTGATACCCTGTTCTGTTGTCTGTGCACACCCACAGGCAGTAAAAGAACCAATTAAAAATAATAATACATCCCTCTGGTCCATGACATTGTACCACATTTATTACCTACCTCAGGAGTATCAAGCATACTCTGACAGGAAACACTAAGATGTTTTTTTTAAAAAATGCAGTAGCCACAACATTTTAAAATGTTTTTCTTCATTCTTTCTCTCAAAGTGGTGGTGGTGTTTTTCTATAACAATTGATCAGATTCTCTATATCATGAAATATTTATTTTTAATATAGACCATGTCCCTACGAAAATATGTACACAAAAATATCTAGCATCCTATTACACTTTTTTCATAAACTTCCTTGCCTTTCTAAGCAATCCCCGTGGGATCTGATGTAAGTTAAGGTGCTGGACATGACTCTGTGATAAAGATATAAACAAAGCTATGAAAACTGATACAGTGTGTCTCCCCTTTAAAATTTTCAATGATTTATTGCAATGAAAAATTAAATGTTGAAATAGATGCAAATAACAATTCCTATTAACACTAATGTGAGAGTAATAAATCGCAATTCTATTAAGAGTTTTGTTTTCCATAGTTCATAAATACCTTGAACTGAGCTTCATAACCTTTATAGGAACTAAGCACCTTTATTTCCAGATTACAAAAGGAAAACGGGCACTGCAAGATTTGTTTGAGGAGTTTAACATGCAGGTTACTTTTCAGAAAGATGTTACTACAAATAATGAAATTAATAATTTTAGCACATCCTAGAATTTTTCTTGATTCAGGCCTAGATGCCTCTCAGTGACAGAGCTCTAACATACAACTTTTGCTGTCAGATTCATCTTCCTAGTCATTTGTGCAATAAAGGTAAAGAATTGGCTAAATGTCTGCATATTCTAAGCAGAAATATTGTTCAACAGGCAGTAAAAAGCACGAAAGGATAAAGCCTGGCTTATGAAGTAAGCACTGCAGCTTCTTTTTGGTTCTGAAAAATCGTAATTCAGATTTCTTCCAAAATCGTGTTCTCTCTCTGTTCTACATTCAATTCCCTATTCTTTCCTTTTCCTTTCAATCTCTTTAAAAGCTGCTAACATCAGCTGCTTCTTTGTGGATTTTTCTTTTTGCTTCATTGCCTACAAATTGCTCTAAGCTCTTCATTCCCTATGAACCTGTTCAGCTGGAGCAGAACAGCTGTACAACAGGCTGTTCCTAGAACACCTCTGGAAAATGCATAGGAAAATGATAACAAGCCATACAGGCTAACTGTCGGTGATTTTTTTTTCCTTTTTAACCTTTTGAATATTTGTAAGGGAATATTTATTTATACTTTTTAAACTTATGTACATCTAAGTAAATGTATGGTGGGGAAAGATAAATAATCATTAAAATACCGTGAACATTTCTCCAGAGAGTAAAAAGTCTAAATTCCTCAGCCTCTGATTTACATCCCCCAGGGTGTCAGAGGATGCCTAACCATGTCAACTGGAGTGGAAAAACACTGCATGTCAGCACAAGAATGCCTGATTGCTATAAAACAAATGCCTTTTCAGTTCCTCACCTCCTTAAACCTTCCCCAAAAGGAAAAACTGTTCACTCCGCTGACTCTCATTCTTACACTTTCTACTTAAGTTCAAAAGATAATGAACTCCAGTAGTCATTCCACTTTGAATGATAAATATATTTTCAGAAAAAAAGGATGATTGTTTTTGTTTTTTTTTCTGACTTTAAATCCAGTAATCAAAACCAGTAGATGACAAACTTGCATAAAGCCTCTAAACAAAAGATAGAATTTTGCAGGTTAGGAGAAGGAATGTGTGAAGAGGAATAATTTTGAGTTTTGTTTGAAATTCTCCAAAGAATATTTCTAGCTGAAGAAAATTGCTCCTGAGTTTATGATCAAAACCTCAAAGAGGAAGACAGAGGTATTGATACTGACTTCTAAGTCTTATGTCTAAAGGATCTAGTTTAATCCAGGAGTGAACTTCAGTTTCTTTTGTCATAGATCTGCTAGTTCAAACACACAATGTGGTCAAGACAAGTAATCATTTCTAATGCTGACACTATTGCCATGCATGAGCAGATTGCATAAATCACCAGTGAGTATAGTGGTGGTCTTAGTTACCTTTAGATGGGGAGGGGTTACCTTTTGCTAGATGTATAAATATTTTCTGATGTATTTTTTTACTGGAAGATTTTGTTGGAGAAGTATTCTGGAAGTCTTACAACATTTGGTAGAAAGGAGACTTCCTTTTGTTTTTCCTAAGCATTTCTGACTTTCACAGAAAGAAGAAACCAAGCAGGTAAGTAAGATCAGTAGCTGACTCCAAATGTTACAAAAATTATTTGATTCTGATCCTTTGGTACAATCATAATACAAGGGGGGTTTAACTCTTTACATCCTCTTCTTTTTCTCCATATGTTTGTTGGATTTGAGGCAGAGGTCCCTGGCTGGCCTTTCCAGTCAGCCAAATATGTGGGAAATGGAGGCAGCTAGTCATCCTTCCCATTTTGACTGTTTGGTCTTCATCTTGACGACAAAATACCTCCAACAGAGCAGAGCTGAGACAATCATGGGACAAAAAATGCCCTGTGGCTCTAAAGGGAAGGAAAGGAGATGAAGCGTTATTAATATTACGGTTAGATAAGAGAATATTTGAATGTTCCAATGTAACTGTTAGAACTTAGGGCTGCAGACTTCAGCTTGGCTAAAGTTTCCTTGAAACTCCAAAGAGCTCCCTGAATCCTTACTGATTCTTGTCTGAAATGATTAATGGTATTGAGATACTTAGGGAATCATAAAAGACTCAAATAGCATCAAGAGTTTTGAATGGTATAGCCCATCAGTGCTGGACTGCTGGAGAATACAGCTTTTCTAGACCTGATGTCATTCAGCATACACACACAGGACATCACATTACAATCTGAAAATCAAATAAAAGCCTAGAGCAAAGCCTGATAAAACACAAAATAATAACTATGGGATGGCTCATTAACTTCCAAAGTTCCTAAGAGGTTGAAGATCTCTGAAATGTCTGTACCTCTGCAGTGCCTGCAAGCCTGATATAAGATTTAATGAGTCCTCTGTATCAACAGAGAACGAAATAAATGTTCTCTTGTTTCCAATTCAGCTAGCTGTCTTTTTACCTCCATAAAAATACAGTCATGCTAGAGATTTAACTGCAGTTTCTTTTTCAGCACAGTGTTCTGTTTAACTAATATGGATTAGAAGACCAGTGTCTTAACAGTTAAAAATGAATGTTTTTATGTAGCAGATAAAAACCCTGTAGATTTTATTTATTCTATAATCCATTTTTATTACTATTTTTCTCCAAGAAAAATAAAATCAATAAAAGGAAGGATTTCTCAGTACAACTAGCAGGTCTTACTACTTCACCATTCAAAGTGTTCAAGTTTACCTTGCTAAATTTTATCCCATCACAATAACATCTTCTCAAGATGTTGACTTGTACATTGATAATTTCATATTTACTATGTTTAGTACCTACTGTAATTGCACATACAGTCTGGTTCTATTTTATTTCTTACTCAGAATTATGTTGGAAAGTTGCAGTATTGAACGAAGACTGCAAAAATGTAAAAGCCTCCTGAAGCAGGCAAGAGAACAAATTGTGAATTTAAAAAATGTCCATTGTAAAACAACTGCTTTGGAGATATGCATCAAGTAATCAGAATCTGGCAGTATAGGTGGAGAAAGATTAAATCTTTTCAATCTTTAAAAAAAATACTGAAGAAATGGTTATGGACCAGCTTCTATGGCATAAATGGGTTCCTCCTGATTTCTAGACTCCATATAAACTGCTAAGCCACCTCTCCAAACATGACCAAAGAGCAACGGGGCTTATTTCATCTTCCATGTACTAATTAGGCCATAGAAATTGTCTTTCAGACTGCATTATCAAGAAAAAAATACTGTTTAAAGCCAATTGGATTGTTTTTTTTTTCTTTTTTTTTTTTTTTTTTTTTTTTTTTAATTTTCAATCTTTTTTTTTTTAAGTAGAAAAATCCAAATTTTATCTTGTTTGAGACCGCTCAAAATTATTAGTGCATACAAAATTATTATTGATAATAGTAATGGTACCTAGTGCTAAGTTTGATAAAATGGATACAGAAAAACAGGAAAAAAATTGTTGTGGAAGGAAACAGATAATTACAATTAATGTGTACCTGAATCAGAGAACAATGTTTACACACACGCTGTGCTATACACTGAATAGTTACTTACCCCTTGAAAACCTTAGTTTTTATTTTGATTGCCAAGTAATTTATTTTGATTGCCAATGCACGGTCTGCAGCAGGTTCCAGTATCAGCTAAACTTTACTTAGCATTTGCACAAACCTTCAATTTAATCAACAGATGAATGAGAAAGAGTTTTACTGGTAATGAAACACAACCTAATAAAGACAAGAAGCAAGGTTTAGGAAACCTGGAGCATTTGTGAAAGGCCTTCTCATGCCATACCGCCCCCTGACAATGAAATCTGAGATATTGCATAGGTAGAGCAACCTGCTTCCAGTTATCAAAAGATTGATGAGACTGTTGCTTCCACTCATTTCTTAGATACAGTAGAAATGTTAAAGTTTTGCTGGAAGATGGTAAAAGCATGTTATGGTTACGTCTACAACAGAGAAATGAATGCAATATTTTTTCTGAAATACAAAGACATGAAGGGAAATAATTCTGTTGTTTGGTTGGTTGTTGTACAACTTAATTTGCTTTTTTCTTTTCCTGTAATGTTGTACAAACATGTTAAACTATTCAAAACGGTATGTAGTAAACAGATTGATAAAAGCTACAGGGTATACGCTCCAGCATACATTGTCTTCTCTTTCAATATCAGCTCAGAGAGACCAATTGCATCCTTGTGATAAGTGGAACTTTGATAAATTAGTATCATCCACACTCAGAATTTCCTGTAAAGCGAACAGGATGGATGTTTGGTGCTCAAGGCTGTAACCACATTTCACTCATTTTGCTTGCTGTGCTGCTTACAGCAAGCTAGCGCCTGACATACCTAACCAAGCAACAGTAAGAAGTCCATAGGTTTCAAAACTAACAACAAAAACTCTCAGTCTTGTGGCAGTAACAAATTACATAATGCTATCTGCATAGGAATGAATTAAAAACATTTCTCCTCTCTGAAGTCTAAATTACTGTCAGTGTAAAATGCAATTTTATGTTTTCAATTCCTTAGAAAATATTGTAGCTACATTTTAGGCTGTTAAAATCTCACAAATAATTTAGACATCTTTGGCATGAAATTTAGTTATCGCAGTTTCAGTACATTGCCTGTAAGTGCTTATGGTGCATTAGCAGCCCTGGCATCGCTGACAACCTGTATTATAACATAGGGCAAGTTTTTATTCCAAGTTGTCTAGTTACAAGAAAACATCCTGAAATCTCCAAAGACCTGATAGCAGAGTATTTTAAATGGGTAACTGATGCTCTGTGTCCTGAAAGATTCAGCTTTTAAGCACACTCTTTCAAGTCGTTTTCCTCATATTCACACCAAAAGATTAATCTCCTTTATAACAGAGTCTCCCTCTAAGTTCCCCAGGCAGATTTAATACATTTTCAGCATTGCAAATCCCAGTCTTCCCTGGTCAGGAAGCTCTGTTTCCAGTGACTAATAGTAAATATGAATAGCTACCGTCAGTGTATTCACATTCAATGCTCTTGTCCCATCAGAAGAAAAACGCATCCAGGAGTATATTCTTCTAGTTGTCAGTTTTCCCATTTCTTCACTATATAGGTAGACTACAAATTGGACTGCTAACTGCTATGCTAAAATCTCATTCTGCTTCAGGCAGTAGGGAAATTTTTGAAGGACTTACTTCTAGAAAATGGTCTAAGTATCCTTATTTAACTGTTTTAAACTGACTTCAGTTGTTACCATGGCATAATGAACTCAGTTATAAAGGATCAAACATATGGCAATAAATTAGTAGAACTATTGCCATAGGTATATCAAAACTAAGTTTTAATTTTATTGTATTTATTTTAATTCTCTTAGTGAGATTTTCATGTAGCCTTAACAATGATTCAGGTAATTCTGCTTGAGTGACTGAGAAACATATTTTCAGAGATGTATTGCTTAGAAAGCCTTGTCTCCATTATGGCCTGTACACCTGCTAAGCGGAGAGTGTGCTTGCTAACTCTTTTTAAAAACAATATCACAAATGAATCTAAAGAGATCATACTGACAAAATTTGAAATTTAAACAAACAAACAAAAAAAAACAACAAAGAAACTTCAAGCTCTGTTGTTTTGTTTGTTCGTTTTTACATTTTTTTCTTGTTTGTTTTTTTCTAACATTTTCATGTTTCAAGTGATTGATAACATCTTCATATCTCTTGGTAAGATAGTGTCAATAATTTACGGGCTGGTTTGGCCCAGTTCCGTGACTAGCGGGGCGGAGGGATTGCGCAAAATCCACGCCTCCGGAAAAGGGAAACAGGGGACCCCAAAATAATTAAAAACAGCGGCAACGATCTGAGGAGGAACAAACTGATTTACTAAATATGGTATTGGAATGCAAGATAACACACTATAATGCAATATAATTAGAATTGAAGCTAATAAATCAAAAATAATGAGAGAGAGAATGTCCAAAAGGTGGATAGACCTCACCATAATGCTGAGGTGAGATGCACAGTTCAGCTGAGCAGTAGGGAGAAGAGCCAACGAAGAAAAAAGCGCATCAGGTGACTTTGCCAGGACTTATATCTCCTCTCTGACCACAGAGCCCCCTGGGAATGTACTTCTTCTCTTCTGAGTCGAGATTCGTTTCATTTTCTGTCCTCTTAAAGGGGTAAGTGACATCAATTGTGGTGCCTCCTGTAGTTGATCAGGTTGATCAGTTCCAATGCTCTCACCCTCCAGCTTGACTTGGAGTCTGTCTTGTCCGATTATGAGAGTATTTAGTTCAGATTGGAGGGTGTCACTCAGTTTGGAGAGTGTCCCATTCAGATTGGAGGGTGTAGAGTTTGGATTGAAGGGAGTCTCGCTTGGATTCGAAGGCATCTCGTTGAGCTTGGAGATTCTTTCTCTCAGCTTGGAGATTTCCCCTTCGGCTTGGAGACTTTCTTTCTCAGCTCGGAGACACTCTTGCCAGGTTTTGAGATTCTCTCTCCTGGCTAGGAGACTCTCTTTCTCAACCCAGAGATTCTCTGTCTCGGTTTGGAGACTCTCTCTTTGGATTTGGAGACTCTGTTTCTCGACTAGGAGACTCTCTCTCTGGACCTGGAGATTCTCCTTCTTGGCTCGGAGTCTCTCCTGGAAACTCTCTCCTTCAGCCTGGAGATTCTGTTTCTGGGTCTGGAGATTCTCCCTTTCAGCTCTCAGATGCTCTCTCTCAATTTCAGAAACTCTCTCCCTCTCTGGGATAGTACTGAATAAGGCCCGATAAGCGTTAGTGAGGCCCCAAATCATTTGTGCCTCCTCAGATGTGCCTAAGCCACAATATTCCTGTCACAAATATCTGTTTAAGCTCTCAGGGTCTTTCAGGTGTTCAGGAGTAAAGTTCCATGACACCAAAGGTGTCCATCTGTCTAAAGTCTCTCCCAAGCCTCTCCACACTCCCTGCCACTCAGTATTCTCTGGTTTTGGGGAAGGCTTCCTCAAAATATGATAAATACAAATACTGAGTGAAATGATGAACAGTACATTCAGGGAGATTAACAATGTAGTCAGATGAGCATTCAACAAATGCATAAAGGATTCAAAGGAGAGACTGGGAGCCTGCTTAAAAATCCCAAGTTCTGTGAAATTAGCAGCTCCCTCTGCAAACAGGTTTAAAAGAGAAAATGGAATCTCTTTTTTTTTATTTTTTACAGAAGCAAGATAGCAGTGCATAAAGTTTACAAATATCCCAGAATATTGGCAGTCCGCCTGGACTTTCAAGGTCAAGTTTTCAGTGAGCACCTGTGAGAGAGAGAAACTTTCCCAACAAAGTTCTCCAAGACCAGAGTGAGAGACTAGTTATAAAAACTAAAAAGCAGCTCTTGCCTGCATTCTCCATCAAGAATGTCAAGGGTTTATGGGCTGGTT
Source organism: Tragopan temminckii (assembly GCA_028571105.1). Taxonomy (NCBI): domain Eukaryota; kingdom Metazoa; phylum Chordata; class Aves; order Galliformes; family Phasianidae; genus Tragopan; species Tragopan temminckii. Next base: position 132,014,099 of record JAOWBP010000001.1, on the reverse strand, counting down.
CGGCCCAGTTCCGTGACTAGCGGGGCGGAGGGATTGCGCAAAATCCGCGCCTCCGGAAAAGGGAAACAGGGGACCCCAAAATAATTAAAAACAGCGGCAACGATCTGAGGAGGAACAAACTGATTTACTAAATATGGTATTGGAATGCAAGATAACACACTATAATGCAATATAATTAGAATTGAAGCTAATAAATCAAAAATAATGAGAGAGAGAATGTCCAAAAGGTGGATAGACCTCACCATAACGCTGAGGTGAGATGTGCAGTTCAGCTGAGCAACAGGGAGATGAAGAAGAAGGTGCATCAGGTGACCTTGTCAGGAGTTATATCTCCTCTCTGTGACCGCAAAGCCCCCTGGAGAACGTAGTTCTTCTTCTCTTCCGGACAGGTACGTGGAACTTGAGCATTAACACCTTAACTCCCAGTGCACTACATGATGTTATGATGTGGAATACCGATACCCAAAAATCATAAAACCATGACAGATAGTTATGGTGAAAAATTTCTGGATCTGTTACAAAAAATCCAAGCATATATATAAAAGGTTTTCTATAGTAAAATAGAGAATCAGGTATGCTTACACCATCAAATCCTCTGACTGACTGTTCACAGTTAACTGATTTCTAGTTGCTTAACTGTTCACTTTCATTGTGCAGGAATAATGAAGATCTGAATGTGTCAAACAACAAATTAAACAGTCAGGACACTGGAGTTCAGCTTTTCCTAATTTTGTCTTGAATATTTATTTATTTGTTTGTTTCATAACGTGCACTTTTTTGTACAAAACTTTTCATGAATACTAGTTGTTTTAATTTTAGAACAAATACAAACATAGGAAGGTCAATAGAAAATTCCCTTCAGTAGTTAGTTTCAGTAGGTAGTTTAAACTACATACCGGGAGGATAAAACATGATTTTAAAAAAATCTTCCTTTGCTGACCAAGTTGAGTCTATTCAAATTGACTAATTGAGGGACAAAGAAAAGCATTATTCTGCTATCCTTGGAGAAGAAAAGTTACTGTCAGATGACACTATAAAGGTCCAAGCATTTAACACCTTTTTGCATTAGTTTTAATTTGAAAGGTCAACACTGAGGAGATGATTAGCATAGTTAACACAGACAACAAAGGAATGACTTTAAAATGTAGACAAAAATGTTGTAGAGTACTTAAGTAAATTAGTTTACAGAACAGATGCGTCTAATGAACTTTCTCCTAGAGTATTTAGACAACTGGTAAAGCCATCTCAGGATTATTTTACCATTAGAAAAATAGTCTGTGAAGGACACAGACACAATAAAATGGAAATATAAAGGCACAATATTCATCTTTAACAAAGTTTGGAAGCAGAACTTTAGGACTAACAAAACTGTCAGTTACTAAGTCACAAAAATCCTGGAACAAATGAACAGCACGATTTATAAGTTCCTGGAAATAATGAAAAGGATGGAAAGGAGGTAAGAAACAGGCAAAATGACTTAGTTAAGTTTAGCTAACTATTTAAGAACCAACTTTGTCATCTGATACACTTTTTTTTCCAGAAAATGGTAGTAGTCCCTGTGGTTAGGTGAGTTGCAAGCAAGGTCATTTAGACAGCGTCAAAGTCTCACAGAAAATTCTCAAACATTCAAAAAAGAGAGAAAGGTTGTCTAAGTAACTAATGTTATGTGAATGCAAAACTATATGTATGACTAGCCTATTAAGTAAAAGTCATTAATTTTGCTTTTTTTCCCCTAGTTGATCTATTTGAAGTTTTCATAGTATTGTAGATGATGGAGAAATACACTTACTGCATTTAAAGAAGGCACAAAACTGGGATCATCATTGTATTGCAAAGTAGATTAGAATGCAAAATTCTAAAAGGAAGGAGTTGGTGCAAATGTGAAATATAAAATAATTAGATGGGTAGACACTTTTCAAGAGAAGATGTGGAGATCTGTATGGATCTAATCTGAAAATAAATCTAAAGTTTCTTTCTGTTACAGGAAATGTATCCTCAGATGTATAACCTGAAAAATATCTGTAGGATACAGAAGATAAAAATTCTGTTTTGCTCTAGTTTTGGTAAAACTTGAGATGGATTGTTTCTGTCCTGTTTTGGGCAGCTCAAAAGATATGAGCCAACTGGATGAAGTCCGGTCAGGAGTCCAGCCAACATGGGAAGATCTGAGATTGAACAACCTGAGATTCTTAAAGCTAAAGAATAGGAAGCTGAAGATAAAGATGATAGCAATTTTTTAATATATAAAAGATAAAAGGTAGCTCTAGAGAGGAACGTCTTGTCCATGATGAAGTAGTGATATTAAATTGTAGCAAGATGCTGAAAACCCTATCCTTCTAAGGAAGGATATTGAAACACTAAAATAGACTCCAAAGTGACCTTTGGAGTTCCCAACCATCATCAGCTATATTCTCTTTTTGCAATTTGTTTTCATTTCTAACTAGAGAGGAAAATCAAAACAAAACAAAAAGAGAAAATTCTGTGTTCCATTATGTATGCAGCCTGTGAGAAAGACTACCTGTATGTGTAAGAACTACCATAAATCATTTCTGCATTCAAGCCCTCAGCACTGTAATCCCATAGGTAAGGCAAAGAACCATAAGTAGTTATCTGTATCTGAAATTACAGAGAACTCTGGAATTCTTTTTTCAGCCACTACTTGTTCAAGACCATTTGTTTTTAGACTGGAGAGTAAAACAGGTACAGATAGGTTCAAATTTCACTGAAAAATTGAAAGGGTCATTCAAATACGGTGTTTCAACGTTTATGCATTAGTTTGAATTCAAAACTCAAAAATGAGTATAGGAAAGTCAACCATGGCACTAGAAACAGCTACAAAAAATGATGCTATAAAAATACTTGCACACACAGAGTGATGTAATAATGAGCCATACATCGGAAAAAAAAATTATAGCAGACAATACGAAGGAAAAGCATACTTAAATTCAAAAGGACACCTGTGCCAGCACTAAAAATGATTTATTACATGAATTGCAGGTCAGAACAGAAAATACATGCTACAAGAATAAGCCAAGAAAGGATCTCTCTCTGTTCAAAATTGGACCGTTACATGCATTTCTAAATCTGTGTATCATCTAGTGTAGTAAAATTAACCCTAATTAGCATACTATAAACAGCACTATTGAGAAATTTAAAGGCTTTGACTAAATGAAGAAAAATTCAGCTAAAGTCATCACACAAATCTTAATTAAGGAAGCTGTCTTTGCAATACAAAAGAAAAACAAAAACACAGCCCTGTTGGACAAGTTGGTGCTATATCATGCAGGTCAGTCAAAAAAGGTAATGCAGCCTTCTTGGCAACTAGTGAATTAACTCTTACATCACTCAGGCCAACTACAAAACAACTATTTTTTGTGTGCATCCTAACTTCTCTTGCTTCACTTTTTTATCATAATTCCAGTATTATATTATACATATTTATCAATGCATTTTTATTTTTTTAATTTAATTTCAGATGCAAATACAAGATATTTCTATCATTCCACTTCTCACAGACAATATTTTATGAATATGATACATAAAATTTATTCAAGTCTTCTCCTGGATAAGAAAGACTAAAAAACCACATTTTTAATTTAAATTTTCCATCTTCTTATTTATATATATGCAAATTTCACTGGAGAATATCATGGAAACCTTACGTTCATGTAAAATGGTTTGGCAAGATAAGGATATTAGATAAAAATAGCATAGCCATGTGTACACACATTGCTTACATATTAATGACCCTTAAATTAGAAAAGATTATTCAAGAAAATAACCATAAATCCTATAAATGGAAACTTCTGATATATATAAGGATTCCAGATTTCTCATATTCTGAAGTACTCTATCCTATTCACTGTGCCATGAAGAGGAATCAACATACAAGGAAAGGTGAAGAAAATCAGGTGATTTCCTGAGCTTGGGGAAAAGGACAGACTGACCCCCAGGCACATGAGAGTTCTGTGCCATCTTAAGGAATTTTTCACTCAAGATTAGTGAACCTGTAGTAGCTAAGGGTTTAACACAGCCCCTACTGCTTACAGAGTTGCATACCTGGTGAAATCAAAGTACCTAATATAGACCACAGGGACTGAAGACTGCTAACCTATTCTCTCTGTTTGGTCACTCACAGATTCTTCTTCTGGGACTTTTGTTGAGACCATTTTCTTCATGGCTTTAAGAACTGAAGGATCCCTGAAGAAGAAAACAAGCGAAGAAAGAATGTACGTGTAAAACTGACTTGTGTTGTATAAAAGAACTACTCTAACTGAAGCTAGATCACAGAACATGAAAAAATGCTCTAAAACATACTCATTTTTTTAAATATTCTGGCACAGAAAAAGAAAAAAAAGCTCCTCTTGTAACCTTGACCCAATTTACATAAGACAGGAAATTATGAGCAATCTCTTTACACTATTCCCATGTATCTAAAATTATTCCTTCAATATAACTTTATAAATTACCATACTACTACAGAAAGATCAAATTCAACAGGTGGCAAATCCTAGCAAAGAAAATGCCTGGTATTTAAGATACAGAGATAATCAGCTCTGCTGTACAGGCAAGCCTATGAAATTCAGCATATTTCATTCTGCACTGATTTACATCAATATGTTACACTGAGTTCCTTCTAGTCAAATATCTGATAAATGAATCAGTTACAAGAAGCAATTGAGTATAAAGCAAGTCTCAGAACAGGTTTCCATTGCATTTGTCAGTGCAGTAAGTGAATAAATCTTTCAAATCACTACTTCTGGTGCATTCCCACAAACCCTCATCATGAAACCTGAATTACAGCATTCTGAGATACAGAAGGTTGCTTCTTGACAAACATCAAGCATTCTAATTGTCTTGCTTTTTCCTTTCACCCTTAGTAATTACTTTTGTTCCATATGGTAACAAGCTAAGTACTTTCAATTTGAGTGTAAAAAAGCAGACTGATTTGATACCAAAGCTGCCTCCATTTTGTGTCATTCAAGGAGCTGGGCTCCCAAATCAAGTACAGTTATGTGGGCTTGGCAACATAATAACTTCTGCTAAAATTTCCCTCTGTCACTATTGCAGTAGAGGAAAAAACAGTGGGAAGAAAATTTTAAAGAAATGTTTCCTATTTTTACAGTATTGTTGGGATTCTCAGCTCTCTGTACCCTAATTAGAGTAAAGGGTAACTGGCCACTCAGAAAATAAGGTCTATTTGTCAACTAGTTCTGACTCTTGTCTGAGGAGACGGAAGGAGCACAGGCAAAAGAAAAAGGGGAATGTTTGGTTGTTCATCTCACAAACAATCCAGCAGGTCCAAATGCAAGGTCTTGAGTCAGGTCAGAGCAATCCCAAAAACAGATACAGGCTGGGCAGAGAATGGATCGAGAGCATCTCTGAGGAGAAGGATTTGGGGGTTACTGACTGATGAAATACTCAGCAGTGTACACTTGCAGCCCAAACCATATCATGGTTTGCTTTAAAAGAGAGCTGGTCAGAAAGACTGAGAGAGCTTCACTTGTTCATACTGGAAAAGAGAAGGCACCAGGGAGATTTCTTGGCCTCCCAGTGTCTAAAGGGGGCCTACAGAAAAGAAGGAAATGGAGTTTTTTTAGAGTGTAATGATAGGATAGGTAACAGTTTTAAAATAAAAGAGGGAAGAGGCACTGGAACAGGATGTCCAGAAGAGCTGTGGATGTCCCACTCCTGGAGAAGTTCAAGGCCAGCTTGGATGGGGCTTTGAGCAACCTAATACCATGGGTGGCAACCGTGCCTATGGCAGAAGGTTTGGAAGTAGATGATCTTTAACGTCCCTTCCAACCCAAACCATTCTATGATTCTATGACTCAATGACAATATTAAGTCAGCTGATAATAAAACAGCAGGGTCACTTACTCCTTCAGGCCTTCCAGCCTGTGGTTTGGGTACTTAAAGGTAATGCTGCTGCAAAGACAGCTAGTGCTTGTTGCTGTCAGGAACAACGGAGCTAAAACAGAGAGAAGAAAATCTGGAAAACAAGATCATACAGCATCCAATAACCAATGAAAAGTGGAAAACTTTTATCTTTTTATTCTTTTTCTTTTCTTTTTTTTTCTGGATGTAGTGATTCATAAACAAAGGGAGGAAAATCCTACTTTTGAGAGTATCTGTTAGGGATTAAAAATGTTTAAAGTCTTAAACATTGTTTTCTTAAGAGCTAAACAATGATCAGCATTAGTTGAGCTAATTCCTAGAGCAAGTAAATTACAGACAAATTATTCACTGCAAGTCTGAAGTACAGACAGTCTGTCCCTAAGGTTGATTTAACTTTCCCAGATTTAAAATGCTGTCTAAAACCTACACAACTTTGAACAAGGATCTCAGGAAACAAAGTATGAAAAGGAAGAGGCTTTATTAATCCTTAGTAATCACGGACATCACATAGAGAAATAATTGAGGATTATATCAATGTCTTGCTGGTAAGGTTGGGTTAAACTAGTAAACTTGAAAAACAGTTCATATGTTTCCTTAAAAATAAAACAAAAACCTTTACTAATCTTATTTTTTCCAGGCTATTTTTGATTATTATTTTAAACTAAAAGCTTACAAATAAACATATGCTTGTGAGATGAACAACAAAAATGCTGTGAGATTGAGCTAAAGTATGCATCTAATGAATTAAAATAACTTGAATATGTTTCTTGATATGCAAATGGCTTAAGGAGTAAACATATGGTGAAATATTGAAGATAAAGAGTAAATGTAGTGCTTATGTTCTTTGTAATGTAACAACCTAACAATCAAAAATGATATGCAAAGAAGGTAACATTCTTTGGCAGAGACATCAGTTTTAAATAATCGATTTCATACTCACACTGTGCCTCAGTTTACAAATCACCATGTTAGTTTTGTTATATCAAATTTCTGTTAACCCTGAGCACATTTTTCACCTTGCAGTGCAGATATAGCCTCTAGTAACTGTTTTCTTTCATCCACTATCCACTCCCAAATTCAGGTGTGTAGCTCTATCTAACATACCTACAAAAAACAAAACAAAACAAAAAAACATAAAACTTCTTCAGCTTTGGAAATAATGGAAAGATCAGATTTTTTCTCTGCTGTTTTGAAACCCTGAAAGCGAATTTCTAGTTGCCTGAAAAAGCAACCAAAACATACTTTGAACACAGCATCAGGGAATAAAAATGAAAAATAAAAAATAAATTATTATTTTCTGTTGGTTTGCTGCTTTTTTTTTTTTGCCCCTCAGTCCCAATCTTCTAAAATTTCATTATTCAATTACAAATCCCATAAAAAGAGATCTTTATCTAGAATGAGACCCCTGACAGGGTTTAATAGGACCCTTGAAAATCATCCAGGAGTCTCTCAAATTCATTGTAGGCTTCTCCTAAACAATGGGTATAACTCAAGCTGCCATTTCTGAACTTAGTGCTAATGGTTTTCATCTTTTGCACTTCAGGGCTAAACTGAATATTTTATAGTGAATCAGTGTAGGAAGCTCTTGAGGGAAAGTAACCTCAGAAATTCTTATGAATCAACCTTTCCTTATGTATATTTATTTTTCCTCACAATACTCTCAAAAATCCTCTTTTTTTTTTTTTTTTTTTTAAATTAAAGCTTCTCTTCTTTCCCTTAAATAAAAGGCCAAGGCAGGAACAGATTGTGAAGCCATTATATTCATGAAGAGGAAAAGAGAGGTTAATTCAAAATTCTATGGTCTGTTGAACCCAATATCCACATGTTCCCCAAAGCAACAACAAACGCACCACGGAAACTCAATCAAGGCATCAAATCCACTCCAGCAAATGTGTTGTGCCAACCCATTATTAATGTTGCCTCTCAGGGAAATTCTATATCAGCATGAACTTGCTGAAAATATTGTTCACAAATTCACGTTATACTATTTCCTTGACATCAGATGCCAAGGAAGGCAAATTAGGAGATGCCTGAGAGAGGGAAAAGATTCAAAGATATAAAGAAAGAAGGAAGGGATGTTTTTCATAGAACTGGTCTCCCAAGTAAGCTGTGTGAATACATTCAGAAACAGTTTAATATACTGACATTAGCTATTGGTGAGCTTGACAGGTTATAGATAAGTAAGTTGTCCTGCTGAAGCGGGCTTCTGTGGACTCATTTTCTTGTATTCCCCTCCATGCCAATCACAGCAACAGGAGTGAAATATTGGTGAAAAAGCATAGCTGAATTAAGCCATTCAGTGCAAGGTTATGGAGCTCAATTGTGTTCCCTTGCATCTTTTCCTACTGCCAAATAAAAACACCACTGTCCTTGCTAAAGGATTCCCCCTCACCTCTCAAGGACCTCTGTCAACTTAATTGTGACAGTCACCATGCCTGGCCAAGTGAAAGCATGGAGATCTCATGTCTTCTAATTAATCCCTTCACCCTCTTTTTGGCAATAGAATTTGATTGCAGTAAGTACTGTGAAACACCAAAAAAGTTCATTCAGTAGGTATCTGCAAAAAAAAAAAAGTTTAGCAATTTGAATGCAAGTTACATTGAAAGGTCTATATGAGCATTGTCTAAATATGCATGCTAAAGGCGTGCTAACTGCATCACAGACTCACAACCTCAGAGAACAAATCTGATCTGAGATGGATGCAAAGATCCACTTTCATAGATGAGTGGCTGCAGTGGGAGAGAGGGAGAAGAAGAAAGGAAATCTTTCTATAATATGACTTAATTAAAAATATAGATTTTAAAGGAAATTGATGGCACAAATTTTCAGATATTAAGAACATATTTTTAAAGACTCAAAATCATGTTGGGTTGTGAGTATTCATTAGCAAGCTATCAGAGACCAAGAAACACTAGAAGAAATTGCACAGGAATTTTCAAACTTCCATGTAGATAAATACGTATCTATATATACATCTATGTATATGTAAATAATTTCATTTGATAAAATGACAGTGACAATGAAACAAGTCACATCTGAAGATGTTAAAGGATTATTTATCAAAAGAAAAAGTGATGTGTAAAAACATTTTCACTGAGGTGAAAGTGAAAAGTGACTTTGCTGAAATATTAAGTAGCTTATAGAAATATTAAAAAAAAAAAAAAAAAAAAAACCAACACAATAAGGATAATTCATTCAGTAAGAGAACAAATAGAATTTTGTATTCATTTCTTTGAATGTCTGCCCTGAAAAATCAGCACTTGGCATGTGTCGTGCAGCTGGGACAAAACCAGCCTGTAACTCAGTTGGTGCTCCAGTTGGATTTGATTTCCTAACACCTCCTGCAATAAGGAAAAACTGTTGTTTTTGCAGAAGTCTGGGCAACTAACCCTATGGAAAACCTCTAAAAACACACTAGTTGTGAATGGAGGAAACTGTGAAATGCATAAGCCAACAGTTTTATTTGGTAATAAATTCAGTCTTTTGGCATAATTGCCATATGGCACATGATTTTATTTATTTATTTATTTTAATGTATAGGAGTTGTTCATTAGGAATTGGTTGTTTTCTTTTTTTCTTTTCCTTCCTTCCTTCCTTCCTTCCTTCCTTCCTTCCTTCCTTCCTTCCTTCCTTCCTTCCTTCCTTCC
>JAOWBP010000001.1:131983378-132004454 GCA_028571105.1 Tragopan temminckii | reverse complement strand
GGGGAAATAACAGAGAAAAAGGGCAAACTTCCCTTTTTCTGCCCTGGAAACAGAAAAAGAATACAAATTCTCTCTCTCTCTCTCTCTCTCTTTCTTTCTTTCTTTTTTCTTTCTTCCTCTCTCTCTTTCTTTCTTTCATTCTTTTTTTCTTTTCTGCTTATTTGCACAATTAAATATACATATATATATTTCTGACTTCTACAAGGAGACTTTGCCTCAAGTGAAAATAGTTCCACATGGACCATTTTGTGCTTGTCTAATGTGTAAATGTGCTGTTTTATGTTGAGGTAAGTATGAGCAACTATACAGTGCATATACAGCAACTTAGCTATCACTTTAGCCCCAAAAGTGCCATGCCCTAAGGCATGCTACAGGCCATGCTTCATAAGGCAAGCAATGTATTTTCAATGGATTATCTGAAGTGGCATAGCATATAATAGAATATATTCTAGACTTGGTGAAGCATTGCATTCCAGAAAATAAAACTTTTTTTTTTTTTTTTCTGGAAGGCACTAGGGTAATAAAGTGCATAAGGTCCGACCCAAATAGCAAAGTGCACAAAGCATTTCCTCTTTGTCCATCCTATGAACAAACTTTGATGGGAAGAGAGAACTCATGTTGTTCACAAATATTTGTACTCTCTGTTAAATGGATGATTCTGATACACAATTAGAATTAAAAAGGAAGAGACTGCATTGAACAATCTGTTCGATCTCTGCTGTCCCTGGCTCGACTGTTGCTCTAAATAGGCTGAGTAGCTGTTGGGTAGGTATCACCTGTTGGCCATGCATCTCAATGGTTACTACCTCATTATGTTTTGGACATGTTCATAACCCAAAACTGGCCCCTGTAGAGTTCAGAGCAGCTGAAATATGGCTAGGATAAGACAGATTTAAGACTTTTGAAGTGTTGTTGAGTAGGAATCTGATCTTTTATTTATTTTCACATTACCATGAGCACATTTCAATTGACATTCCTAGAATAGGAATATTAAAACTAACCAGAACACTATCATCTTCTCACCAGTGGTTAAGTAATGTTGTCAAAGAACGTATGAGAAGGACTCTGTGAATAAGGGTCTTTGTAGTAACAAACTTCCCAGCTCTGCAATGACTAGTACCAGGCAGTACACAGCACTGCTAATATGCAGTGTGACAGACAGAGATAGCCTGAGCTTCATCTCTTCAAGTAAAAGCATCAGAATAGCAACTTTCCAACTTGAAGAGGTTGCAAAATGAAAAACTGGCACCTGGAACCCATCGTCCCAATGTTTCTTTTGCTTTAGTAACCTGTGACTGTAATTTCAAATGGCTAACAGCAATGTGTGCACCTCTCCACATGCAGGAAAGGATGTAACAGTGGAATACACTATGAAGAGCAGGTATTACCACTTGCATCAACATCTCTACCTGTGGTTTGCCCTTGTCTGGTGGGTTCGGGTCTGGGCCTGACACCCAGCTTAGCCTTGACCCAAAGCCGTGACTCAATCCATGCCTTTGGAGGTTCCCAATGCCTGGGTCTGGGGCTACTCCAGTGCCCCCCTTCTCCTGGCTGTGACAGTGGGATCTCATCCTTGAACCCCTATGTGGACATCCCCAGTTCCCAGCCCACAGGGAGCTGCTGGCCCATATAGAACCTGCCTTGGCAACCACCAATTTCAGAGTTCTGGAGATGAGACGACCACAAATCCCTATTTAACAAAGCAAAAATATTGTCATGGTTTTGTCAATAGACTCATAAGTTATTTTTGGTCTATGCAAGATTTCCTTTATCTGGTTGCGCTAGCCAAATGCCCAGAGTGATACTAAGTAAATTCAAGTGTGATTCTCTCTCTCCCTCTCCCTCTTTCTTTCTTTCTTTCTTTTTTTTTTTTTTTTTTTTTTAATTTAATTGCTCTGGATGATTTACTTGGCACAGCAAGGCTCCTCACTGAGATGAAGGCTCCTTGTACACAAGCACCTACACCATGCATCTGTAATCATACCCTGTAAATGGCATCAGCAAAAGAAAGGAGTGACATTTTTTCCTCTTGATCACAACAGAATAAACAACATTTTAAAGGTTAAATTATTCAAATTCTACAGTTACCTGTAAGAAACTCGACATCTCTGCTGTATGTTCAGATTTCTTAGATCCAATTATTTTGACTTTTTTTTATCCTATTCCACATTTCCTGACTACTGCTGCTTAAGGGGCAAAAAAAGAGTTGTAACTAGTGGCAACTCATTTACTTCCACTGATAGCTACAGCACCTAATACAAGGCTTTCAGCTCAACTCAGAGAAGTTAGATGATCTACAGAGCAAGTTAGTAAAACAGAAACAGGCAGCACTTAAAAGCATATCACAATGTCTTGTGCACTAAAATTTGATGTCATCTTCATATTTTTGAGGTCAGACAAGTGAAACAAGTGGTCACGAGGAAGAAATAAGCAGTAACAGTCTTTGAACAGATTTAAACAAAATAAAATAAACAAAGCTAAGGAGTTCAATCTGAAACCTAATTTTAATAGGTATAAATCTCAAAATCCCATTTTTGCCAGCAGTATCAGTCACTAAATGATGTTGATTGAACCATACTGTCTTACACCAGCAGAAAATCCGGTTCTTCAATGGCAGAAGAGACCATAAAACATTCAGAAAACATCATATTTTTTCCAAGCTCTTAGTTTTCTGATCCTGAGGTTATCTCTAAAACTAAAACAGAATGAAACAAGCATTTCTGATATTTACCTATACGAATTTTACCCAAAGATTCCTGTCCTTTAGTGTCTTTCCTGTCAGTCTTCTAGTACCCTTCCTGCTCACATCTCTAGCTTTGATTATGCAGAGGCTATCCAAATGCAGGTTTATGCATGAAGATCCACTGATATTTAACTTAAAAACTACAACCAGTTTAGAATTGAAACGCAATGGAATATTACAATCCCATTATAATCCCATAGATTTTGCCTATTCCTTATAAATCCATAAAAGCTATACCTCTACATTCAGACCTTATGATCCAGACCAGACCCATTACCCTAATGTCTGATTCTGTTCCACTCCTCAGAGTGTAACACTAATAATTTTTTTCCACGTGGTTACAAAAAATAATTACAAGGAGTCAGGGAAAACAGCCGTACTTCTCTGCGTAAAGTAGCATTTTGACTGAACTCATAAAAAGAGATGCTGACTGAGGAATTTAAAGTTTTTCAAAACTTTTGATCTTGTTTATACGTGTAAAGGTTTGATGTGAAAGCTTGATGTCAACTGTAAAGAGAAACATATCTCAAGAAAACAAACAAAAAACAAACAAACAAAAAAAACAGACCTCCTGTTGAAATGTACCCAATGATAACCAACAAGTTTCTGATCTTGAAGAGAACATCATGCAAGTGTCTTGCATTTAATATTATTTTATGCCAAGCAGCCCTACTTTTCTTCTCGTTATATTTTCTTCATGGATAAGTGTTTGGTTTCACATATCTGATAAAAAGAACGTTCCTGGAGTAGAAGTTCTGTGTGCCTTATTAGAATAAGGCAATGCTGTTGCCTGAGATAACATGCCATTTTATGTGAGGACTCATGTACAAAAGTAAATATAACAATTATTCTATTCATTTGAGATAATGACAATTATTAAGAAGCAAATTCTTAACAACCTCTTTGTATTTAACCCTGAGCTCTAACCCAGTTGTAGAAAAACTGAGCCTTTCATTTCAAATGTTTCTAGATTGAATTTGCGTTCTGAATTTATTACTTTTTGGTTGCAAAATATCAGTAGAAAGAAATCATTTAATATTTAAGTATTATTTGCACAAACGAGCTTAGTGGAAATTAGAAGAGTTTCTTGTTTCTTCTGATAGTATCACAGACTATAAACCAACATCAAAAAACTAACTAAATTTATTAAAACCTGAACAAATTTGATTGATGTTATAATTCTGCTGAAAACAGAAAAATGACATGTGAAGCATTTTGCCGTGAATAGGATGCTGTAGTATTTGATTCTAACAAATTAATCATTATCTGAATGCAAAATTCTTGAAAATACAAGATTGATTCTCTACAAAAGAATGACTTGTATGTTTGTTTCTTTTGAAATGGCATTGTTATGGAATTGCTGGGGTTTTAAGTTTTGGATACATATATGTGTGTATAGATATAGATATAGATATAGATATAGATATAGATATAGATAGATATAGATATCTTTTTGTGAGGGGGCAGGAGGAGAAGTTGCTCTTGTTTTTAAAGAAAAATCCAGAGACAGCCTAGATATGCCACATGTGAACAAAAATTGTTGTTCATATGTCACTTGTGACCTGACACCGACAGGGAAAGGTTGACATATTTTAAAGCATACAGAAAGAACAGAAGAAATATTTTACCTCAAACTAGTTTATTCATCTTTTCAATATTCAGAGAGGTTTAAAATGCATTCCTATCCACCTGTCACCATCTTCCTAATGAACTCTTCAGCAATATCCATAGAAGGTAATGGCAAAGGTTCATAATACTTACATGGAGAAACATAAAATGAATGTTCAAAAATCAGAAAAAAAAAATCACAGGACAATTTATTAGTGTATGCAGTGTTAACATGTATTTTATTTCTGACCTCAGTCAGATGTTCAGGTAAATTTGTACATGTTTTAAAGATGTGAGTGCTTGGTAAAAGCAAAGCAGCATAGTACATCAGCACATTTTTAAGCACAACACACAGTGCATTTCTATATATGCAGAGGTATTAACCCCATGTGTGAAGATAAGGAAATAAAGAACTTTAGGTAAAAAAAAGTTGAAATAATCAGTGGAAATAAACCAAGTGCAGAAGCTCATTAATAACAATAAACAGAAAAAGCAGGGAATACAAAGAAAATGGCATATGGGAAAAACACATGGAAAATAAGAATATACCCTAGTATGCTGGAAAACCACAGTTTTCCAAAGAAAGTGATTAAATATACTGTATATTTGCTAAGTATATTATTTGCATTTCAAATGTACTTAAGTCAAAGGGTTCTCCCTAAAGGCACAATAAAAAGAATGTGTTTTGAAGAGTTATTTGAATGAAGACAAAAGACAGCAATTTAAGTCATTAATAGAAGTCTACAAAAGTTAATAGTAAGATAAAAAATAAAAGCCCAAAAAGAGGAAGGTATTAGGGGAAAAACAAACAAACAACAATAACAAAAACAAAACAAAAACAAACAAACAAAAACAAACAAAAAAAAACAGAACAAGAGAGCAGTTAGAGACACTCAGTAGTAAAGAGAATTAGAGAAAAAGAAAGAAAAAAAGAAAAAAAGAAGAGCTCTGAAGATTTTCAGTCTAATAAAGTCTATTTGCACTAACGTGAGTCTTTTTATTAATTACAGAGGATTTCTGATCTAATCATATAAATTTCAGCTTGATAATCTCAAAGTATCTTGAACAACATAAAAAGGCTTTTTTCTTCTTTTTATTTAATGGTACAGGCCAAGTTCACAAGAATACAGTCTTTGTCAAAATATCATCATAACTCTAAATAATGTAAAGTGTTTATCTGTGATATTTTTGCCCAACCTACATTCCAAACCTTCCATCAGAGGTCATAAAAAGTGCTAAATGAATGCCTCAATAACCATAAAACTAGTGCATGCCAAAGTACAGTACCACTGTTTGCTTCAAAATCTTTAGGATGTTGCTATTGCAATCTGCTACTGTTGTCTCACTGGTGTTCAGCAGATCACAATTTAACAGAAAGAACAAGAAATCTCCATATAATCCAGTGTGTATTTTCTGCATATATGTATAGTTAGATCCCACACAAACTGTCATTATTATTACAGTTAAGATGCCCAGCATCTTACTGTCAAATAAAATGACTATATACTGAAAAGCAAATGCAATTCTTTTTTTCTGAAATTGACAGCTGTGTAGACAGTATTCCATCCAAATTTAGTGTAGGTGTACTAGAATTCTAATAACAGGTAATCAGAAATGCTCATTAGAGGTATGCAAGTAGTTCATTACAAAAGTATGTCTAATTTAACCATATTTTTCTCTTCAGTGAAGCCTGTCCTAGTGAAAATTAGTGATCCAGCCCACACACTTCCAATTCTATCAGTATGTTCAGGTTACGTTTGCCATCTTTTTTCTAGAATTCTAAAAATGATTTGTTTTCTTCTCTCTGATCTCCACTGGATATTTAGACAGAGCAATTATAATTACTCTTTTGTCAGGCTAGTGAAAATTAAACTCTTACAAGCAAAGGGGAAACAGAAAGGAGGAAGAGGAAGTAGAGAAGGGAAAGAAAATTCAGTTTAAAGTGAAGTTATCACAGAATATCATTGCAAGTAAGCAGAAAGCAGCTACATATTATAATCTTAGAGCATGCTTCCAGGAGATGGTGACATTTTGTTGATTCTTAACGAGAGCTTAGAGTGAATATTTTACTGAAGTGAGGGAGTCCATCTACTGGAAGATTCTAATGCAATGCAATTGGCAAATTATTGTATGAACAGAACAGAACTGGCAGCAATTTAAGGACATCTTTCTGAGAGCACAAGAGCTCTCTACCCCCAGCATAAGAAATCAAGAAGGAGAGGCAAGAAGCGAGCATGGCTGAACAAAGATATGCTAGTCAAACTGAGAGAAAAGAAAGAAAAGTACAAGTAGGGGAAGCAGGGATGGATGGCCTGGGAAGAATACAGAGGTACCATCCAGACATGCAGATTTGGAAAGCCAAGACACATGTGGAACTAAACTTGGTGAGGAGTGTGAAAACCAGCAAGAAGGATTCTACGGGTACACTGATCAGAAGAGAGAGGCAAAGGAGAATGCAACCCAGGCATATCTAATTCATGGCCCACTCTCTTCTCCATGCCATCATGGTGGTGGCTCTTCCCCACTGAATGGTCCAGCCTGACCCCAGGCACACACTCATCATTTAGGAACAACCAAACATCGAGTTGATGACACCAAGCGGAGTGGTGCAGTTGACACAGTAGAAGGGAGGGATGTCATCAAGAGGGCCCATGAGAACTTAGTGAGGTTCAACAAGGCCAAGTGCAAGCTTTTGCACTTGAGTTGGGCAATCACAGGTATGTGTACAGACTAGGAGAAGAAACCCTTGAGAGCAGCCCTGCAATGAATGACTTGCGGGTCCTGGTGGACAAAAAGCAGGACATGAGTCAACAATGTGTACTTGCCACTCAGAAGGCCAACTGTTTCTTGGGCTTCGTCAAAGAGAGTGTGGCCAGCAGAGTGAAAGTGGTCTGTCCCTTATACTCTGCCCTTGTAAGGCCCCATGTGGAGCACCATATCCAGGTCTGGAGACCCCAGAACAAAAGGGATGTGAAACTGTTGGAGCTCATCCAGAGGAGGACCACGAAAATAATCAAAGGATTACTGCACCTCTCTTCTGAAGAAAGGCTGAGGGAATTTGTTTTGTTTAACTTAAGGGGACCTCACTGCAGCCTTCTAGTACTTGAAGGGAGCTTTTAAATAGGAAAGAATGATTTTTTATAAAGGCAGATAGTGATAGGATAAGGGGGAATTACTTTAAACTAAAAGAGGGGAGATTTAGTTTAGAGGTGAGGTAGAAGTTATTCACTCGGAGGGTAATGATGCGCTGGAATAGGTTGCCCAGAGATGGTGTGGAACGCCTCCTTGTAGGCATTCAAGGTCAGGCTGAATGGGGCCCTGGGCAGCCTGGTCTAGTGGGTGGCAACTCTGCCCACAGCAGGGGAGTTGGAACTAGATGATCTTTAAGATCCCATTCAACCTAAGACATTCGATGATTCTATTTTGGGTAATTCAGCAGTGTAACACTTTCCTCCCTTCTTCATGCAGTGTATCATTTTCAATATGCCCTGGAATCTGAGAGTTAGCAAATCCTGCCATATGTTGTACAGAGGCACCGCTTCAAAGAAGGAATATAACTTTTCACTCAAAACACAGAAAAAGCACTGAAAATGAGTCTGTTCTATATAATGACTAACCACAGTATATAGAGTAGATCCTGATAGCCATCATGAAAGTCTCTACAGGGCAGCCAACAGCACTTCTGACTGTTAATGCTCACAGAGAAACAAAACTAAGATACATACAACTTGTTTTTGATGAATATTTCTTGGATCTATGTATCTATGTGTCTGAGCAGAGCTAAGCCAACAGTCCATCCTGTGCCAGTGTGTCTTCAGCAGCAGTCACAGAACCGCAGAACTGTTAAAGCTGGAAATGGCCTCTGAGTTCATCTACTCTAACTCATTGCTCAAGCAGGGATATCCAGAGTAAGGTGTCCAGGACCATGTCCAGGCAGCTTTTGGAAATCTCCAAGGAGGAAACTCCATAACTTCTCTGGGCAACCTGTACCAGTGCTCCATCATCCACACAGTACAGAAGCACTTCCTGTTTTCAGAGAGAGCTTCCTGTGTTCCACTTGGTGCCCACTGCTTCTTGTCCTGGCACAGGACACCACTGTGAAGAGTCTGGTTCTGTCCTCTCTGCACTGTCCCTTCAGGTATTTATAGACATTCATGAAATCCCCTGAGCCTTCTCTCCCAGCTTTTCCTCACAGGAGAAAAAGGTGCTTCAGTCCCTTGTTCACCTTGGCGGCTGCATGTTGGACTTTCTCCAGTACGTTCGTGTCTGTTTTATACTGAGGAGTTCAGAACTGGACACAGTACTCCATGTGTGAGTTCACTAGTCAACACACTCTCAGACACAACCTGATCCGTTCACGTAGCAACAAGTTTTTCTATTGAGATGTGTCTTTCAGAGTTAATTCTTCCTGAAGAAGAAACTACCATAAATATCACGGGAATTTCTCTCCATAGAAAAAGCTGACAGTCTCAGCTGCCTAATTAGAGCAAAGAAAGGCCACTTTCAATGGATGAAATGTCAGCAGTACAATTCCACAACAGTTCTGGCAGACAAAACTATTCTGTAAGAGGGAAGCCATCTGAATCTGGTTTGTAGTATGCATGAGCTATCAGTTTGTTCAGCACAATGTATATTAAAATGCATACACAATAGATTAGAAAAATCACAGCTACAGTTAATGGATTCCTTTGTATATCAGTACGCTTGTCATTGTAGTTTATTTTTGCATACAATAGTGGTCAAACATAATTTACAACCTGCTATAAAAGAAACTATGAAGAGGAATAGATATCATAATACTTCTCTTCAAATTCATTTGCCCCTGAAACAGAGCAAACAAAATCTGGATCACTGCAAGCATGTGTGTTTTGCATGCAGAAGCCACAAAAAAGTAACATTATGCAAGCCTGCTGAGAAAGTACAATAAAAATAAATCAGAATTAAAGTTTTGTGGCTAATACATAAAGATGGAAAGATGGAATGAACGGTGAAGAAGTGGGTGCTAAATGGTTACTGTCCCATTATATTTTAGGAATCTGATTTTTATTTTGCCAAGGTAAATGCAGTGTCAAGTAAAAACAAGTTTAAATTTCTAATTTTAATATTTATTTAGTAGGGTACTGGGTGTTAATCATATTGCAGAACAACCCTTAAAATAACAACATTTTTTTTTGTAAAAATAATATGTTAAGTAAAGGTTAAACTGAGTTATTTATTTAGAAGGTTCTCAGTTGTCAACAGCTCATGCAACACAGATCTAAGTGGATGGATAGTGGGGAACTGCTAAGCAGATTTGACCATGTCTTGTGATAAGGAATGGATAAGCCACATAATTGTTTACTGAGGGAAGAGAATATGACCTTTCAGTAGTAAATCGGAATCTGAGTTGTGAGTCTTTACCA
Source organism: Tragopan temminckii (assembly GCA_028571105.1). Classification (NCBI taxonomy): domain Eukaryota; kingdom Metazoa; phylum Chordata; class Aves; order Galliformes; family Phasianidae; genus Tragopan; species Tragopan temminckii. The sequence continues at coordinate 131,994,701 of JAOWBP010000001.1, read as the reverse complement.
TTTTGAGAACCATGGAAATTTGCAGCCAGAAAAGCTGTCCTGCCAAGAGGATAAAAGGAAAAAAAAAAAAGGTTGAAGAGACAAAACATCATAGCAAGAATATTTTTTTTTTAACTGAATAAACTTTGGATTTGGTAGTTAAAAAGTTTTCATTTTAAATTTAACCTCGTGTCGTGGTTTTATGATTTCTGGTAATCCATGTAGTGCACTGGGAATAAAAGTGTTAATGTTCAATTTCTGGGTACCTGTCCAGAAGAGAAGAAGAACTACACACCCCAGGGGGCTTTGCGGTCAGAGAGGCGATATAACCCTTGGCAAAGTCACCTGATGTGCTCTTCTTCGCCAGGCTCTCCTCCCTGCTGCTCAGCCGAACTGCGCATCTCACCTCAGTGTTATGGTGAGGCCTATCCACATTTCAATGGTGATTCATTAGCTTTGATTCTAATTTTATTGTATTATAGTGTGTTATTTTGCATTTCAATACCATATCTAGTAAATCAGTTTCTTTCTCCTCAGATCGTTGCTGCTGTTTTTTTCAATTATTTTGGGGTCCCCTGTTTCCCTTTTCCAGAGGTGTGGATTTTTCGAAATCCCTCCACGACCCACTAGTCACAGAACTGGGCTGAACCAGCCCGTAAACTGTCAACACCTTGAAAAATCTGGGATTTGATGGCAAGCTTTGTCAAGGCAAGTTAAGAAGACTCTACATAAAAAAAAGAACCAAAATGACAGAAAAGTGACTTTTTCCTTATTAGTGCAATTTTTATTCAGTTTCCCTGAGAAGCTCCTCTGACTGTGTGTTCACTGACACTAAAAAATATTTTGGTTCATGCTTGCTGCAATTGATGAACTGCTGATAAATCTGAAAGGGGGTTTTAAGCACTCCCATCAGAGCTGTTAGTCATGCCAGGGGTGCTCTGTGAGGATGCCTGGAGACCAAAAGCGCTGAGAGGTCCAATTCTCTCTGTATTTATCTCTCATTCTGCAAGGAGGGCAACCTCAAAAATTGCAATTTCTACCAGAGCCACAGATCTGAAAAACCCAAAACTAAACTTCTGTTTAGTGATCAGCTGCTTTGGGTTTCAAAGCAGCTGATCACTAAACAGAAGTTGCTGGATTGTCAAGAATACTAGCTTCACTGAGCAACTTCGGGGAACCTGTTTAAATCCAAAACACTATGCACCAACACACTTAAACTTTTTTCTTTTTAATTAATTAATTTGTTTGTTTATTTATTTATTTATTAAGTTTCGATTCAGCAAATTGCAAATGGGGTTTAGTTTTCATCCAGTTTAGACTGATTTTTTATTTTTTTCCAAATCATCAAGTTATCAAATCTGAAGTTCTTTGTCTATTAGTTCACAGTGGTAAAGACTATTTAAGTCAAATGCTAGAAGTTTCAACTCTACCTTTTGTAGCTCTGATGTTTTTCTTCAGATATTTGGGCAGTCTTTGCTGTACATTATTTGTATTATTTGCTCTTAGTTTTACACCATTTACCATAAATAAAACAATCGGTCATGTTATTTGGAAGCAAAATTTAGAATACCAGTTGCTTGGCTTGTTAGTTTTTATACAGTGCATGGATGTCTGTGAGCAGCTTAATCTATAAAGCCCAGTTTAATATGGCTTTATGTCTGGCATTTCAATTATCCTGTGTGAGCTCTGTTTTTCAAAGCTTAGGGAATTCAACGGCTCTCCCTTGTGAGGACTCTCTGCTGTCTAAAAGTATAGCTGAAAAGACATCTAATCTCTGACAAATTTGTCATATTTATTAGAGGAAAAACAAAACATTAAATGTGTAGGAGATTACTACATTAGTAATTGCAAAATCTACAAAAAATATATATATATTTAAAGAAGGACAACTCAATGCTTTTATTTCTCATTAAAAAGTTCTTGTCATGCATTGGAATTCCTGAAGATTCAGTCCTCCACAGGTTCCCAAATCTGTCTCTGTGCCTACTTTCTTCTGTACAGTATCAAGTTTTACCCGAAGTCCTTGAAACCAGGCTGATTTCTGCTTTCTATCTCAGTGAATCTTTCACCTTTCTTTCACAGCAAGAAACAATTACCTCTGATTCTATTAAAATGCATTTTATGTACTTTTCAGGCAGGTTTATTGGCTGTAAGATTAATATGCACTCTAGTTCCAGAGGTCACACTGGCTTTTTACAAAGAAGCACTTTCTCTTTTGGTCATTTGAATTTACCAAGAATTGTGCAAGGTAACATACCTAACGTTGAATAAATAGAGAAATGAAAATATGTGATACTCCATCTATTTATTAATAAAGTCTTACCTTTGTAAACAATCTGTGTTTATTTTTCTGAATTTAAGTTTTTACTAAGTTCAGTGGTTATGTACTGCTGAATGTGCAAAACATTAAAAGACACACCAACTCCGAACAATGTTTTAGAAAACAAAGCAAAACAACAACAACAACAAGACAATCATCTTCAGTTATGTGAGCTTTGATATCCTGAGCAATTTAATCGTATATCATAGGACACTGTGTATCTTTTGTCAAAAGCATATTAAAATCTATTTTGTACTTTGTTGGAAGCAACAACTCCAATAATGAAATAACTGCAGTTAAATACTTTTGTCTGGCCACAGAAAAAGGAAAAAGTTCATGCAGATTTGATTGTGTTTTTTTTGTTGTTGTTTGTTTGTTTGTTTGTTTTCAACAGCTTACGAAGATGGGAATCTATTGGACAGTATACATGCACCACTGAATATCTGCAGTGAGGATTGGCAAACCGATGTGTTTCTTACACACTATGCATGAATGTTCTCTGTCTTACGGCAATGACCTTATGATCTCTGGTGCCAAGTGTTCAAGTCCCAGCTGTGGATTTAAACTCAATCTTGTTTTGAGTTTCCATTTTGTTGGCAGTGGAGTCATTCTTCACTGTGCTGCTCAAGCCAGAAAAGGCTTCCTGACTCAGAGGCAGACACTGATAAGCAATGACTATAAGAGAAGTTGTAATTGCACAAGCTCTTTCTTTCCCCCAACAGGTATTACTACAAATGAGCATCACTGAAAATTCTTCTGAGCTTCAACAGGGTAGATAACCTTGTAGGCAATTCTGAATCTAACACTGTGTCCAGATTAACAAAGTAGAAAAAAAAGGTTTAAAAGGCCTTTTAGTGTTATTTAACTCCTTCCCAGCAAGCACGCAATTTTTTGTTAGTTTTTTTTTTTTTCTTCCTTCTTTTTTTCTTCAACAAAAACTTCATAAATAAAGAGGGTGAGTAGGTAGCCTGAACAGTGGGGAAAGCTGTGCTGCTGAAATAATACAACAGAACATTAACACCATGAAATCAGGTTACCAGAAATTAGGGAATACCAAAACAACAACTGCTGTGTTTTCTTTTCCTTTATCATACTGTCAGATGACATTAGCTATTTCTTCTCATTGATTGCATAGATTAGACATTACTTGTAAAATAGCAGTTCTTCTATACTTCATATTTAGTATTCAGTAAATGCACCATACACTCTTTCCAGCATGTTCATAGAATCATATTGCTCAGGTTAGGAAAGACCTTAAAGATCACTGAGTCCAACCACAACCTAACCATATCAGAGTTTCTTCAGTCACTCCTTGTAGGGCATATTCTCCAAGCCCTTCACAAGCCTTGTTACCCTTCTTTGGACCTGCTCCATCACCTCAATGTCCTTTCTGTACTAAGGTGCCCAAAACTGAACACAGTACTTGAGGTGAGGCCTCATCAATGCCGAGTACAGGGGCAGGATGACTTCCCTAGTCCTGCTTACCACACCATTCCTGATACAAGCCAGGATGCCATTGGCCTTCTTGGTCGCCTGGGCACTCTGCTAGCTCATATTCAGCCGACTGTCCATCAGTACACCAAGTTCACTTTCCATCAGGCAGCTTTCCAGCCACTCCTCCCCAGGCCTATAAGGTTGCCTGGGGTTGTTGTGACCAAAATGCAGGACCCAACACTCAGCTCTATTGAAACTCATACAGTTAACCTTTGATCCATTCTGTCCAGATCCCTCTGTAGTGCCTTTCTCCCCTCAGGCAGATCAACACTCCCTCTCAACTTGGTGTTGTCTGTAAACTTACTGAGAGTGCACTCAATCCCCTCATCGAGATCATTGATAATGATGTTGAATAGGAGTGGCCCCCAGTACCCTGGTTGTTCCCCAGTTCCCTGGGGAACACCACTCATGACCAGCCACCAGCTGGATTTAACTCCACTGGCCACAACTCTTTGAGCCTGGCTATTCAGCCAGTGTTTCACCCAGTGGAGCGTACACTCACCCAAACAGTGGGCAGCCAGCTTCTCTATGAGGATGTTGTGGGGGACAGTGTCAAAGGCTTTACTGAAGTTCAGGTAGATCACATCAACAGCCTTACCCTCATCCACTAAGCGGGTCACCTTGTCATAGAATGAAATCAGGTATGTCAAGGCAGGATCTACCATTCGTAAACCCATGCTGACTGGGCCTGATCCCCTGGTTGACCTTTAACTGGTCCATGATGGCTCCTGAGATTATCCGTTCCATAATCTTCCCTGGCACCAAGGTGAGACTGATAGGTCTGTAGTTACCAGGATCATCTTTCTGGCCCGTTTTGAAGATGGGTGTCACATTTGCCAGTCTCCAGTCCGCCAGGACATCCCCGGATAGCCAGGACTAAGAATGATTGAGAGTGGCTTGGCAACCACATCCGCCAACTTCCTCAGCACTCGAGGGTGCAATCCATCTGACCCCATGGACTTGTGAGCATCCAGCTTCCAGAGCAGGTCCCAAACCATCTCATCATGGATTATGCAGGGCCTATTCTGTTCCCCATCCCCATCTACCAGCATGTGTTGTTCATATCATGACTAAATACCAAAATGTTAACTCCTGAAGGGTTCTTGGTTCTCTCATTATAGCTTTGTTTTTTCTTCCAAATTATCCACACAACATCACTGTGCAGTAGAGTAGCATTGCCAGGCATGTTGTATGAAGGAAATTTGATGTGCACCTGCTGAAACCAAAACATAGAAATGTGAAATAAACTTCAGAGCTCCAGGTCCTGCTTTTTCTGCAGCTGGGGCTGTGAAGCCTTCCACGTGCCCAGAACAGAATCCCCACTGGTCTTGGATGCAATAATGAGTGCAGGGAATCCTGTACATCAGAATTTGTGCATTGCAGGCTGTCACAGAGATCAGAAGAATCGTGCAGTGAGCAAGCCTTCACATAAATGAAAACTTTGTTTAAGTCACTTGTCACTCTTCTAAATTCCCTTTTCAGATAACGAACAGGGTGAATTCATACATCTAGCACACACAGTTGATTTGAATTTCTCACTTTGAATGTAGGTATCTGACTGACCCTACAGAATTAAGTATCTAAACTTCCAGGAAGCCCTCATGAATATTCTCCAACTCTCTCCAACTCTATGCTTTTATTTCTCATCAATTTCCTACATTTTCCTCAGCTACTGTTCTTCTCCAGTCTCTGCCACAGCTTTCCCAGTTTCATATACCCTTTTTATCTTGCCAATATCATTTATCATCTTTGCTATTACTTCCAATGCTCACATCTCTACCTAGGTACAGCAACACTCATGTGCCACCCTCTGCCCCTCAGGTGGATCCTTCCGTCTCTTACTTCTGCCTCCTGTTTCATATTCCATGCCTGTTCCTCACCTCACTGCAACCAAACTGGACTTTAATTCTCAGTTCTATTTAGATATCAAATGGACAAATACAGAAAGCAAAGAAGAGAACCTCCCTATGCAGACAAAGAGCGAGGACCATAGAGGAAGAAAAGGGCTGCTCACCCTGATATACATGGATATTTTCATTTACGGTTAATTCATTTGCAGTCAGATCACATCAGTGATTTCTGAGACACAAAGCAAGCTCAATTCAGACACAAATCACAGACTTTAGCTGCCAAATGCTCTTACCAAGCCAGGGCAAATTGAGTGCTTGTGAGTGGTCTGAATGCGGGTGCTTCACCCAAGGATGAGCAAAAGATACATTCTTACTAGTCCCAACCTCATTTTCTAAAACACAGAGAGACTACATTTCTTTCAATAAACAGAGAAACTTTTTATTATTATTATGCAGAGAAGGGTGTAACAGTGTATTTTGTGTTTCACTGTTCTCTAGATATATTCCAAAATTTGAGCCTAGGCAGATGTTGGTAAAGGAAAATGTCAGACAATTTGAATGTAAAGAAGTTATAAGGAACTCCTAGTGCAAGATTCCTTATTCAAAAAATTGTGTTATCACTTCAGCTACAAGAGCTTGTTCTCAGAGGTCAATTTTCTGGATTTCCTGTGAATATCTATGCTAATACACTCACAAGTTCTTAAAAATTTAAAGCAATCTTTGCAGGCAAAATTATTGCACTTGATGGATCTCACTCAGGGTTACTGATATACACACATTTCTGTTTTACTTCACTATAGTGTAGCCAACTAAAGTGTAAACTCTTGTTCATTGTTCTGACAGAGGATTAGTTAGATCTCCCAAGCTAGCAGCCCATCTGCTCTGCCAGCTAAAGCTATTGTCCAAGAGACACCACCTCCTTTATTGTTCCACTGAACAATCCATGCCAATTCATTTCTCAGCTGACACTGACAAGTACATGTCATATTGTTTGCATTCTCCTGTATGCATCTGTGACATTGAATATAGCCTTTCATGGTTTTAGGCAGTTTAAAGCCTAGCATGAGCAAGAAAATACAATACTATAAAAATAAGAATATACTCAAGCTTTTAATTACAATAGATTAGTTTATCTAATCAATGCAATGTCCAGATTTGAGTGTTTATTTTGCTCCCTTCTATGCTTCTCTTCTTAAAGAAATACTGGTTAGCATTTCAACATAAAACACATTGCTTTAAAGCATTCAGCAAATTAGAAATACATTTCCACATAAAGAAAATATGATTCTCTAGCTTTAAATGTTCTAGCTTTTGTTTGTTTGTTTGTTTGTTTGTTTTAATAAATGTAAGAGTGCAATCTTTTTTTACTGAAGACTGCTCATTGAGTTGAAACCACAAAATGGAGGGACCAAAGTAAGGAAATCAATTCTTGCAGGTCCCTGAAAATCTCCAGCTAAATGAACAGATGTAATCTCAGTACAGGACTTACAGTCAGTAATGACAACAAAATTCTCATTACTCCCAGCATTACAAGGCAAAAGAAAGAGATGGAGTGAAACTATAGTTGTTGCAGGTGGTAGAAGTCCAAGATTATTGATAAAACACGAACCAAACTCAGTGCTCTGTCCCTTACCATATCTAACACTGTTTCATTCAAACATCATGTGAAATTCATGTAATCCGAAACAATGTAGTCTTATTTGCCCATGCCAATTGGTCAATAACAGGAAAAAAAAAAAAAAAAAAAAAAAAAGTATATACTTTCAATGCTTTGTAACAGCATGTTAACATTACAGGTGCTGCTTACAGTAAGTATGCATTTATGCATTTAAGGATAGAAAGAAAAATACACCTACTTGTCGGCACATTATGTGTATAAGATAATAAAATACAAAACTTCTACTGGTGCTGATTCATCAAACTCACAGGGAGTGCTATTTACTGGATATTCAGAAAAAGAACCTAGCCTCCAAACCAGAAAGGGAAACTCTCTCTCTTATGCCAGACCACACTGTCCTTCAAATGCCTCTTGCAGTATCTCTTAGCTTCTGATAGTGAACCGCAGTGACCACAGTGCTGGGACCACAGCAATAGCTAATAGGCACTAGCTTAAAAACAGTGTAGTAAGGAGGGACACCCAATGCTTTCTCTACAGACAGCACGCACTTCTTGAAGATCTTAATTTCATTTACATAAATGTAAACTCCTTTCTAGAGATTTCTGCAGGGTGTATTCTGCCTCCAAACAGGAGGCATCTGACAATTATCCACAATTCCCCCAATAATGCAGAAGGGGAAGTTAAAGAAGGATGCATTTTAGCCTAAGATAGATACAATTAGAGTTAAGCACTGAAAGGGAAGGTCCCATCCTCTGGACTGTCTGTAAAATCCTTACAGCTGCTTTATGTTTTTCTTCTTTCTTTCTTTTTTTTTTTTTTTCTTTTTTTTTATTTTTTTTTTTTGTTTGTTTTTTTTTTTCTGTAAAGCACTTCAGCAAATGAAAAATCTTAAACATATTTTTTTTTGAAAGAGGGCAAAAGCACTTGTAATTTGTTTTAAGACAAGCAAGCGCAGCTAGGTGACATATAATCAAGCGTTTTCAGACTGATGTATTAAAATGCTTTTCTGCCAACTCCTGCCCTGCATCTAGGATGTAAGACTTCTCCTTCATTATTCATTTTCCTTATTTTCCCATGCAGATGACTGTGACCCATGCAGATCTTTGTGAATCTGGATTATAATCAAAAGTCCCTTCCATCACAGCTAACTTATCCTTGAGCACATAAAAGATTAGACATTAGACATCTAAACAGAAAACATTTCTCAATGAGAAAACTCTGATTCATCTGTAATAACCTAAAGAAAAGTGCTAAGAAAGTGTAAGGAAGCCAGAGAACCAACAGTATTTCTTTCCCTACAAGATGCCTCTTAACTGTCAGATAAGAGAGAAAGAAGAAAAATTTTCACATAAATTATTGTATAAGAAAAAGAAACTTGAGTTTCTTTTTCAGATACACTATCTGAACTTTTCTTTGTCTGCATTCTCTGCACGGATGGCTATCAGAAACTCTGGTGTTAAGCTAAGAAAACAGATCCATCTGGTACTGACTGTTGAAGTGTAGGAGACCTCTCTTCAACAGCAACCAACTTCCAAATTGCAAAGCATTCCAACTCCCCTAGATTAGAAAACAGTAGACTGGAAAATTGCAGGAGATTGGTTTCTACAGACTTTCTGTTTACAACTGCAGTCTGTAACAAGACAGCTATGACTCGTTCTGCAAAGGAGTTTGCCTGCAGCAAGTACCCAGGAGGCAAGCGAGGATCTTCTGTTTGTTCCAACAGCAGATCTCTAGCAAAAATCAGTGTGATAAGTCTGGAATTCTGTCTTCTTCCCTTTCCTCCTCCAATTTTTTTTATTATTATTGTTTTAGCTCAGGCAATCAGACTAAATATCATTAAAGAGACCAGAATCTTGGCTGGATTTAATAAAAACATTATGCAGAGAAAAAATATATTCAAGAAGTACTGAAATAACAAGGAATTAGTATTGAAAAAAAAAAAAACCTCTCATAATCAGATACTGCTTTTATCACATCATATGCATTAAACTTCTCTGAACTGATGTCCTTTTCATCCTAATGTACTAAATTAAATATCTGTTCCTTGTAGAATTTGATTCATCTAAACTAGATTAAAATCAAATCATGAACAAAATCAATTTCACTTAAAGTACAATAATCCCAGCCCACTGAGGGCCCCTTCTAGTAATCACAATAAATGCTGTCTCTATCATCATTGCCATCCCTTATTTTTTCCCCCTAGCCTTTCACTGGATGTATAATTTTCATATCATATTATAAATTAGGACCTTGTATATCTTATTCATGTCTTATTAGAGCAAGTTGGCCAAGAAGCCAGAGGCAAGACAACCTCATTCAAACATTCCTCCAGGGTTTTCAGGTCAAGTCATTTTTTAAATTGGGATTGGTATAAACCTCAAGGGATTTCTTGATTTAAGAAAGAACTACAAATATTTAAGCTGTCTTGGGGGGATTATGCTGACATTGGATCGTGGGATTACCTCCCGCATAAGACTCAAGGGATTTGGACTGGTTCGTCATCTCGTCAGAAAACTGGGCAAAAATGCTTCTTACGTGATGTTAATCAGATATTCAATCATTCCTTGCTGTAAGCGTGTCAAAAGGTAGCAAACAAAGAGAGAGATAAACAGTTGCTTCTAGATGTGCAGGAAACAAAAGCAACCCTCCGGCATTTGGTAGTGTTCTGGCATTTTCTAAGGCAGAAAAAAATCCTAGTAAAAATGGGCCAAAAAATCCTGAAAAAAGCTTATATTGCAACCACTTCAGAGCTTGCCCCTCTCACTATGAACAAGGTGGTATCTAATTAAACTCTTTTGCTATTAATAACATTTGTCACTTCCACAATAAAACCCTGTTTGTCTCAGAACACTTCAATAACCAAAACCAGCAGCAATCTTCCAAAAGAGGAAACTAATACCATCCCTTATGTGAGAAGATTTTAAACAAAGCCACCTCTGTCCTAGTCAGATCTAGGCTCTCACTCAGATCAGAAACAAGTCTTGAATTGCAATTGAAACCATCCTGTCAAGAAGAGCACTCTAATAAATTCTCTGACCATCAGAAAAGTGTGAAAAATGTCATTCTCCTTCAGTAATTTCCTTCTCTTTTTTCTTTTTTTTTTTTCTTCTACAGTAGAAGTTAGAGAGGGAAAATGACAGGAGTTAAAGTCATTCACCACAGGAACAATAAAAGGAACAATAGCAAGCAACAACAAGAAATAAAATGGCTACTTGAAGACTGTATCTGCTTGGTTCTATCAAAAGTAAAGGGTCAATGCCAGACCATCATACCGAGAAAAATATTGCAAAGGAAAATGGACTTTTTTACAGAAGAAATGTTGAAAGGAAATTAGAAGTCACTCCTTGAGAGGGGTAATAACGTCTTGTCAAACATGGATCCAATTCCCTCAACAATTTTTTTTTTTTTTTTTGTAAATATATTCAACAAATTAAAAACAAACAAACAAAAAAAACCATACAAAATCGCATATTTACTTTTATTAATCATAAAGTAAATAAATGTCCAGCATGGAAAACTGCACTTTTTTTTTTTCTTCCCTTGACCATTTCACTTAAGAATCAAAAAAATATCCTTCAAAGGCATGTTCTGTACTTCTTCATCCAATCGCCATCATCAGACACATCTCTACTCTCCCTTTCACCTTCGTAGCCTCAGATATCATCTGTACAACATATTGTGCAAAGACACAATCACAGTTAGCTTCAAACTGCAAAGGCAGAAGATAAAGGAGACTGGACTGTGATGGGAAACTCAATCATAAGTCTGTACTTTTTAAAGGTCCCTGACCGGACTCACTGTTGGAGAAATCTGTCCTCACAATGCATAGAAAGCTCTTACATGACAACTCCATTGAACCAAAATTTAGCTATAATGGTCTCCCTATTTAAAAATAGGCTTTCTTCCTTGTATCTTTAAGACAGCACAGAACTCACACTGTACATAACAACAAAGACATTGGATTAAAAAAAAAAAAAAAATAGGAAGAAAGAAAAAGGAAAAATAACAAAACAATCCTAACTAAACTTGACAGGACACTACTTTCCACTCACTCATGAATAG
>JAOWBP010000001.1:131965244-131983124 GCA_028571105.1 Tragopan temminckii | reverse complement strand
GGATAGCTGCAAGTAGGCCCCGGAAGAGACCAAAGTCAGCTCTCCTAAAGTCCAGGGTAGCAAGCCTACTTTTCGCTAACATGGGTTATGCAGCAAATAGTTACCACGTATAGTGTATTTTGTTCATTTGCTTGCTTGCTTTTCCCTGAAATAGTCATTGATGGCAAGATAAATGATGAAAAAGCAAAGCAATCTCTGGAGCAATAAGACTTAGTCTGTAGAATCACTGCTATATGATTTATGATATTAACTGAGTTTTCAGTTTATGGTAACCAGAGCTCTCTCTTGAACTGTTCTCCATTTCTCTTTGCCTCATCTACAAAATATTCAGTATTCAAACATAAGAACAGTATTTTTAGCTTATTCATTTCTTCCAAAGGGTCTCTGAGTAGAAAGCAGTTACCTCACGAGATGAGGGTGCTCATGGATAACACTGTCAGAAGAGGTTTCTGTTACTTTCCATCATAATCCCTGACATGAGATAAAGGAGTATAAATGGAGAAAGTCCTAAGCACATTACAATCTGAGTTTTTTAACAACTAGATGAGGCCAGGCACCTAAGGGCTATGGACATTCTGTCCTCTACCCAGGCTGATAAAGGACTTATACACACTATTCCATAGTCATAAACTCTTTAAGAGAATTAGATTTTTGCAATTGTAGTCACTTGTATGAAATTCTAACTAGTTATTAAGTTCTGAAATGTCCATATAACAAGGTTTAGTGCTAACACAAGCTACAGTTCCAATATAGCATGTCAAAAGCCAATGGATAAGTTCGTAGTTGTAGAAGAAGATGCAGAAGAACTGAAAGTAGATCTTTGGTCAAATCAGAAGATTTGTATGAACAAGTTAGATGAAGAAATGATCTTAATCAATAAATGATTAATTTTGAAAAAGATAAAGAGAAGATTTTTTTCTGTTCTTTTCAACTTTGACATCATCTTTAATTGTTTTTAAGAAAATTTCTTAAGTAGTGTCTGTCCCTGAACTCTCCATGCCATCCAGATTCCAACAGTTAACTCTGACTAATAAATAATCTATAAAACAATTATTACATTATGAATTTGGATGTTTCAGTACACTTTTCTAGAGCAGCAGTTATGACATGGTAACTCTTTGTGTCTGTGTAGATTGGAGTAAATGTTACTGCAATATGCAAGATGGACAAAAAGGAATTATTCCAGGGAATTTGGGGCCTGGCAGCCTGACAATGATCTAAGGTAAGATTATGGAGAAGATCATCGTAAGTGCCACCACACAGCATATACTGGACAATTGGTGGACAGAAGCAGCCAGTATGGATTTAGGAAAACCAGGTCCTGCCTGAATAATCTGATCTCCTTCTATAACCAGATCAGTAGATACTGGAAATACTGTGGATGTTTACCTGGAATTTAGCAAATTAGTTGACACTATTTCCCACGGTATTCTCTAAAAACTGTCTGCTCATTGCTTGGGCAAGCATACAGTAAGCTAGGTGAAGAACTGCCTGGCTCAAAGCATCATGGTGAATGGAGTTCAATCCAGTTGATCAGTGATATTCCCCAGGGCTCAGATTTGGGGCCAGTTTTAACTTTTTTATCAGTGATCTGGCTGATGGGATCAAGTACCTCCTCAGTAAGTCATAGATGTTACCAAATTAGGAAGGCTTTATAGAGGGATCTGGATAAGCTGGATCAATGGGCTGAGCACAATTGCAGGACACTCAACAAGGTTAAGTTCTGGGCCCTGCACTTGGGTAATAACAACCTCCTGCAGTCGTACAGGCATGGGGAAAAGTGGCTGGAAAGTTTCACAGCAGAATAGGACCTGGGGGTGCTGCTCTACAAAGAGCTGAACATGAGCCAGGAATGTGCTCAGGTAACAAGAAAGCCAATGGCTTCCTGTCCTGCATCAGAGGTAGGTTTATGATATTAACTGAGTTTTCAGTTTATGGTAACCAGAGCTCTCTCGAACTAGTCAGCAGGACTAGGAAAGTGTTTGTCCTTTTTGTATGCAGCGCTGGTGAGATCTCACCTTAACTACTGTGTTCAGTTATCAACCCCTCACCACAAAAAGGGCATTGAGTTGCCACAGAATGTGCAGAGAAGAACAACAAAACTGGTGAAGGAAATAGAAAACAAGCATTATGATGAACAATTGAGGCAATTGGATTTGTTGAGCCTAGAGAATAGGAAGCAAGGGTGGGAGTTTGTTACTCTCTACAACAACCTACTAGAAAATTGCCACAGGATGGTATGGGTCTCTTTTCCCAGGTGACAAGTGATAGGACACAAGGAACCTGTCTCAAATTCTGCTTGGGAGGTTTAGATTGGACTTTAAAAAGGATGTATTCACATAAAGGGTAGTCAAGCATTCTAAAGGGAGGCACTGCCCAGGGAAGAAGCCATCCCTAGAGATGTGTGGATATGTCACTAAGGGGCATGATTTAGTGATGGGACTCTGTAAGTCAGGTTAATGTCTGAACTCGATCTCGAAGGTTTTATTCAACCTAGACAATACTAAGATTCTATTACTGTTTGCCTTAACAGAAAACAGTAGTAGGTCTACAGGGTCTGAAAAAGAAAACTAATATTTAGTTGATTTTTTAACTTTACTTCAGGGTACCTCTTAGTGTCATGTCTTGGGCGATTTACAGATTTTGTCTTCAAGAAACAGATATTTGAAATAGTAGGTTGGTCCAAACATTTCTCAAAGAACTTCATATCAGCATCTTCCTGTAGTTCTTTCAAGCTACTTCTCACATGTCCTAATGCTTAGTAGTTTGAGCTTTACAACAGCAATTGGCCTGTTTAGACTACAATTAATAATCCGAAAAATGTAAGGCTGTACTAAGAATCATTTTCATTCCCAGTGAGGCACTTAGAACTACTTCTTGTTCAATAAGACTAAATACATTATAAAGTTTTCTTGTAGAAAAACCTTCTATCAACTCTGAGTTTATCTTTTTTGCACATTTTCACTAACTCCTAATTTGGAAAATTCTGTCACCTTGTAAAACTGAGAATTACATTTAGCCTACTGGTAAGCTGAAATTAACTAGTGCCAGTTTCCCATGGATATGAAGCAGACAGAACAAGTCTCTGAGTGAAAGCCTCTGAGTCAAAGGCTACATATATCATAGAAGGCAGAGTGCAAGGCGGATGAAATTAGTAATTCACCACGTAATTCGAAAAAATGTACTTTTTTTCTCTAACTTATAAGCAAGCTATTACTGTTACAGAAGCCCCCTGATACCACATTAAGAAACTAAACTACAAGGAGAGGTTCCTTTTGCGTGAGAACTACAATTTGGATATTGTTTGGGAAGATCATTATTTGCCATTTCTAAGAGCAGTTTTACTACACCCAAATATCTATGACATTATATTAAACATCCCCCAAGTGACATCATGTGCACTCAATCTGTCATTTTCAAGGTACTCTGCTGCCCTCAAAGGAAGTAATAGATAGCATTTTAATAAATGAGTGAGTTGCAAAATCACATTTCACTTTGAGGAGACTTCTCTTCTATTTCACTCTCAACACAGAAGTGGTGAGTATCTTCATCCGAGGGCCATTTTCTATGTGCTCATAGACCAAAAGGTTGTATTTGAAATCTCAGCAAGAGTTCTCCCTCTGCCCCTTCTCATTTAACAGAAAGTTTGTACGATATAGCCTTCCACAAGGTAGAGCAGAGAGAATCCTCTCAGCTTAAGCATGTAAAACTCAATATTATAACCATGACAGAAATCTCATTTTCCAAGCATACTCTGTCTCCTGCAGAATATACAAGGTTTAAATGCAGATGCAGTCAAAATCTCATTAATGACTCAGATCAACAGCTGCCATTGATCGTTAAAACGTAAATGCAGTGACTTCTAAATCTTAAAATGACAGAGCAGCTGTGCATTTTGGGAAATGAGAATAACTGAATATAATATAACAATATATGAATATTATCTTCCTACTACATAGATATTGTTTAAAATTTTCTGGTTAAAATGTTAAGAACAACATAGCCTTTATCTGACATTTTCAAATTATCTGATAAACAAAAAGAAATATTCCATTTTTTTTCTTGATGTCTTGATCATATTGCTTTCTTGATGCTTATATGATTTGCTTTCATTCTGCAGAGAGATGCCTGAAAAACAGCTTGGAAAGAATCTCCCTTTATTTTTAAAGAATAAAATGCTGTAAATACTTATATATATGAAAGTAGCATATCTCACTAGACTACACATTTTGAAATAGAATGTCATTCTGATATAAATGAACCAAAAACATCACTTGCTAATAATGGATTAGAATGTAAACTGGGTATGAGTTGCAGATAATTGTGTCTTGTGGGAAGCACTGCCTTCAGCAGTTACATTTTGTTGAAAATAAAGTTATCTGGCAATTAAAACATAGACTAAAATAAACTGTATAACATTAAAAAAAAAAAAAAAAGGTGACTGTCATCTCTGATTCCTAACATTCATGACTAAGTATCTCATCTCCATTTCCCAATTTGTTTTTAAAGCCTGAATTTAAATGAATTTAAATGAATTTAATAGGAATTCAGAAATATCCCAACAAAGCAATTTTTTTAAAAAGACCTGTTTAAAAAAAAAAACAAAAAAAAAAACAAAAGACCAAAAAAACAAAAAACCACCAAGAATAACAAAATACGTGGCTAAAAATATTTTAGATCTAAATTTATCTCATAAAAGATGTAATTTCGTAATTTTTTGGAACCAGTGTTTATGAACTTTTTTCAGTTTAAAGCTGCATGCAATATGGCAATACGTGATTTGATTGAAACAAAATAGTAACTAATCAAATCATTGTCAAGTACCGAAACTGACTATCTGTAGCAAATGAATTCTCAGTGAATTCAATGAGGAGTAGTGAGCAACTCCATCCCAGAGCATCTATGACAGAGAAAATGCAACTGCAATTTTACTTCAAGTCAAAGAGGCCAGAAATTAAAGGAAGCCCAACAGCTCCTGCCATTCCATGCCCCGGTCCAAATAAATCAATAAATAAATGGGAGAAAGCAGTCAACACATTCCTCACACAGGTCTATGTCATCCATTTAGAAAGCTCACTAACTTATCTCTCACCTGTGTTGCAATGTTATTTCTTAATATACTTACTCCTTAGGTAAACCTTTTTCCAAAGATTTGTGATACTTGAAAAGTGCTGCAACTCATCATTCAGGAGAGTCAATGAACAAACTCCTAACAAATCACTGTTTTGCATCTACTTTTGTGCACTTTTGATATGTAAATATTATTACTATTTTGATATCTCTGTATTTTGGTATAACTCTGATAAAGAACATGTGTACAGGAAGCCAGTAGCAAATCCGGCCTCAAGCATTCTTCCTTATAAATTCTTTGTGACATGCATGGCTCTATCTGGTTTAAAGTAAAAAAGCAACACATGCAGGGTTACACCGTGGAAAATAAAAAAAAAAAATCTTTGTGAAGAGCAAATAAACGCAAGTTCATGAGAAGTACTTATCCAGTCACTACAAATTAGAATTTCCTCCCTTTTCCATTCACCTCCTCTATCTGCCTGAATCACAGATATTATTTCAACATAATTCCAAGAACAACTAGTGTGGGTACGCTCCAGGGCTCTGTACAGGAAGACTAAGAAAAACACTGACAACAAGCTGCAGAGTTACAAGGCATGAATGAAGCAAATAATTGTCACATGGCAGAAAAAGTAGCTCATCTCTTACTGCTAGACTTGTTTTGCTGTTATTCATTATTTATCTTTGAGTCTCAGGAAAGAAAAAGAGGAACAGCCTTGAACATCTTCTCAATTTCTTCTCAACTTGTAGGTCTTTACCTACATATCAAGAAGTCACAACCTCAGGAAGCTGTCTGCGCCTGTTTTTGCGTGACTAGCATAGTAATTATGTTTCAGGTATTTGGCTTTTATGGTTTAACTGTCTCTATTACAAACATACTGCTTAATGGCACTGTTTAACCAACATACACAGAGCTCTGCCAACTGATCAAGAAATAGCTGAGTAGGTATGACCTGTGATCACATTTATTGACATTTCACCTAAAAACCCTCCTGAATCATCATTTGCCTCATCGTTTAAGACTGATCTCTTTTCTTAAATAAGTCAACACTTTTTGTCTTCTTGTTCTAAAAATAAAGAGAAATCAAAATTCAGGACTTTATTTCTTCACTGAAAGGCCTGAGAGTCAGTAGGGATATGTAGAAAGAAACTCCTCATCCTCATTAGCAGCATGATTGAAAGGAACAAATACCTCAAAAAAATGGGCTGTTGTCCATCCACCAAGAACACAGGTACAGCAAACCAATAAATCTGTCACTAGAAAACCAAATCCCTTTTGGCCAAAGTGCCTTATAGATTTCTATAAGTGAACAGATTTGACAGGAATGCAGGCAAACCTCTCCATTTGTGGCAAGTGCTGCATACATATGGCATTTCTGACAAAATGATGTATTGAAAATGGTGTAAGAAAAGACCATGCTTTTGAAGCATGACACAAGTACAGCAATCCATCTAGATTTTAATATACTGCAATAATTAATGCTGCCGTGCATATTTTACCTTGAATGTTTTGCTGTTACCAGAGAACTTGCTTGCTGTCTCTGCTAGTAGAAAATAAGGAGTCATCAAATATTTCCTTCACACAATCCTGTTTACTTACTGTAAATGTCAGGACACCTGACTTTGTCTTGAAACTGTAAACAAAATACAGTTTTAATGCCCAGAAACAAACATTATCAGCAAAACATCCCCAGAACTCAGAAAGAGAGAGGCTTGTATTTTTTTTTTTTTTTCCTTGTCATCCTTACAGCTGAATGGCCTTGACTCTGCTCTAACTTTTAGCTACTCACCTTCACAGCTGTAGCCAATAAATCCACTGGCCTTTGAACTCCCATTTCAGAAAACACCTTTTATTTTTTCAGGTAGGTAGGCACAAGTACTACCGTTCAGCTAAGCACTTTATGGTACTGCTTCTGACTTCTCCAGCAGTGGCTATATAAAAGAGTGTTTAATTGTTCCTTTTGTGTAGCCTGAAGGTAGTGCGTCAGCCTACCCGCCAGTTTAACTGTTGAACAAAGTTAAAGATGTAGGTTAAAGTGTTTAATTTAACCTGGTTTAATGGACTGATCAGAGGCCTGCTGTCAAAGGTCTTCCAAAATAACATTCTGTTTTTGGACTGCTTTCCATATTTCATCAATGACATTCATAGAATCATGGAATCCAAAGTTGGAAGGGACCCATAGGGATCATTGAATCATTGACTGGCTTAGATTGGATGGGATTTTGAAGGTCATCTAGTTCCAACTCCCCTACCACGGGCTGGGTTAGGTTGCCAATCAATAAATCAGGTTGCTCAGGGCCCCTCATCCAACCTGTCCTTGAATGTTTCCATTCATGGGGCATCCACAACCTCTATTCCAGCATCTCACCACTCTGATTAAAAAATGTTTTCCTAACTCTCAACTGAAATCACCCCTCTTTTAATTTAAAAATCATTTCCCCTTGTCCTATCAATATCACTGAGCCCAACTCCTGACTCCACACCTGCAATTCAAATCACATTTCTGAGAGTGTTGTCCAAACACTTCTCGAACTTCGGCAGTTTGGTGCCATGACCACTGCCCTGACCCTACTGTGATACAACTCCATGCTGTTCCCTTGGGTTATATCACTGCCACCTGAGAGATCAGTAGCTGCCCTCCACTCCCCTCAGGGGGAAGCTGTGGGTTGCCATGAGGTCTCCTCTCAGTCTTCTCTGGACTGAAAAAACCAAGTGACCTCAGGTTCATCTCATGCAACTTGCCCTGGGTGCTCTCTAATAGTTTTATGTCTTTTTTATATTTTGGCACCCAACTGTTCTCGAGGTGAATCTGCATCAACACAGAGCAGAACAAGACAGTCCTTTCCCCTGACCGACTAGCAGTGCTGAGCCTGATGCACCCAAGGGTACATCTTGCAATCATTCACCACTGGAAACAAAGCTTTTTTTTCTTGTTGGTTGGTTTGTTGTTTTGGTTTAACAGATGCAAAGCAATTAATCCAAGCAGTTAGGTATGTTCTTTAAAATATAATGCTTCATATGAAAGTACAAATTCAAAACAATAATTTTTCCAAACATCTTTGGTATGTGTGAGTCTGTTAACCCATAATGTGAACTTCTCACACTATACATAGGGTGAAACTACGATTTTTTATTCATTTATTTATTTTTAAATTAATTAAAAATACTCAATGATATATATTCAAAATTTATAATATGTTTCTGACAATGTACTGTCACTCCTACCTATGTTAGGTAGAAAACTTTCTTACTGTCAGCCATAAAAAATTGAGCATCAAGATGCCAAACTTCCATACACTATAAAGGAATTATGCATTGAAGAATGTTATAGCAACACAAAATATTTTAAGCTCACATGGTAAAAATACATGTCATCAAGAATAAATAGAAGTGACATGACTTCCTTTGGATCTATAATAACTGCTGGTATTTCAGTCCTGGAATTTGACTAGAACCATTAAAAATAATTAAACAAGATGCTCATGTTCACTCTGTTTTAATATTAGTTTAAGTGTCCAGAGGAAAATGGCAATGTTTAATATTTAATTATCAAACACTTTGATTAAACATTCAAGTGTTAAGCTAATGTTAAAGAAGGCTGAAAAGGAGTTTATAGAACCTTCCATAGGTCTTCTGGGTTCAAATGACAAAAATGCTTTTTGAAATTTATCAAATGGACATTTTTCATCAAAAAGTGATCTGAATCTAAGGTCACAAATGTCAGTTGTAATCAATAAGCAACATTTTAAAGTTTTTATTTAGTTCTGGGCTGAGCAACCTTTACCATAACAACAGAATTTGCAAGACATGGACTAAAATCAGGTATGAGTGTAGCAACTCCATGGTAGGGCAGAAGTTACTCATTCTATACGCAGGAAAAGGTAAAATGATGCACTGAACCCTACTTACTCCCTCAAACAAATAATTTACAGTTTTTCCATTCTACAAGAAGTAAATGGAGCTCCATAACAATATATTAAGTTGATAAGCCCCTCAGTCAGGTCCACAACTTTATAAAGTCCTGAAGAATTCCCTTAAAATCTACTAGAGTTTGTCCAAATAAGCTTTCACACATTAGACATTATACCTTGTCTTAAGATACATTCCCCTTTCTCTGTAATTATTATTTTACATCAATCATTTATAAGTTCAGCCCAGTTTTCCTGGGAACTCCTATTCTATCCTCTTATCACAGCAATTTGAACTCATACCTCTAAAGAAACCTGAAGGGATTTTTCCAAAACTCCAGAAAAAAAAAAAAAAAAAAAGAAAAAAAAAAAAGAGAAAAAAAAAAAAAAAAAGGGGAGTTCAGCTCTTAGATGAATTGCTCATTGCAAAACCTGTCCAAGAAGGTTTGAGACAAAACCAAACCAAACCAATCCAAACCAAAATGAAAAAAAAACAAAAAACAAAACAAACAAACAAAAAAACCCCAAACAAAAAAACACTCCCTAGAAACTAACTATTCTCAATCATGAAAAACTACAGGGATTGCAAATAGGGATAAACATCAATTGCCTGGGTGCAAATGTAGAAGCCTTCACTTTTATCCATTTTACATCATAGGTGCAAATTATCAAAGTGCAATTTCTACTGTATTAAGAAGACAGTACATTATGCTTCTAGATTTCAGTCACATTTAATAAAGAGAAATCCTACTGAATGAACAGTACCCCTTGGCTACTTTTAAAGTAATCCATTGAGAATAGCACAACATTTAAAAAGTATAGTGTATTTTTTAAGGAAAGAACATCCCAAAGAAACGTTGCTCTTGGTTTTCTTTATATATGAAATAATTTTGCAAATACTGGTAATCTAGAATTTGGGTTTGTTTCTTTGTTTTAATTATTGACAACGAGGAAAAGATTGTTTAAGACTAGCTGTAGCAGAGTTTCGGATACCAAGTGTGACAGACTCTGCAGGTGTACAGTGCTTTTCCTATTGATACAAATTGAATTTGAACACTGCAATTTATTCAGCAAATCAAACCAATCACTGCACTGCACTTTTCTCTTTCAGCTCTCATTTCCCAACCAACTACTCTTAACTACTTTGCTACTTCTGTTTTACAGCAAAGTGCTACTAGGGGGTCTTTAATGGTGAAGGTAGGGGGATTTACAAAATTTTGAAGAGCATTTCAACCTTTCACATCCACCATTATGTACCGCATCATTCAGAGCTCTTTCATACTATCTACCTGTCTCAAAAAACTCTAATATTATATGTATTTATCCCTACCTTACTAAAAAAGTAACTATTACCTCATGCAAAATGTTTAAGCATATGTGTATGAATTCTTCTTTCTTTTCTGGCTCAAAGCTTGCCTCCTGAGGTATTTCTTTTGATAAGACTCTAGGAGATGAGAGGTGGGTGTTGCTGTGTGGCAATCAATATCACTGTCTGGACAATTTTACATTTGAAAGCTTTTATTTGGAGCTGTTTGCCTTTAGAAAGGAGTGCTCAGGACTGTTTACTGGACTGTTTACTGGCGGAAGATCTATCCTGTGACCAAATAACTCCTGTTTGCTATGGGAGATTGGGGGATGATACCATTGTATCTTGTGAAGATGAGATACAAGTTTACACCTCCATGCTCCCTCTTATCTGCTGGCAAGGCCAGGGAGATGGGAACAAAAGGAGTTCCTGCTGAGATCCAAAAGCCAGTAGCTGTCACTCCTAAAAGAGCTGACTCAACCACTTTGGACTTATAAATAAGTTGGTACTGCCATTGGAAATTAATTGCCGTCATCACCATGGTCACCATTGTCGTCAACGGAACAACGCCCGACGACCCACCTCTACTGAAGATCAACAACTGAACTACGAACTACGCTGTACCCATGGTGGTGACTACCTCTCTCTTGCTTCCTATAAAGACTCCTTGCTTCTATTTCCTTTCTTTTCTATCACCCTTCTTCTCTTCCCCATCACCCTAATTCATAATAGTGCCTGTCCTCCCCTTCCCCATCTCCCTGATTAAGATTTGTAATAGACTGTTTGGACCAACATTTGAACCGTTACTTCTTAATCTCACGCTGGAGATATATATATAGATATATCAAAGAACCTCCTCTCCCTCCAATAAATTGGAGCGAGACAATATCAAAGATCAGAAAAGCATGCAAGTGAAATTTGCTCTAATAAACCGTGAACACTTGTCCAGAGATTACTTCAAATCCTTCTTTTTCATTAAAAAACAAACTGAAAAATAAGTTTCCTTAAAACAATTGTATTTTAAGTTTTTTTGTTAAAGATATTTAATGTAACCAGTCCTCCAAAATAACCAGTGTGAAAAGATCAAAGAATGAAAGTTAACACCAGATTGCTCAGTAGATAAGTGCAGAAAGAAAAGTGACCAACTTAGGAAAATCAGATTGGCAGCAAGCTAAAGGGGAAAAAAATAGAGCAATCTTACAGTGCTGAGCCAATATATAACCCTGGATTAATAGCTAGCCTTGGCAAGGCTCAAATGTGAAGATGCTTGCATCGGGCATCCTAGACGTGCTGCTACCAGAGGTTGTTGCTATGGTAACCAGTGACAGTCAGCCAACAGTAAAATGAATTTAGAAAAGATAGTTAGGAAGTATTGAAAGGAAGAAAGGAAAAGAAAAGGAGGGAAGAAGTTTGATGTCTGTAAGAATATGCATAGTTCCATTATCTGCTGCTTGTTCTATGGCAGCAGAGAAATCAGTCATTGAAATGGAACGGAATTTCCATTTTATCTCTGTGATATTTGAAAGATATTCCTGCTTGTATGAGCTTCTAATTGAAAGAAATTATTGTCTCGTTCATGCGACAGCTTGTCAATGACTCAGCAATCCAGCAAATTCAGCAGCCTCTGAAAACTGCATGAAACTGTTAGTGCATTGTTCTCATCTAAACTGTTTACAGGAAGCACGGAGTGGCCCATTTCTGTCTTTTGCCTTTAAATCAGCCTAGGGAAGGTTTCACCCTGACATCTAAAAGGGCTCAATGGAAGAAGTATTTGACATTGAAACAAAAGGATTTGGGATTTTACAAATCTGGTGGAAAACTCAGTTGATTTTTTCAAAGAAAGAACAAAGCACAGACTGGTTATTTTAGAAGCAAAAATTTTTTCAAAAGAGGGTAGCTAGAACAGCAGTCACTGGACCGTAAATCATGGTGCCCATGCCCAGCTGTGCAGCACAGCATGGAAGAAAGGGTTTTGGATGGCGGTGTCCCTCAGCGATAGCTGTGGATGTGTATGCCAGAGAGGTAGTTATTGTTGTTTACTTGCTGTGCTATCAACATGGTATGCTAGAAAGCACACTTTTTAGGAATCAGTGTGTGTGCACTATATTATCTTATCTGCTGAAAAACATTGTCCAAGTCCCCCAGAAAGCTCCTGCTGGAGTACTGGCAGAAAGAGATAAAAATGAAGTACTACTTCTGGTAAAACTATAGTGCTGAACTAGACTTCCCCACAAGCACCTTTTCCTAAGATTGACTGTATGCTGCGATCAGGAGGATGAACAAGAAAACCTCATACTCAGCCCCAGAAATACGCCATGGTTGATTTTTTTGCATCCATTCTTCAAGCCTGGAAATACATAAGCAAAGACTAAACAACTGTGTGAAAGAGCAAGTGCAGAAGAAGTTGTTATTTTCGGAGAACTAATGTCTAGAGAGACACAAAAAATATGCTCTTACAGAAACAATAGACACAGTCACAGTTATAGAAATTGGCCACTTTGCCTTCCCTTCCATCTCAGGGAGCACAAGGG
The DNA here is from genome assembly GCA_028571105.1 of Tragopan temminckii. Classification (NCBI taxonomy): domain Eukaryota; kingdom Metazoa; phylum Chordata; class Aves; order Galliformes; family Phasianidae; genus Tragopan; species Tragopan temminckii. The sequence goes on along the minus strand of JAOWBP010000001.1, from coordinate 131,970,308 downwards.
CCTACATACTTCAGTTGCCCTTGTAAGATCATGACTCGGGGAAGTCACCAAGTCACATTCTGCTTCTTTTCCTCTGTAAGGAAAATGGAAAAATACAGACTAACTCAGCCTTTTAGAAATGCATTCATGTTTAAAGAAATGAAAAGTGCTAAGCAAGTGATAAATACTGATTGAGTAGATTAATACTTGGGTGATCAATATACGCTATGAGATTGCTCTTACTCATTGTTTCCCATAGTTAAGGGAATGCAAGAAATTATAATGGTGATGATTATAGCTGGTATAAATGCCCCAAGTGAAGGCTGTCAAGTGTTGTAAAGCCACATTCTCACACTTTAGTGAAGTTTCTATACTATATGAAGCCAAAATTCTACCTACAGTCCACATCAGAGGAAGTCAGGATTTCTATTAATTGATGTTTTACATTGACTTGATTTTAAAAAATATTGCACTGAAATAGATTTTACTTGGTTTGAAAATGGAACAAATTAAAATCAGGTCATTCAGCTAATATTGAAAATGACAATTTTTCTAGTACATTCCTCAAAGATCTTTATGAAAGCTCATCACTACAGTAATATTAAGCAAAGTAAGAGTACTGAGATCACAGAGTTCTCTTTTGCTAGATCCAAAAAAACAAGTCCAAATAAATTTCATCAAGTTACAAATTTCAAAAGGTTATATGCATAAATAAATAAATAAATAAATAAGAATTGAGCATATCTTCTCTGGCAAGGAAGCAGACTACAGCTCTAAGCACATGAAATATTTCCACAAGCACAAGCAAGAAAAACAATAATCAAAGTATCTGGGGAGGAGCCTTCACTTTGCTGACGTATTTTCAAGTTTTCAATTTAAAGCACATGATAGCAACCCTGTCAACAAAAACTAATCAGATCAGAAGTACAGATCAGATCAGATCAGAAGTACAATTATTTAGCCATTTTTTATAGAAAGTAGGCTTACTTTTTTTTGTTGTTGTTGTTTTGTTTTTGTTTTTGTTTTTGTTTTTTTTGTAATTTCTTCATATTCAGAAAAGATAGCAGATCTTTTATTTAAACAGGTAAGAGAAACGTTATTTTTCAGTGTGTTTTTAAGTGACCCATAATATTCACCTTGATTATTATTATCCGTATGAAAAGCTAGATCATCCAAAGGATAGTAAATGAAAAAAAGCAAACAGAAATCTATGCAAAACTCCTTGCTTATTTCTTCCTACTGTGTTCAAACTCATGGCAGTAAACTCACTGGTCTCTAAGAAAGACATACAAAGCTTTTCAAATTCACTGTTCTACCTGCCATGTTTCTTTTACAGAGGGTCTGCACTGCAGATGGTAAAGGTGGAATCAGATGAAGGTACAGAGATTGCTACACTGGAAAACGCAGTTCCTCTTTTCTGAACAATTCTTTTGCCATTCTCGAGCAAGTAACTCTCACACATGCAAAATAGTTCACTTGTAAAAATTCAGGAGATAAGAAAGAATACATGCACCTGAGAATAGAAAGTCGTCCTGAGAGGACAGGCAGTTTTCTGAACATCATTGGATTTTTGTATCTAGTTTCAGATTTTCTCACCATAGTGTATGACCCTATTTGAGTGAAATTTGTGCTTAAATTATTAGAAAACTTGGGGCAAGCCAACATAACAAAATGATTCTATTTATACAAATCTAACCTGATGTTGACATGAACAAGGGTGCACTCATCCACTGAAAAAGAAGCCAAAAATGAAAAAAACTTGCAATTCCCAAGTGAAATAAAATCACTGGGGTGATACGTGCCTTTACAAAGGTAAGAACTTTCCAGTTAAGCATCTGATCTAAAGTCAACGTCATATTAAAAAGCAAAAAGAAATCCAGAAGGAACATTCACGAATGATACACTATTGTTAAATCGGGGGATGAACATTACAACTAAGTGAGAAAATACAATATTTTTTGCTCGGAAAACACTTTTTTAAGCACCTTCAAAGTGTTAAGCACTAGTCCTAATTCTTAATGGAAAAAGTCCCTCTTTTTGGAGTTTAAAGCAAGAACAGTCAGTCTTCTGCCCACTGGAAAATTGAAGTTTGCCATTCCTGAATTCATTAATCATTGAAGTCCACTCAACACAGAAATAGTTTGTGTCTTCATAAAGCATGAGAATGAAAATACATTTAACCTGCTATAGATCTGCTTTTTCTTCATATTTATTCACTTATGAAAGAAGTATGTTTTATGTAGATTATGTAGGGTACAAAATAATGCTACCTATGTATTTCCATGGAAATTACAACAGATACAAAGAGCACAATAATGCTATTCAGTAGAGCAAATTCTCATCTACAGAATACTATTTTTCAACACAGTCTCCACAATTAGCTGTATATTTTCACCAGTGACAAACAGAGCCTGCATGCCATGCTCTTAAAAATCTGCAGCATTGGAGGTGACTCACTATCGCTGTCTCCACTGCAGAAATGCACCACCCACTGCCTCACTGTGCTCACATCCACTGTTGGGTCTCCATAAACATTCATCAAACATCAATGAATGTCAGTGGGTGCCATTTCTTTTTTTTTGTATGGAGGAATTCAATTACACTGATTTGTTTCATACACACTTTCAGATATCATTTTGTCATACTTCCCTTCTGTTGTCTTCTGCCCCATGGCAACAAAGTGTAATGGAATATTGGTGGAAAGGTTCATCCTCTACTGCCATACCACCAACATCTGCCCCTGATGTTGCAGGCTGATATCATAAAATAGGAGGCATTACTTTCAGAATAGCTCTTATATTTATCTAGATACAGGTCAGAAATTTTTTGACTACAGACCTTAACTTTTATAGGGTCAAAGCAGTAAGACTAAAGTTTGCAAATGGGCTGTTCATTTGATGTATTATAATCTAAGTGCATTTTTTTTTCCTTGAGAAATAGGCCTTGATATAAAAAGTGATGTGAAACCGAAACTCTTCATTTTCAGGGTGAAATAGGGGTAATTTCTGTACATCAAGTTATCTCACATATGCAGTCAAGTAGCAAGGCACAGAGAAGGGCTTATCACTTTGAAAAAACTTATCTCAAATGCACCTTTTTCATATATTTTCTAATTGTTTCAGAATAAGCGTTTCCTAAATATTTATTTGATATTTAACAAGCAATTAATGTTATAATATTCTATTTCTAATTTATTTTTAATTGTAACTGAAAAGGAAACACTGCACACACAAGCAAATTATTAAGTATATAAAAAAAAGAATTTTGGTAAAACCAATGCAAACGCAATTCATTTGATCCTTTTCTAACAATAAATGAAAGAGTTTGGCCAATAAATGGCTTAGCTACTTTATTTATTTTTTCTTCTTTTGCATTTTCTTTTTCCAGCTGAAACTTCTTGATTCTCTTACCTACAGAATACTCTGCTTAATTAGCTCTCTGACAGTTTCTAGCTGCACTTGTGCTAGGAAACACCACAAATGGACAAGTCTCTAAACCTACTAATCTGACAGATTGACCTCTGATAAATCAATGTTATTATAATCCGTAGCTTGCTGCCTTCTGCTTTAGCTGTCTGTGGCATGCTTTGATTAATATCTGCCTTGCAGGAGAAGCATATGAAAATTATGTGCAACTGGTTTGAACTGTTGTGCAACCATGGGACACTGAGCCACTCTCGGGAAAAACTTAAAATGAAGTGTAGTAGACAAATATCAGTTTCAGGGATTTTGACACAGAATTATATTCAAATTAAAGAGAATATTATTCTGGTTCCTTCTTAATCTTAACTTTCTGTTTTTTTCCCTTTCAGAAGATTCTGATAAAATATATGATCGTCCTCTGCCAAGGCTTTCAATTCCTCCTCGGTGCAGACGGCAGGGTTTATATGATAAAATTTTAATGACCATGGACCTGCATAACAATGTGAGTCACCAGCACATTTTCAATAATGCTACGCATCTGTGAGGACTGGCACTGGGTGATATTCCTACTGCTAAATTCTACACATCCTAAGAGGCAGGCTTAGTGGAGATAGAGGCAGCACCCGAGAAAGCTCCATTATCATGCAGCCGTCGTACAGATGAAATGGAGATTTATGAATCTCTGCCAAAGAAACTATATTATGGACTGTAAATTAAAATAGGGGCTTAACACACAGTGAACTACATGCTAGAGAGGTTGATTTCCAGATTACCCTGTCTATTCAGGCCCAGGCATCTGTAGAGACCACCCCTTGTGAAGCAGTACTGAGCTCTCCATGAAACACAAATGTGCTAGACTTTGAAAAGCAACTGACAAAGCTTTTGTAGTCATGGGGAAAAAAAAAAAAAAGTCCTCAGCTACTTCAGCAGGCATTTTACTTGCAGCGTACTTTTGTAGTATGATGCCTGGGACCCAGTGGTTTCATTCTCAAAAGTAGTTCCATTGCCTTCAGGGAGAGACTTCTATTTTATTCTTCTGTAAGTAATAGAGCATTGCAAGCTCAAAGGACAAAAATTTGGTTTTTGAATTACTGCCTGCTGTTCATGAATCACAGTCTTATCAGAACTATCACTGCCTACCTACACCTGAATTGCTAAATCCAAAAAATTCAAACTATTAACTATATTTTAGATTGTTAAGTATCTTCTAGAAAAGTCCTCAGGGAAAAAAAAATCTGGAATGAAAATAACTGGATAATAAATAGTGAAAAAGTTAAAAAAAAAAAAAAAAAAAATCTCAGGAGCAGCAAACTTGGATAGTGAAGGGATTATTTCTGTACTGAACTACCTCTTGGCATATGCCAGTGTTTGAAGTACAATGCAAGTGACACAAGCTGGAAGATTAATCTTGGAATATATTCAAGTATGCAGCTACCTATACGTCCAATGACTAGGGGTTTCCTAGGAAAAGAGAAATGCATATCACCCTTTCTGATATTCTTTTTTCATCCCAGACAAAGATCATAACACAGCTGTTTCTTTTTCCACCTTTTGCCCATCTGAACAAAAAGCTCCACATAATCAAACACAAAGTAAATTTGCTCATTAAACACTTTCCCATATTCTTCATTGCATTTTATATTTCTATAGAAATTGGGTTACA
>JAOWBP010000001.1:131927184-131965144 GCA_028571105.1 Tragopan temminckii | reverse complement strand
TAGGATTCGCCACTAGCAACATGCACAGGCCATTACATTTCTACAAAGCCAATAAAGCTTTCCAGAAGAAAACAAAAAGAAACAAACAAACAAAAAAACCCACAGTGAATATACGATTTTACTAATATGGGAGCCTTTGTTGTGGACATGTTAATGATGGACCATAATAACTACACTGACATAGATTTATAATCCCCTTCCCACTGTTTGACAAAAAATCTTCCAGCATTAGTATTACATGAAAGTATATTTTCCAACAGTATAAAGCTAAACAGTTGGTTAATAGTTTCTATTGGAAAAAAATATTTATTTGCCTGTTTTATTGCTAACTATAGTTGCCATTTGCTTTACTTAGGGCTATAGAAAGTAAATTTCTCCTACATAGCAAGAAAAATGCTGCAGTTACCTGTGAGTTACACTTTGTAGCACACTGCTTAGAAAAGGGCTGTGTATTTAAACAGAGAACCAGGTGAAAATTATGACTTGTTTAGAGATTGTTAAGACTTGAGTAAGAACAAATTACTGTGCTTTCTTTAGCTTTGCAATTTTAATAGCAAGTCCTGTATCTATTTATAAAGTACCTCACCTTTAGATAGCTGAACACATTTCTTCTTTTAATTTGGTTATTTTTTGATACAGATATGCTGATTGTATTAAATAGGTATCTTTTCAAATTGTTAAAAAAAAAATTAAACAAGTAATACTAACACGTGTCATAGTTGTTAGATTTTCTTAAAAAGAAAAATGAATCAAAGAATTTGTTCATACATCGGTATAACACAACTAGCCAGACACCATTAGAATACAGATTCTGTGTGTACACACATGCATCTTAATTGGTCTAGCAGATTCCCAAATTGTTCCCTTATGGCTATTCAAGAAACAAAATAAATCATTTACGAAGCTTCATATGAACAGCTAGAGTAGGTTTTTTTGTCCTTTCTGTTTCCTATTTTGAGTCATTCTCCTTTTTAGGTCCAGAAAGCTCAGAGATGTTAATTGAACATGGCACAGGTGATTTCTAAAACAACCCTGTAGCGACTGATGACCGTTTTATATCTGACAACTTCTCACTATCCAAAATTTCCTCAGGACCATGTTTCCATAATCAACCCTCACGGAACTATTTAAACTTGCCATCTCACTGTCTGCCACTTAAAAATATGCGTAATTCCAACCCAGATAGTAACACCATGGTACAGGAAATTGAAAATACAAAGCCACGATCTCCTCTCATACACAGGCAGAAGACTACACTGATCACCTCAGGATCCAACTCTGACTTTCAGTGGTTAATCTGCTATCTCTTACAGGTGACTGATTCATAAAATATCTCTAAATATGGCATTGTGCTCCTGTAAGCACTGCACTGCAGGGATCTGTGCTCCCTAACAGTACTTTATTGTTTCCTTTTTCTCCGTGCTGACTTGTACAACAGGTCATTTTGGTACACACAGCTTTCGAAAGACACTAAAAAATGTCTGCAAGTGTAACCTTTTCTTCCAACAGATTTTTCCAAAACCTCTATATAGTATAGACACTTGACAACACTTGAGGAAATGGTGAATTTCTTACTACATTTCTTACATTTCTTACATTTCTTACTACTAAGAGAGCTTTATAAGACTAAGTTCATCCATTTATACAAATAGCTGATAAGGCTTTATCACTAGATATCATACAAAAACAAGGTTTCAAAAAGCAGAGAACTACAACAATTCTTCAGGCAAAGCACAAATTCGGCCAAGATAAAAACTACTCTATAGCAAAGACCAAGATCACAGACACAAAAGCACTTTTATTCTGATCAATACTGATATGGTTCATAGAATCACAGCAGAAGGCAGTCAACCAGAGCCAGCTATCAGCCAAAGAAATCTGACCTCCAGGGCTGAGGTGTCACAGACCCAGTCCAAACCACTTGAAATATTGTTCACACACAAATTAAACACTGCCACTCTCAGCGCTGCCTTGTAACTAATGCAGTGGATGAATTAGCAAGCAAACTAACTTCAAAGAATCCTTTACAGAGGAGACATATGTAAATATCAATGCTTTGATCAACAGTGTCCATCAGCTGTCTTTCTCCACACACAGATCTACTATTTGTCATAAAAAATATACACAGTCAATTATAGAATAGACAGCTGCTCTAAATATGGACTATTGAGTTGAAATACACCTGGCAACCTCTTGAAATGCTCATTCCCTAAAGAATGCAATACTACTTTAGGTTGAGACACAATTTGTCTTTTACTGAAGGAGCTTCATTAGGGAATTAGCCCATCTAAATTTTTAAAATCCCAGATGCTGTTGATAATGTCACTGAGGAGTTAAAACATCATGTCATTTGTTACTTTGCTCATATCAGAACCCAGCAAAACTCACTTGCCTTTTAAGAGCCCCATACGGCCAGTGCGTAAAGCCAGTGGAAAATGGAGGCTGACGGTGGACTACCGTGACAACCTTTTAACGGTCTTTGCATATTGACAACTTAACCTAATCAGAAAACAAAGCAAGAAAACAAGACTTGTACATTGAAAAAACATTTTATTTTTCAGACTCTGTTAACTCTGCAGCCTTTCACCTCTCTGGGCCTCGTTTCAGTGATGCTACAGGGAGTATAGCTAGACATAAAAGTTCTAGTAGGTACAAGAATGCATATAGTTTAATCCCACAATATCATAGAATGTGGTACGCAATGAAGGGGATATGGCCTCTTCTGTCAGCCATTCTTTCAGAACCAATTTACCCAGAGAAGAGAGCCTTGAGCTGTGCAAGAATGGAAAGCACAGACTTACTGCTCAACGCAAGACAGTGTGTAAACCATGACCTAGCCCTTATGTCCAGTAGGTACAGCACAAAGCTATCAGGAGGCAGTCTATTAGATTCAGAAGCAATGTCAATTCGGGCACCATTCAGTCATAAATGATGCCATATTCTACTATTCCACCTTCAGGATGAAGTCTCATGCTATCACTGGTGCAGATTGTACAGCAAGAGAGAAGCTACTGTCTGATTGCTTAGCAACATCCCAAGAGAAATGTTTTCCCAGAGGAAGAGGGTTTCTCAGTGGAATTCCTCACTCAGCATAGCAACCCATTAACAACCTGTCCAGTACAAGGATCCTATATATACCTTAGGAGCCTGATCTGCTGCTGTCTAGACCATGGTGTAGTGATCCATATCTGGATAAAATGAGCATAAAATGTTGTTATCTTCTAGTTCAGGCACATTTTTACACTTACTTTACACCACAGTAAACGATTACACACATTGCAAAGCACTGAAAGTCAAGTTTGAAAGGCGTTACTTTTTACCTGTTTTTGCAAATTCTCAGTAGCACAAAAACATACAAATATTGCCAAAAGCCTCCAATACAAGCAATTTTTTTTCCCATTTGAGAATTTCAAAGACTTTTATAAACAGTCAATTCCCACCAAATCTATATGAAATAATAACTAAAAAAAAAAACCACATGTCACATGGGCAAGCAAATCAAGCTACAAAGAAGGTTACCTAAGGTCAAGGACAAGCTAATTGAAGTAACTGGTATGTCTTCCAGGTCTTCCAGGAGACATAACTCTCAATCCTCTACCTTAACCCTTATGCCACACTAACCCTTTGTAATGGCATTATCAGTAAAGGCCTTCATTTCATTTTCCATGTATTGCAGTTCCTCCATCTCCCCTTGTCCTTTTTCCCAGGCTCTAGAAAAAAGACATTAATCCTTCCTGAATGTCTGTTTTTTGGACATACTGATGCTTCATATAGATGTGGCTTTGCACCTCTTCTTCCCACTATGTAAAGCTGAAGGTGTCTTTATGTTGAACAAAAGAATAAACATGAAATTGGAAAGAAATAAGAAAGATGAAAAAGGGCAAGATAAGAAACAGTGAGCAGTTTTACAGTTCTCCACAATAGATGAAGCTGCACAGTGACAAATCAGACTTGCATATATTGTCATAAGCTAACAAAAAAACAGTACAACTTTCAGTGGTCATTCCTGTTTTCAAAACATTGCATTAAAGTAAGATGTGTCCTTTGATAGTCTTTTTTTGGCCAAAGGTACTTAGGTACTTCTCCCCTTTTTTATATGCTGTCCAGAGTCAAGAGCTTGTGAAACTTTCTTAGGGTATCTAAATTACTTGGAAAATGCAAATGCTAGCAACGATTACATCAGATGAGGCAATTTATCTAAAACAGTAGCCAGTCAGACCATATTCTCCTCAAATAAACCAGCAGAAATTCCCCAATCCTCTTCAGAGAAAAGGCTGTCATTCAGATGTGATTGCATTTAGCTGCATGTGAATTAAGAACTTACCAATATATAATTACCCTTTGGGTAAGTCTGTCCAAGAAGGTGCTTCTTTTCAAATACCATTAATAATTAGAGCAAAATCTATAATCATATGACAAGTTATATAATTTTACCATAAGAGTCCTCTCTAACAACATTGTATGTATTCCTACAGGTAATTTTAAAAGTGTAATTCCAGCATTCAAGCAGTAAATGCAGACTAAGACAGGCTTAAGTATTTTCTATATGTCTCACAGGAACTTATATTTGAATTTTCCTCCCTAAATGACTTTAGCAGACAACTGTTTTTCTTCCCTCAAATACATTTTCTTGCAGTAAACTAGTACTTGTTTATCTGAAATATTACATGTCCATAATGAAGACTTGTGATTATCTGTGTCCTTTATGTCACCCTGTCTCTCTTTCTTCCATCAACCTGACAGTATCAGGAAACTTCCAGCATAACAATTACAGCACTTAGCATCAAAAGCATGTTGCTACAGTCTTACTATTTTCTTCAGATAGAGTGAATATTTACAAGTCAACACTTTTCAAGACAGAAAGCTGAACTGGATCTTAACACAGTATGAAAAACTGCCACGTTACAATGCGTGTGCAATCAACCATTCAGAGACTTAAACTAGAAGTAGTCTTTTTATGCAAACAATAATATCTGATATGCAAATAAATACAAACAAAGCAAAACACAGAACACTCAAATAATATCAGCTGCTGCTGGCAGTCAAATTGATTCATATAATCACCTAAAAACAAACAGAAAACTTTTAAAAGCATGATTGTCTTATATACACCTAATGGGTGTATATAGACAACAAGAATACATTTAGAATCCACATGTTTATTACCAGATCTTAAACAAGCAGTAACCCCTTACAAGTAAATATTCTAATTAATCTATCTGTCTTGCAACTGAGCCACTATCACCAGTACACCTACGTACTTGCACAAGGGTTTCAGAATTTAATTGCATAAACCTATTCCCAAAAGCAGAGTAACCTAATGCACTCAAGAGTACAGTTTAAGAGGACAAATGCAAAGGACAGACAAATAATGGAAGCAGCAATTTCTAGAACATTATTAGCCTACGTCTACTTCTCCCCTACATTCCTCACTCTAAAATAAAGAAGAAGAAGAAAAATGCACGTAGTTTTGAGAACAGCCAGGAGCCAGTACTGCAGGAGAAACTCTACAAGCCCTTTTGTTTTAGAGTTCTTGCAGCAGCTATACTGAATCTGCATTACAATGCTTTGCCTCTGGGCAGCAGCAATACCATAGTATACTACATTAACCATAAATGTTTAATCATTGCCTATGATCTCAGCACAGTCCACCAGTTTCATTTTGTGAGCATGGGCCAAGCTGTGCAGAAATATCCTAAATCAAGGTTTAACAGCATCAGTAAGAAATTACTCTGGCTGTGAATCCTCTTATCTCCTCTTATTCATACTACCCAGCTCTGAAGGCAGGCTGCCTTTCTAGCACAACTGTTAAACCTACAGATACACCCCATAATGCAGAGCACGTAGACAAGCAAATTAACTTCCAGTCACATTAATGTTATCTAGACCTCAGTGATATCCACACTCCTACAAGCTACAAAACCAGCTGTCTGTTCTCTGTTGAAGTGAAAAGTCAGAGCAGAACCTAGAATAAGTGAGAAAATAAGACTGATCAAGTTCATTTCAATAATGCTGTTTTGCATAAAATTAATATTTTGGTAAGAAACGCAAGAAGAAATTTCATTCTTCGCTAGAAGAAGAAATCAGAAGACAAACAAAGCAGGATATAATAGGAAAGTCTACTATATCGCATATTAAACTGCATTATCATGACCACGGGTATAAAAACTACAGACATAGCAAACTGACATTCAACATCCTTTAGGCTGTTTATGAGCAAAGGCTCTAGTAACTCTAGGTGAACTCTTCACCTTCATAATTGACAGAAATACAATGGTGTAACCTGACTTCAATCATAGAACCAGAGAATTATTAAGGTTGGAAAAGTCCACTGAGATCATCTAGTCCAACCATCGACCCACCACCACCATGCCCACCATACCATGTCTCTCAGTGCCACATCTACTATCTTCTTGAAAACCTCTAGAACAGAGACTCCACATCCCTGGTCAGCCTGTTCTGATACCAATTTATATAAATTTTTAATTAACTTAAATTTATAATAAATTTTTTCAGATATCCAACCCGAACCTCCCATGGCAAAACTTAAAGCTATTACTTCTTGTCCTATCACTGTTACCTGGAAAAAGAGGCTGACCCCCACCTTGTCACAACCTCCTTTCAAGAAGTTGTAGAGAGTGATAAAGTTTCCTGAGCCTCCACTTCTCCAGACTGAACAATCCCAGCTCCCTCAGCCACTCCCCATAAAGCCTGTTCTCCAGACCCCTCACCAGCTTCGATACCCATCTCTGGACATGCTCCAGGGCCTCAATGTCTTTCCAGTAGCTCAGGGCTCAAAACTGAACACAGTACTTCGAGGTGCCGCTTCACCAGTGACATGTACAGAGGAACAATAACATCCCTAGTTTTTCTGACTGCACTATTTCTGATACAAGCCAGGATGTCACTGGCCTTCTTGGCCACCTGGGCACATTCCTGGCTCATGTTCAGCTGAGCGTCAACAAACACCCCCAGATCCATTTCCTTTTCCTGCTGTCAAGGCCTGATCCCCTGGTTGTCTCTCACATGTTATGTGATCACGTTCAAGATAATCTGCTCCATGACTTTTCACAACGCTGAAGTCAGGCTGACAAGACCTGTAATCCCCTGAATATGAACTAAGTTATTTCCAGCATTGTGGTTCAATGACTTCTGAATGATATCAGTAACAGCTCGCCCTGTATTAATGTACTAGTGATGGCCTCCTGTAATTACCCTTTGAAACAAAACTAAATTAAGATGACAGTACAGCAGACATTGTAAACTCCAGTGGATAACCTAAAAGAGATGGATTGACCTCTAGTAAGCATACAGGACATTAATATAAGGATAATTTTGTGACTTAAGTTAAATGATCATAGAATCATAGAATCACTCAGATTGGAAAAGACCTTAAAGATCATCAAGTCCAACCACAAACTAACCATACTATCCTAACTCTAACAACCCTCCACTAAATCAGGTCCCTGAGCACCACATCCAAATGGTTTTTAAACACATCCAGGGATAGTGATTCAACCACCTCCCTGGGGAGCCTATTCCAGTGCTTAACAACCCTTTCTGTAAAGAAGTTTTTCCTGATATCCAACCTAAACTTACCCTGGTGCAGCTTAAGGCCATTTCCCCTCATCCTGTCACCTGTCTGTTCCTTTGTGATGAAGTCTGCTCCTGTGAAATACGTGTCAAGTATTAATATGTGTCTGTGTTTTAGAAAGTTAACCACATGTGTAAATAAATAATTATTTCTGCAAGCAGAAACTTTCGTTTGCAAAACTGCATAATCCTTCAACAGGTAACAATATTTGCTTGGCATTCCAGCACGATTATACTGTGCTCACATGTGTTTTCTGAGCCTCTTTTATTAGTCATTTAGTTGTTTCACCTGAGTTTGCAGGATATACCACTGAACAACCATTCCACAATATTTAGAAGACTAATGCATCAGAAATCTCCACTGAAGTTAAAATGCACTTTTCACAAGTCTCTACCCTTAAATGAAGGGCCTCTGTTATTCCCCCAAACAAGTACCAGCAATAGTCATGCTTGGCCACTCTCAGGCAGACAACTGCTCTCTTCTAAAGAATGTTTTATGATGTTTTGGCTATATATTTTTTCCACTCCAACAAAATGGATTTGTAGGAGGTTGCCCAGGCAGGGAACAAAAGGATCCACTTTCTAAACCAGAGTAAGCCACCTAGATATCCCAAGGGTAAAAATACTATCTTTAAATAAAGATCTCTCTTGAACTCTGTAGGCCCTGTATTGGTCTATTTCATTTTTATCCAGCCTGCCACAAGTTTGAAGACTTGTACAATTCCTTTTGCCTGATGCTTCAGTAACATGCATTTTCCTTTCAAAATTGTTTAGGTACTGACCTTCTCACATCTCTTTCATTTTCAAAGAACAATTAAAAAGAAAAGAAAAAAGACGTTCGGGGAAACAGAAAGAAAACCCTACAATGTTTGTCAGTTTTCAAACATTATCTGTCTTATAGCATAGGTCAAGCTTTTAACTTATTTTTGTTCTCTGCTAACTGTAATAAGGCAATAGGATAGGGGTCCAGAATCCAGCTGCAAAAACATAGGATGAGTTTTAGAAACCCACTTTTCTCACTGGTTCCTTCCACTGAAAGCAAGGGGCATGCCTATCTTGATATTGTTGTTGTGAAGTGCTCATTAAATTATTGCTCATAGCAGGAGGCAAGGATCCTTTTGACTAAATCTGTTAGCCAGACTCCCACAGTGACTCTCCTCTGGATTCCCCAGCAGGCGACTCTTTGAAATGCTTATAATAAATGGAATACAACTGGGAGAAATCAGAAAGAGCAATGTTGACAACTGTCATAGCAGGTTACAGCTTGAATGGCAACTGAGCAGAAGGTCTCTCTCTCTGTCTCTCTCATACCTCAGATCTCCTTAGCATCATTTCTGGTATGCATCCAACCTCCATTAGCAAGACTTTCTGGAAAATTGCATTTCTTCCTAAATTCTCTCTCTTCTGTAAATGTAATGCACTGTTCCAGGCCATCAGATCTTCCAAATGAAATAGTTTTGCAACTGTAGCAGCATATCCACTATGATAGGCAAAGTTCCAAAATATAATTGATGATACATAATAGAAATTACAAGCAACATTAATGGAGGATATAATTCAAGGAAAGACCCATTTTCATTCCAGAAGCATTTTTAGGCCGTTATATAAAGGGCAAAAAAGTTAATGCTACTAAATATGGTATAATTTCTAATCATTTGTTTTTATCTGATGAACGCTATATATTTATGCTATACCACAAATCGCCTCATCAATTATCTCATTTCATCAGCATCAGAAACTTCAAAATATAAAATAACTTTAAAATATCAACTCAAAACTGATATCTTTACATACTACTTAATAAATGATGAAAGCATACATGTTTTTGAAATAAAACGTTTTTAAATAGTAAATTATACACACATACTACTTTAATTGGCAATAATAACTAGAAATTCCCCTGGAGCCATGGAAATTATACGTCACAGAATCACAGAACTGTAGGAAAGGACCTCTGCAGGTCATCTAGTTCAACCCCTCTGCTATAGCAGTTTCCCTAGAGTAGGTTGCACAAGAAAGCATCCAGGAAGGTTTTGAGTATCACCAGAGGAGAGAAGGAGACTCCACAATCTCTCCATGCAACTTGTTCCAGTGCTCTAATACTCCCAAAGCAAAGAAGTCATATTTCATGTACAGATGGAATTCAATATGCTTCAGTTTATGAATGTTGCTCCTTGTTCCATCATTGGGCACCACTGAAAAGAGATTGGCCCCATTCACTTGACTTCTGCACATTAGATACTTATCAGCATTGATCACATCTCCCTCAGTCTTCTCTTCTCCAGTTGAATAGTCCTGGATCTCTCAGCCTTTCCTCATAAGAGAGATGTTCCAGCTTCCTAATAATCTTTGTAGCCCTCTACTGGACTCTCTCCAGTGGTTCCCCGTCTTTCCTGAACTGGGGAGCCCAGAACTGGACACAGTACTCCAAATGTGGCCTCACCAGTACAGAGGGGGAGGAGACCCTCCCTCAACCTTCTCTCCATGCTCTTTCTTTTTAATGCAACCCAGGATACCACTGGCCTTCTTGTCCACAATGGTGCACTGCTGGCTCATGGTCCACCTGTTGTCCACCAGGACCCCCTGCTCCTTCTCAGGAGAACACCTTTCCAGAAAGCCATCCCCTAAGCTGTATTAATGCATATGCCTATTCTTCTTACTGAATGGCAGCACAGCCTTCTCATGTGTCAGACACTCCTTCCAGCTTCATATCATCAGCAAACTGGCCGAATGTGCATTCTGTCACTTCATCCAGGTCACTGAAGATGTTGGACAGGACCTATTACTGATCACTGGGGAACACCTCTAGCTAGAGGCCTACAACTAGTCTGTGCCACTGATCACAACTCTGAGCTCTGCAAGTCAACCAACTCTCAATCCTCCTCACTGTCCAGTTCCCACACTTCCTAAGCTTGCCTGTAAGGATGTTATGGGAGACAGTGTCAAAAGCCTTACTAAAGTAAAAGTAAACACCCACTGCTCTCCTCTCATCTACCCAGCAGGTCAAGTGTGATTTCCCATTAGTGAATCTTTGTTGACTACTTCTGATCTCATCCCTATTCCAAGTGTTCCAATCAATATTAATGTTTTCAGCTCTTGTTAATATTTTCTTAGCATACCAGTCTCTAAGATGAGGTCATAAAGCCCCAAGAAAAAGTTAAGATACCTAACAAAAGCTGTTTGAAAGCTAAACAGGGAAAACAACAAATGAAAGTGAAAAAGAAAGCAAACCAGATTACACACACACACACACACACACACACACACACACACACGAGAGAGAGAGAGACGTGGTCTAGTAAAGCAAAAGGCAGAAAATGAATGATTTGGAGATTTCACTGTTCTGAATCAGTCTAGCAGAGGTTGATGCAACAAAATTTAATAGGCTTCTACAGATTGTAATTTCTATAATTTGTCAAAAAATGTCCACTAATGTGGTCGGAATTAAAGTACCTCTAACTGACAGAGCTAAAATATAAGCTAACACTGAAGTCACTGTGTTCGAATTTTGAATGATAACTTGATGCATGTGTGAGACAAGCCTGAAGCCTAACCAGGACTTCCTACAGAGATACGAGGAACAGATAGCACGGCATGAGCCCCAAAGCATCATGTTCAAGTTCTGTATTTCAAAAATAAGTCTACAAGGTAGAGAGTACACAGGGCAGAAGCATTAATTAATCCTCCAAATAAAAACTTTAATTTTTCACTTTTCAAAAACTTTCTGAAATCTATCATTAATAAATTCACCAGATATAAGAATAAAATTGACCATTAAAAAAAAATACACGAGTAGTGATGAATGCAGAGCATTGCTAAGAGATTGTGCCAAATTTGAACAAAGATTGCAGTTTTGATAGTTTCCACGAGACTGAATAATGAGAAATTATCTGGAGATTTAAATTTCACCAAACATACGCAAACACAGAGAAGATGATCTTCTTTGACACTGAGGAAATGATTTGAAACAAGATGTCACACATTCCTTGAAATCACTCCCCCCTAATACAATACTGAATTAACGTCACTGGCCTTGAAGTTAGCTTTCATACCATTGTTTAATTGCAAATTCCAAGTTAACCTAAGTTTTCCTATCATGCTCCTGTCCATCAAACCAGCATGATAGCTATTTTAAGGTTGGCACTGTGTGGGAGATCACTGATGTTAAAAAAATCCCATCACTGAAATATTTGACTAATTAGTTCTCAAAACAGATTGAAACTTAACACAAAACAAAAAGTACAACTATACAGTTACAAAACAATGTCACTTCTAATCTTGGCTAGGAACCAGGGATACTATAACTTGTAAGCTTGCATAGCTCCTCAGTAAGCATGAAGAGCTCTCTCCTCCACATCACTGCTTCATTCTGCAGTCACCTATACTAACCTATGCACTTGGCTGTTCTAGATGTAAAGGCAAATTCCACTATTTCCCACTTGTTTTTGACTTAATGCTATGCTATTTCAAACACTGCCAAAGATAAAAGTCTCAATACTCAAATACATATAAGTTACTAAAAAAGAGAGAACTTGAAAGTCAAAAGAATTCTGGATTTGGCTGTAGGTGATACTGGACTCATAAAATGATCTGAGTCAACAAAATTGCCTTCAGCTTTCCTTAAAACAACAAAGACATACCATTTCTCTACCTACACAACAACAACAAAATCTGTAAACGTCACTGAGATGAATGGCTGAAAAAAGTCTTAGATGACTTATTCCAGCAAGATGCTACTACAACAGTCAGGTTAGACTTTGACCATCAAAATTTTTTCAGTGTGTGGTCATGCAAAGTTCTATAGACAAACAGTAGGCTATGAAATCTGTTGGCCAAACTGATACTTATTTTCTAAACAGCTCCATAATATTCTTATTTCATATTTCATTCCAGAATGTTCAACCAAAGAAAACAAGGTATTCCTTGTAATTTTACTCACTGTTGAAAGAAACACCATGCTAAGACTTGGTTCCAAATCCTATAGTTCAGATGACTCTAGTCTTTCATGTTATTATTTTATTGTGGAACAAAACTAGCACCACATATTTTAATGACTTGTTAAGAAGGTCATCATATAAAAGATAGGATTCCCAAATTCAAAACTTCAGTGATTTTTTTTTTTAACATTAAAAATGTTTACTATTGAAGTATAACTGAAAATCAGTGACTTGCAAAAACTATTCTAAAGAATCGTATTATGAATTATGATTGCTCTTTGAAATATGCATAAAGAAAATTAAAATCAGCTGTATAAATAGTAACAATTGCTTATAAAAGACTCATGTGGTTGTTTTTTATATATATATATATATTGTAAGCTTTTTGCATTGCAAATGTAGAGACATGTCCCCTTTAGTAACAACTTCAATGGTTTATCATTCCAGTACCCAACATAAGTGCTAGATTAAGGGATTGTGCAAGTACTCAATCTATTAAAAAAAAAGCCTGAAAAGAATCTCACGTGGTAATTTAAATTCAGCTGTCTGAAACATGAAGAATAACGGAAATTTCTATGGGCAGAAGTAGAAAATTAGAAGATGTACATGGTAAAAGACAGTAAGAGAGACTGAGATAAAGGAAAGAGTGAGAGAGGGAAAAAAGTAAGATTACTTTTGCTGCAAGAATGATTTGGAATGCTATAATGCACAAGAAAATTGAAATAGTTGCTCTAATGCAAGCTGAGAATTGATCTTCTATAACAAACAAAAGAAATTTTGAGAAGCTGGCATTTACACTATTAAAATTCACCAAAATTTCAAGGCGATAAATATAGCACTACTTTTCAAAACTTTGTTGAACTTCAGCAAATATTCACATATAAATATGTACCCGTCTCATCTCACTTAGTAGGTTGTGAGAAAGGTGAATCTTTGGCCATTTTAGCGAGGACCTCACGTGGATTCACTGTAATGAGGGATCCTAGCAGAGAGGTAAATCAGAACCAATCCCCAAAACTGCAGATTGACCCACTGCACACAGCTGTTTGGTCATCATGGTAGCCCCAGTCCTCCCCTGAGCGGGCAGGAGCCATGCTTGTGGTGACACAGAGCCAGGAGTGACAGTAGCCAACCCCCTGCCTATATAAAAGCAGTCCTTAGGGAGCACCGCGAACAGGACATGCTTGTTAGAAGGGCATGCTCAGCAGTTAGCGCAGGCAATTCGCATGGGGCAGGGACGGCCCTCTTCTTCTCTCTCTCCTCTTCCTTTAAGAACTCTAGGCTGTTACTGCCTCTTTATCTATCATGGTGGGCACCCATTGCAGTGGCCGAGCTGAGTCAGTGACCCAGGCCAAGGGGACATAGCCTCTCTGGGCTCATGCATGCACCTAGGTGAACAACCTGAGGAGTAATGCGGCAGTCCATACTGCTGACAGTGGGAAGCTCCGTAATCTGGAGGTCACCCTGGGTTCTGAGGGAGGAGAGGGCTGTCTTGACTGCAGGTGTGTCCTGCTCAAGGAACTGCTAGAGCAGATGGCCAGGCTGCAGCAAGAGAACAGTGGATCTGTGGTGGTAGGTCAGCCAAGGTAAACTGTGTTCACTGTTAAATCATCTAGTTGGTCCGAGACCACTGTTGGCTGACAACCTACCTGCGTCTAGACAGTTCAAGAGTTTTTAAATAGGAGCTTTTGTGGTTGTGCACCCCCTCCTCCCTTCTCTGATGTTAATCAACTGTGAGTGGTCGTGAGAAGAATTGAAGATAAAAAGTCTATTGCTCTACCTCAGCAGAGTGAGATTCCCTTAGATCTTACAACTTCTAGTCATTAAAAGCTAATTGTTTGTTTAAGTCAATAAATTCCTTGTAGTGTCCTTAAGGCTCTGTTCTGTCTACTTGCTTGAGTCAACAAGTTCCTTGCAAGGCTCAGACTACACCAAAAAGTATTTTACTGTCCTCAACTCACTACTAAAATGATCTGTGCAATGTAACCAGTTTGTTGTTGGATTTGCTCCCCTTTCTAATTAATCTGAAGCTGTTTGTGTAATCAGTGCAACAAGGAGAAGTGCAAAGTCCTGCACCAGGAGAGGAATAACTCCAGGCACATGTGGGAGGCAACTAGCTGAAAAGCAGCCTGGCAGAGAAGAATCTGGAGGTCCTGTGGACAAGATGAGCATAAGCCAGAATGTACCCTTGCTGCAAGGAAAGTTAATAGTGTACTGTCTTTCATTAGACAAAATATTACCAGCAGATCAAAGAAGGTAACTCTTCTCCTCCGCTGAGCCTCACTTGGAGTACCGTTTCCAGTTCTGAGTTTCCCAATTCAAGAGAGACATAGACGTAGTGGAGAGAGTCCAACACAGGGCCACAAAGATGTGGGGACTATGAGAAAAGGCTGAGAGAGCTGAAACTGTTCAGCCTGAAGGAGGCTCAGGGTGGGATCTTATCATTGTGAAAGAAGGTTGCAAAGAGGATAGACAAACTCTTTTTCAGTAGTGATCAGTGCTGGGAGAAGAGGTGTACAAACTTAAACACAGGAGATTCCATCTGAATATCAGGAAGCACTCTGTTAATGTGAGGGTGATCTAGTTCCTTCAACACCATCTTGAATTATCAGGGAGATAATGCTTATTTTAAAATAACAGTAGTATTAATGATCATTATTGCAGTCATGGCAGTAATTGCTATGTAGTAGTTGACCACTGAGCATACAGAATAGGTGCTTATCATAGAAGATTATCAAGCTCCAATACTGCAGCAAGAGAGTTACTGAAGCATATGCATATGCTACTAACAAAGAGGATGAAAGATCTCAGAAAGTTTATCTCTTGTATTTTTATTTGGTTTTCAGGCTAATATGCAGAAATTATATAATAACCCCAATTCTGCTTTTGGTTTGTTCAATATTTGAAGTAATGAAGAGCGCATTTGTTCAGACGCTCTGCATATTCAAGGATAAAAGGAAGTGCACGTCAGAAAGAAAACATTTATTTCCCCACTATGCTGCAAGCTGAATTGTTTTTTGTACCTTAATAAGTAAAGACAATGCATTCCTATTGTAAAAGTTAGATGTCTTGGTACAAAATTGCAATTTAAAAATATCTTTTCAGATGCTATCAGACCCTGGAAGTGACCAAATTCTGTAACTGTGGCAGAACATTTATTATAGACATCTGTTGTTTCTCCCAGCTCTTATCCCAACATTTGATTATTTATGGGCTTGCTAATTTTGAGGAAAACATAGCAAAATACTGCTTTTGTCTTATTCTTTACTAAACTGACTGAATACTCATCTAATTAAGAACATGCCCTGAGATTGAAGTACAGTGCATTATTTTATCCTGTCAAGACAAACTTAAGGATAATCCAACTGTTCTAAAAGGTACAACATCATTGACGATTAATGTTAGATGTTTATTTTCTTTGCCACACATTAGAGATTGAACCATACACTGGATGAAACAGCACATGAGTTTCATAGTAGGAGAGCGACAAGAATAGTCTAAGCTAGAATTTGAATGCAAAATATTAAAAATGTATATGTTGTTCTATATAATGCACATACATCTTAGTCAGTATAATCCTTTCATATGTAAAACTGAGACACAAATGGAAAAGTGTGTTTGAATTTGGAAAAGAAAAAATAACAAGTAGGATTTGTCCTCATATTGATGAAAGAAAAAAAAGTTCTCTATGTAAAAAAAAAAAAAAAAAAAAAACAACAAACCTAAACCCCACAACTTTATTCTTCCAACTTTTTTTACACTGTAAAGACTATATTTCTCTGTTCAGATTTCCCAACAGTTAAAAAGGACTAACTCCTATTTTTAAGATTCTCATTTGACTACATTAGAGGATTATCTGAAGAAAAAGATACAGCATCTTTAGAAACATGCTTAAAAAACCTTTCTCTCATAAATCGTAATAGCGAAAATATATAAAATAGAGAAAAAAAAAAAGAAGCAGGAACCATTTTTACTCTGTAGATGCAGAATTAATTACAGAGATCAGTGAGTTATGATGGGTTATTCAAAATCTTTAAAGACGTTAGAGACTGAATTCCACATCTCAGGACAGTGCTTTTTCATCACATCCTTTTTATGACTTGTGGCATGTCCGATCTGTTGTACTATTAAACACACTTACAAGCCCTCTTTAAATACACAACCTGTTCTATTGGAAAGCAAAACAGAACAAAACAAAACAAAAAGTAAATACTAGGAGAAGGAAGAATCATTTTCTGTCTAAAGCATGAACATAATCTTTCCTGTCTCTAGAGGATGCTATCAAAATAATATGAACCATGGAACCAAACGTGGACATTCTTACATCTGAAGTACTATTCAAGAAATCCTACTTGCTTATTCAGAATACTGTATGTAATCTCTCACAAAGCTTATGGGATGTATTTTAAACACACAGATAGAATCCCAGGGATTAAATACAAAACTTAACTGGAATTTGTGATAGATACACCGAGGAACTGCTATGCTGGGCAGCAGCATATCTATTCATAAGACCTAACTGATAGCAAGGCCTCCTTGTCACTGAAAGGTAAGGGAGCTGGAAGCATATTCAACTGCTTAACATATTACAAAGGTGAAGATTTCTTACTGATCCCCATTACTGGATACAGATTCCTTTGGTTGTCTGTGACAAGCCTCCTGCACTTGCACTACTTTGCATTTCATCTCAGTTCTGGAATGGATAACAAAATACTGTGCTAAAACAAGGACACAATGTCTGCAATGACTTTCTGTGTGTATACACTCCCTAAGCCCACCAGTTGCGTAGTGGCAGGATTTGCTTCCAGGCAGATCAAGAGCTAAAGTATGAGTTGCGTTCTGGGATACCTGTCAATTGGGTTCAAACCTATAGGTCAAGGAAAAGTAATTTTGGCTGCTCAGAAGCATCCTAGGGGAGTGTGAGGAAAATACATCTAGCAGCCTATAGCAAGAAAATTCCAGTGAAGTATTATAGTTCATCTACAGTTAAGTTGTCTTTCAAGTGAAAATATGTTTAAAACAAACAAGCCCCAACATAAACATGATACACATGGCTAAAATTGGACTTGTGTTCAGTGTACAGAAATAACTTCACCCTACACTTCTGCCGTTTTTCTATTAGCATGATTCCTTGCCATGTGGTAACAGATGTTTTGTGCAGGCACTCTTGGGTAGATTCCATCTTTTGAATAGAGTTTCTGCACCCATTTACAATTACAGTATATGACAAAGGGAATATAATTAATAATTAAACAAAATTACAGTAAGAAAGAGTCCACTTATTAACAAATACTTCAAAACATGAAGAACAAACTGTAAACTTCAGCTTAATTCTATAATGTGTAATCATGCTACTTTATCACCAAGTTATGTTCCCTTCAGGTGAATTCAATTCTGAGCATCCCAGAATTAAGATATGCATATTTAATACGTTCTCTTTTTAAGGCAACAATTTTATTCTGCCTAAATTATGTCTTCCTGAAACAGCAAAATAAATAACACAAACCAGAGCAAGTCTAAGTCTTCTTTAGCCCACAGATTAAGAGATCAGAATCCAGGGGGAAAAAAAAAAAAAAAAAAGTAGTGTTGAATAGTGATCTACTGCAACAGCAACTACAAACTGCCTTCACAAAGACTCAGCAAATAGATATAGAGGAAATAAATACTATAATAGTAATAAAGTGAATAGATAATATCTAAAATACTCTCAAAGAATACTAAACTAAATGAAAATAAAGGGTTGGGAAAAAAAACAAACACTATTTGTTTATCCATATCGGGTCATTTTAAAATAAACTTGTCCTTGTTATGAAGAGGAGTGCTTTCATTTTCATTACTGGTACAGTAGCACAGGTAATGAGTAAAGCATTAGAAATGAGTAAAAAATACTCTCAGAAATAAAATTCCAGAGATAAAGCAAGTAGGAGAGAGCTTTGCATCACAAGAATGAGAACATCTTTGTTCTGATGGAGAAGATTGCTGAAGGAAGAAAACAAAACCCTGCACAGATCTCTGCACTCTTTAAGGTGAAAATCCTCAGGAGGCATATTACCTCTGTGGTGTAAACTAGACCACAGTTGCTAACTGTCACATTTTACATAGTAGTGTATCCATTATATCAGTCCATTACAGACTGCTCCATCTAGCAGGTGCTGAGTAAGCACTCAGCAAGGAGCTCCCACTGTGCTGCTCTTGGCAGCATTGTTAGGAAAAGCAAAGCTAGCTCACTTCAAACTGATTGAGGATATCTACTTACGCTGTAGTATCACCAAGGAAGAGGCCCACCATAGTACATAGTCACTAGACAAGCATCAATCTAATGCACGTACCTGAAATCTGATCTGGTTACCAAAAAAAAGGAGTAAATAACACATTGGCTAGATAGGGACAGTCACAGAAGTCTTATTTGTCAAGTAATCCCAAAGCCACATGTTTTTGTCATGAACGTATTCCACCAACTACCTGTGTGGAAGCTGCTAAGAAATGGAAAACATATTCTTGAAAAATCCTACACTGAATTTCCATGAGTATTTAAAGCATCCTCTGCCTCCTCCCACTCTCACCTGCTTCTGTGAAAGGCACTGAAAAGAATGGGAGTGGAGGACTACAATCCTCTCACCGGAAGAGTAAGTGATAGATTCTTCAAGTTGCATGAACTTATCTGACCATAAGCTTTTATCAGTTCAGATATGAAGAAAAGATTATTCTCTGCTTATCTGAAGGAGCATTTACTTCAAAGATCCTGCTTGCCTACCTAGCACTGTAAAAATGAATGAAATTTCATTAAAGCCAATGAACATCCCACTTAGCAGAAACTTCAGTTTCTACCACCTTCCTGGAACATACTCATCTTGAGATGCCAAAGTGTGGAGAACCCAGTCCCACCAGTGCCTCAGTGAGGGATGACAGACAGTGTCAGGACACATGCTGTAACAGATGGCTTCTGACTGTTTTAAATAAATAAATAAATAAATAAATAAATAAATAAATAAAATCAAGTAGGCACTTTGATAGCTGTTTATCTTCTTTTCTTAGTCTGCATGGATATAAGAGCATCAGAAGAAAATGGAAAGATGTCATCAGTGCTTCAAAACCAAGAAAGGGGAAGGAAGAAAAACTTTTTGCTATACTCATCAGTTTGAATGAAATGCTGCACATTATTTATGAGACGTGTGAGAAACAATCCATTGTACAGAACAACGATAGCCAATCCTAGATATAAATTCTCTGCTGGTCGATAACCACTATACCCATTCCCTTAGCCATGAAAATGACCTGGCAGAGCCATAAATTCACACATTGTCCATTTTTCACAGACAAGCTCCCCCACAGACAGTCTGCAGTGCACCAGCCATGACACTGGTGTAAACATTTACTCATTTATTATGTTTTGCTGTCTGCTTTTCAGCTGCCTGACAAAGGACAAGCAAGTAGCCATGGTGATGTAACCTGGGCCAGGTTCAAGTCTCAAGTGCAGACTAAATACACATTTCAGAGATGGCAGACTATACTTACTTGCTACCCCAGCAGCACACTGGAACACATCAAACTTGGATTTTCTTTTAACACAAAAAAACTTCCATAAATCCACAGGGTTTTGGCTTATGCATGGGTAGGACTGAGTCTCTACCTGCTAATTTCTTTCAGAGAACCAAACAGAAAACTCAGTCTTACTGAAAATCTTCATAATGCTTGGCAGTGACCCAAAATCTTTCCAAAGAGCCTGACTGATAATTAGTGCATTTTCAATGATTTGCCCCTTTTGGGGCCAGTGTTCTAATGGGTTTTAGTGCTAGCAAATTGGTGCTAAGATTTGTTCTGTGCCTTAACGTGCACAGAGTGTTAAGTTACTTATTTGTAATGATACTGTTCTTGTAGGAAAGCCTGCGTTGATTGCTAATGATACTTGAGGCTCTTAATCTTAAAACGGGGAGAGAAACTGCAGGGTGTGGCATAGTCTGCTGCACAGTTAGTCATTTACTGAAAATAAAAACCTCATTTAATTCCATTAATAGCACTCAGAATATTATAATAACCATTTTATTTCCTAAACAAATTACTTTTTAAGAAGGTTGAGTAATGTCTTAAATTAAAATATTCCAATTGTTTATGTTTGTTTGTTTGTTTTTTAATGTAGGACCTGTTCAAAAATGATTTATTTGAAAACAGTAATTTGAAGAAACTTACTCTTTCCTTACTCGCGCATCAAATACATGTTTAAAATCATCAGCACAAGAAAAAAAGTACCATCTCCGAAAATTCAAAATAAGATCCATATATACACAATGCCCAACTTCTCAGCATCAGAAGCATAGCACAAACTATGGTAAAAGAAAACTGCAAGAAAAAAGTATGTAATGATTATTCGTATGTAGTTATGACATCCAGAAAAACAATGTATGAAATCTAGGGTGACTGGTAAAATATCGTAAAATATTTTTATGCAAGACTTTCCTGATCCTAACAACTTTTAAAAAATTTAATTCTTCCCCAAATATTCTGTAAGTATAAATTTAAGGAAAAGTTTTAACCCCGGCAGGCAGCTCAACACCACCCAGCCTTTCACTCGCTCTCCCCAGGTGGGATGGGGGAGACAATTGGAAAAGTGCAAGAACTTGCAGTTTGAGATAAAGTTTCCTGGGGAATGCAAAAGCTACACTCACAAGCAAAGCAAAACAAGGAAATAATTCACTGCCTCCTAATGGCAAGCAGATGTTCATTCACTTTAAGAAAAGTGATGCTCCAACTCGACAGTTTCTTGGGCAGACAAACATTATAACTCCTAATATCTCCCTTCTTTCTTCCTCCAGCTTTTATTGCTGCCAAAAATTCCACACGATATGGAATATCCCTTTCATCAGTTTGAATCAGCTATCCTGGCTGTGCTCCCTCCCCGCTCCCAGTCCCAGCCTCCATGTAAGCAGGACAGCCTGTGAAGTACTGTGTAAGCACTACTCTGCTACAACTAAAACATCAGCGCGCAATAGACACCATTTTCGTCACAGATTCAAGACACAGCACCACATACGGTAGTAGTAGTAAAATTAAGTTTATCCTAGAGAAAATCAGGACACCTAGTTAGTCAATTTGGAATTCAAACAGATTTGAATTGACAAATTCTCCTTATAACACAAATTTCAAGATTGTTGCAGTTCTATTGTAAAGTTGAGGCTGTACAGAGATTTCAACAAAGGTTCTGAATCCCTCGTAAGTATCAAGTAATTTTGTATAAACACATAAAAGACATTCATGGAACCTGAGCTTGGCTTTTCCATAGGAAGCACAATCTTGAGCCTCAGTAGACAAAATATTAGTTAATATACAAAACATTATCTATCAAGGGAAGTAATTTGACATTTATAAATAAACATGTGTATTTGTATACACAAAATGAGGTCATGTTGACTAAACAAAACCACAAAGTACTGTGAAAGCTTCTAATCATAACATAAAGATGTGAAATAATGGTACAAAGTTAAGGACAGAATTCAGTATTGAAATAAGACATTTAAAGGAGGTCAAGTGACTGAATGAATCAGCTGCTAATATCATATCAAACTTAGTTTTAATCATAGAGAATGAAAATTGCTGTTCTGCTGAAGGCTCTAAAAGTCTTTAAGCCACAAACCCAATTTTGACCTAATATACTATGCACAAAAACTGGAGAACATTCATCATCTCCTACCCAACTCCCTGAATTGTCTAACTGCAAACTATATAATATCATCCTGCATTTTCACGCCCATTAATTGCCAGTCTACATCTAAATGAAAGTGTAATTACCTTTGTAATAAAATACAAAAAAAATCTATCCTTAATTTAATGCTTTTGAAATCACATAAATAACTAAGGTAAATAACCCTGCTACTTCAAATAAATCACAGAGTAGACTGCCCTTATGAACTTGCTGGAGTGCACAAAGGAGATGCAAAGAGTTTGGTATTTTTTTGCTCTGTTTTGCCTTAAAAAGCTCAATTCCAGTGAGAGAAAAATGTTGAGGAAATTTCTCTAAATCCAGCATTTATAGAAAGAGATAAAGACAGATATCAACATGCATGTAGACTCTATGGTGCTATTCTTAGAATATTCATGTTTGCACACTGAAATATATTTATGTTTATTCAGAAGCACTCCATGACCTAGTAACTCATATACTCATGTCATTACACTAAATATTTCTTTTCATAGTAAGTGGCTATGCAGTCACTCTTTCTAATCTGCATTACTTATACTATCAATGACATATAAGTTACTTTAAAACTGCTGCATGAATGTTGCATGCTGAAAGACAAAAATCCAAGTTAGAACACTTGTTATAGTTATTGTAGTCGTTGCTTGTTGTCCCTCATTTCCTCATGCACTTGCACATGGCACCAAACTAACACAAGATTTCAGTTTTCAAGGACAAAAAGGATAAATGCCAAGATAAATACCTTGAATTAATCCCAATCCATCACCCCAAATGTTAGGTGCAAACTTAGTTGTCAAAGAAAAATTTCTTTGACAGTCGTTTTGATTCTGTTCTCCACTTATTTCTCTTAATGCTGCAGCACACCCATTTGGTGCTATCAAAGGAAGAACGTTACAAGATGTGATGGTTGGCATCTTAGTAACTGACTTTCATAGTCAGCTATGCTTACTGATAGTAATTAGGCTAAAAGTTCCTCAGGTTTCACCATCTGTTTGTTGGGGTTTTTTTTCCTATCTTTTTGTACAACACCTCTAACGAGTTATTTTCTACTTATTTTTTCTTTGTGACTGTGACCTAGAATGTAGCAGAAACAACAAAAGATTGTAGACTCATCTTTCTCTTGTCTACTGTGTCTCTTTGTCACGCTTTGAAAAAGAGGAGTGAGGAGGAGAAAGAATGAGAAAGGAGAGGACAAGAGAGGAACCTTTCCCTCCAACCATCCTACAACATGGCAACACCTCTATTTCCCACACTGCTCAGCAAACTCTAGGTCTCTATTACATAGTAAGTCCCATCTTTCACCTTACTTTCCCTTCTCCCTATCTCTTCCTGGACATCTCCAGCTGCTGCAAACTAAAGGGTAAACATTTTTTCCCTGCAGATATTCCACCTGAGCCATGGTACAAAGGCCAATCAATGTAAAATAAGTCTTTTTCTCAACTGCCAATTCCTATCTTTTTAGAGAATAATACTACAGAAATTTGCAAAAAACAAAAAACAAAACAAAACAAAACAAAAACAAAAAAAAACCAACCAAACAAAAAAAAAACCCACAGACACTCATGAGGACTGTTTCATTGAAATTTAGACAGCCTAAGGTTGCTTGCAGATTTTGATTTTTCTTTATTGTAATTTTTATGTCATTCTCTCCTATACTGCTGACATCACATAAGTTGTTCAAAATATATTAATAAACACAGTATTGAATTCACAGATCAGCAAGACTGAGCAATTACATTATGTTATGTTGTGGAGTTGATAATTAATTTCTTGTTGTTTGGGTTAATAAAATGTAATTATTCAGAACTTTTTACTTTTTAGACTACTCAGATCACTCCAAAAATAATTCCTCCTATTAATTTCCATGGAAATTACAACTGATACTAAAAATACAATAGTACTATGAGCAAATCCTCAACTACGAAGCACCCATTTTGAACACAGTCTCTACCACTGGCTATACATTTTCACCAGCAATGAACAAGAGCCTGCATGCCACACTTGTAAAAATCTGCACCAGTAGAAGTGACCCACTTTTTGCCACAGCTGAAACACACCACCCACCACCTCACTGTGCTCACATCCACTGCTCAGGCAATTCCATGTCAGACCCCATTGTATCACACTGCCCCTCTGCTGCCATCTGTTTCACAGGAATAACTGTGAACTGGTACTAGTCATTGTAATTGAATAAAATCATCCTGAAGATCAGGACAACCTCACATTAGTGCATCTTGCAATGGATAGGAAAACTCAGCCTAGAATAATGAGTATGTCAGCATACCTATGCAACAGGTAAATTTAGCAATTAAATTTCACTTGCTTTCAAGTAATTAATACAGTTCAATTAACCACTTTAATTTCATATTGTATGTCTGAAAGTTGCCATTTATAGGGCAATAGTCTGAAATAGCTGTTGGATGTTGCTGCTGCCACTGCTTTAGCAGGTAAACTTGTCCAATCCTTTGTTCAAGAAGGGATACTCAAAGCAGGGTGATCAGGACTATGTCCAGACAGCTTTGTCTTGGGCAACCAGAAGGCTTCGTCCTGGGCAGTTTTCACTTAGTAAAATACTACAGCAAGTAAACAGATCCTAAAGTTTGGATTTAATCGTCCAAGCTTCTTTTTTTTTTTTTTTTTTCTTTTTTCTTTTTTTTTTTTCCTAATGTGAGCTCTCCAAGAAATTATTGAATTCATTCCCCAACTAATTTTTCTAGTAGTGAATGCAACTTTCTGGTAATAGAAATATAAAACAAACCTATAGCCCCTTCACAATATTTTACAAAATGAACATGTGCACTAGTACTTAGATTCTATATTTGACTTGAATGCACATTTTTCCTACATGTGACTCTGTCCTAATCTCTTTTTGTAGAAGCTATGGCTATGAACTTACTTCTGACACAGATTCCTTGGCCTGCTGATAGACAGACAGACAGACAGATAGACAGACAGACAGAAAAATAGGCAGACAGACAGATAAATGAGTTATCTGTGAAATTTTTAGCCCACTTCCCCTATGGATACTGTCTTTATTGTTACTACAACTCAGTTAAAACTTGGAATAGTTGAAATCTATTCCTCTGCAGATAATGTTAAAATAATAATAATAATTAAATAAATAAATAAATAAATATAGATTTTTCAGCAAAAGATCTCACATTAATTGTTGTGGTTTGTTTCAAAATTATTCATTTTAATAAATATAGCACCTCTCATTAATGATATACTGTATTTGATGGGGAAAATAGGAACATGAGGTTTTGGAAATACAACAGTCTGATATATTTTATTAGTCTCTCCTAACAGTTAATTTCTGTATCTATTGCCTTACAAAGCTTTGATGGTACCTGAATCAAATTTGCTAAGCACCTGAAAAAGACCATAGGGGCTTTCAAAGCTAGCCAGAAAACAAAAGCAAAACAACAACAACAACAAAAATCACACCAAAAACAACAGCAGCAGCAGCAGCAACAACAACAACAACAACATCTAGAAATATCATAAAACATTTCTCAGCAAAACATTCATTTTATTCTTCCCTGGAGATAGGGAAAACTTTGATGAATTCGTATAAATCAGTCTGAGCTTAGGGAATGAACACCAAATGCTTAACCGTGCTATCTTCTCTATCAATTATCAGGAACTGCATTTTAGAAGATTAAAAAAGCCTTCCTTTTTCTCTTTCAGATCTCAGACACACATACATGACATCATTATGTTTGCATTCCTTCGCTAACTGTCTGAAGCAAGTCAAAATCTCTAGCTAAAAACAGTAACATGGAATTTCAAATGTTTTTGGAACTGAACTTACATTTCAGTGCTCATCAAAGATTTTCAGAGTTTACTGAGAACTTCTGTATGGGAAGCTGATGTTCACCGGCAGTTTAATCCTATTCTGTAAATGACTCTCAGAATAAAACTATTTTGCATTTTCAGTATACCAAAGGGTTTACTATCAAATTTTCTGAATTTACAAGTCAATAGACAATCTTTCAATCTATCTGGTCCTTGCAGACTCAGCATGCTATTTGCAAGCCAAGCTGTTGTCCTTCTGGCTTTGTACACTGCTGTCAGCATTAAAGCTTTGGCAGACAACACTCCTTTCTCAGTAGCTGACTGGGGTGCTATGGATGCTCTCAGGTTGACTGATACTCCAGCTAGTAATTCAGTGCAGTTCCATGCTGCAGTACAATGCAGAATCAACTCAACCTACTAGCTGTAGTTGATCATATTTTGTTACTCAGTACTACTGATTCCGGCTGCATAGGCAGTATCTGTGGGTCCCATGGCCTTTAGAAAAATACGAAAAGAGAACATTAGCATCCACTTTCTCAGCTTTACAAGGTTAATAGTAGTATTAAGGAAGAAAAAAAAAAAACCTACAAAAAACAAACAAACAACAACAACAAAAAAAAACCTATGAAACAAACAAACAAAAACACTTACAATGTACATTTCCTTTCTTGAAAATGAAAAATGCATAAGAAACCATGAAGGAAACCAGAGGGCAGCATGTGATTAAAGTTCCATCCATCTGTTCTCAAAGAAAAACTGTGCTTAAAATATCACTATCCCTTAAATAACCATTTTGTGTTTAAGAAAAAGATTGAATGGGATTATATGATGTCATTCCCTGTAACAGTAAGGAATAGAACACAGAAACTCCAGAAGGTCTTCTACAGCCTTAAGTTCTCCACACGCTGTAAATATGCATGTTGTCTTTTCTCTGTATTCTGTAGCAAACTTTCCCCACGAACCAACTGTCATTCCTGATGCCTGTCTCTCTGTTACTAGGAGAAAATACCAACATCGTCACTAAGGATACTGGATCAGTTTTGTAGGTGTTGTAAATTAACCTCAGTTAAGGAATGTTGATTTACAGTGTTCTGAGGATCTGGCCTTCTGTCCTTACTACTTCATTAATCTGCATATTCTGCAACATATACTAGCCTTTTTTCTAATTTACTTTTACTTCAACGCACCTGTTATAAGTCTGGTATGGATTTATAGAATTCATACCATACTTTCTTACTTATTTTTGAAGAAGCATGGCCCTGACTCTCTCCATGGTCCATAAATTATCCATATGGCTAACTGAGTCAAGCCTAAGCTGGTAGCTGTCAGCAGGTATGAATTCAATTTTGCAAGACCAATCCATTAGTACCTAAACACTATTAATAGAGAGGAGAGAGAGAGAGAACATTTTTTCAGTCCTGGGGAATAAGAGGCTTCTGGTAGGAAGTTATTTGATCAATTCTGTTGGAGCCAGAAGACCATGGTGAATAACCTCTCATAATAACGAGTAGTTCATTCCCAGGAGAAGAGAAAGTTGGTGTCAAGAAACATGTTTTATTATATTCCTTCAAGATATCACTGAAGCTAAGAGCTCAGCAGGATTCAAAGAGGGTTTAAATATTTATATGGATAACAAGACCATCAAAAGCTACACTGGACAGTAAACCTCCTTTTTTTCCTGAGAAAATAAACTCTCATGCTTCGGTGCTTAACTCTGCTACAGGAAATGCTGGAAAGAAACAGGCTCAATGTAAATACTGCCAAATTTCCATTTTGGAGCTTTCTGAAGTTCCCTTATTTTACCTTTTATACTGCCTATGGTTTAAAAAGGACCCAGAGGGAATATCATTGTGATGCTCCATGGCGTGGCCTGAAAATCAAAAACCCATTCAGTGAACAAAAACCTAGCTGCTATATTTTATTTGCAAATTTACTTTTTGAAAAATAATGCGTTGATCCCAAGTTTAAAGTGAGTCACAAATAACTCATGTCAAATTTATTATGTGGGCATTTAAACACCTCCAGAGTTTTCTCTTTGTAGCACGAACATTGAAGAAATAACTTAGATGGAAATAGAAGAAGCAACTTTTCTGCCTAAAATCTGAAGTTTTTCAAAAAATAATTATTCTACAAGCATTCTCTCCAGAAATTCACCATGATTATCTTTAACAAATCAGCATTTTTGTATGTTACAAAGCCATAGGTCTGAAATGGTATTTTTCATAAACTTAAAATAAAATGAACTGAGACCTCGAATGCTGTAAGTTATTAACAAGCACAGGCTTTCAAGTAGAATGTCCAAAAATTGGAGACATTTAAGAAGGTAAATGAGATCACAGAATCATAGAATCATCGAGGTTGGAAAAGACCTCCAAGATGATCCAGTCCAACCACCCACATATCACCAATGTTTCCCCACTAAACTATGTGTCTTAGTGCCACATCTAAACATTTCTTGAACACCTCCAGAGATGGTGATTCTACCGCATTCCTGGACAGCCTATTTCAGTGCCTGACCACTCCTTCAGAGAAGTTTTTCCTAGTGTCCAACCTGAACCTCTCCTGGAAAAACTACCAAGGGGAATTTCCATCCTTTACTTGATGCAGCGGGGAATGCGACCATTGAGGATAAGGAGAAGGCTGAGGTCCTCAACGCCTTCTTTACATCTGCCTTTAATAGTCAGATAAGTTATCCTCAGAGCACTTTATGCCCTGATCTGGAGGTCTAGGATGCTATGTAGAATACACCCCCGGTGATTCAGACGCAGATGGTTAGAGAGCTCACTCCATCTGGAGTGTCACAAATCCATGGGATCGAACGGGCTCCACCCTTGGTTGCTGAGGGAGCTGGTGGGGTGATTGCCGAGCCGCTCTCCACCATCTACCAGTGTTCCTGGTTATCTGGAGAGGTCCAAGAGGATTGGAGGCTTGCCAATGTGACTCCCATCTACAAGAAGGACCGTAAGGAGGATCCGGGGAACTATAGGCCTGTCAGCCTAACCTCGGTACCAGGGAAAGTTATGGAGCAAATCATCTTGGGTGAAATCACACAGTACGTGTGTGGCATTCAGGGGATCAGGCCCAGTCAGCATGGGCTCATGCTTGACCAACCTCATCTCCTTCTGTGACTGGGTGACCTGACTGGTAGACAAGCGAAAGGCTGTTGATGTAGTCTACCTAGACTTCAGCAAAGCCTTTGACATGGTCACTCACAGTACTCTTCTGGGGAAAATGGCTGTCTGTGGCCTGGACACATATACTCTTCTCTGGATAAAGAACTGGCTAGAGGGCTGTGCCCAATGGGTAGTGGTTAATGGAGTTAAGTCCAGCTGGCGACCCGTTATAAGTGGTGTCCCCCAGGGGTTGGTACTGGGGCCATCTTGTTTAATATCTTTATTGATGACTTAGATGAGGGGATTGAGTGTACCCTCAGTAAGTTTGCATATGACACCACACTAGGAGGCTGTGTGAATCTGCCTGAGAGTAGGGAGGCCCTTCAGAGTGATATAGATAAGCTGGATCGCTGGGCTGAGGTGAATGGGATGAGGTTCAACAATGCCAAGTGCCGGGTCCTGCACTTTGGCCACAATAACCCCATGCAGCACTATAGGCTTGGGGACGAGTGGCTGGATGACTGTGAAGAGGAAAGGGACCTGAGGGGGTTGATTGATGTTCGACTGAACATAAGCCGACAATGTGCCCAGGTGGCCAAGAGGGCCAATGCCATCCTGGCCTGCATTAGAAATAGCAGGGAGCAGAAGCAGGGAGCAGGGAGGTAATCATCCCCCTGTACTCAGCACTGATGAGGCCGCACCTCAAGTATTGTGTTCAGTTTTGGGCCCCTCACTACAAGAAAGGCATTGAGGTCATGGAACGTGTCCAGAGAAAGGCAACGAAGCTGGTGACAGGTCTGAAGCACAGGTCTTATGAGGAGCGGCTGAGGGAGCTGGGATTGTTTAGTCTGGAGAAGAGGAGGCTCAGGGAAGACCTCATTGCACTCTCCAACTTCCTGAAGGGAGGTTGTGATGGGGAGGGGTTTGGCCTCTTCTCCCAGGCAACAAGCAGGACCCGAGGAAATGGCCACAAGTTGTACCAGTTAAGGTTTAGATTAGACATAAGTAGAAACTTTTTCTCCCAGAGAGTGTTCAGGCACTGGAATGGTCTGCCCAGGGAGGTGTTGGAGTCGCCATCCCTGGCATTGTTCAAGAGGCGTCTGGATGAGGAGCTACGATATATGGTTTAGCGCTTGTGGTAGCAATGGTGATGGGAGGATGGTTGGACTAGATGATCTTGTAGGTCCTTTCCAACCTTGTGATTCTATGATTCTATGAAAACCATTACCTCTTGTCCTACCACTGTTACCTGGGAAAAGAGAACAACATCCACCTTGCCACAACTTCCTTTCAGGCGGTTGTAGAGAGCAATAAAGTCTCCCCTGAGCTTCCTCTTCTCCAGACTAAACAATCCCAGTTCCTTCAGCCACTCTCCATAAGACTTGTCCTCCAGACCCCTCACTGTTTTTGTTACCCTTTTCTGGACACATTCTAGGGCCTCAGTGTCTTTCTTGCAGTGAGGGGCCCAGAACTGAATACATACAGTGCAGCCTCCCCAGGGCTGAGTACAGGAGGATGATCACCTCCCTGCTCCTGCTGGTAACACTATTTCTGATACAAGCCAGGATGCCATTGGCCCTCTTGGCCACAACCTAGATGAATATTAGCATCAACTTGAAGGTCACAATCATGTCCGACTGAGAGTACTCAGGAAAAAACAGAAGGTACTTTGGATAGGTTAAGAAAAGGATTCTCACTCAATAGTAGCAAAGGTTTGCTCTACAGAACTTGTAAGTGTTTAGCAAAATGACAGAAATAGGATTTGTCACTGCCAGGTTCACTGAAATAACTAGATCCAAGAGGAGAGCTAAAGGTAGCAATAATGTATTTGTGCTAATGTTAACCATACATATGAATTACATACCTAGGGAATGGAAATTGAGTGCATAGTTTAAATAAAACTCACACTTCGTAAATTTGTTAAGAGTTATCACAACTCTAACAAGCAATGAAATACAATTTCTTAGTCATTCCTTCTTCAAAATTCATTTGGGTCTGCAAAAGAATATCTTACTCATCAAGTAAAAGTCTATTCAATAATAAAGAATCCCATAACAAATATCTGTCTTCCTTCTGTAGGATCAAGTGAAAATTTAAAGGGCCAGTAATTCATGCAAACCCGCACACATCATTTTGCATCACTGTAGTGCTATTGCTAACCTCAGAAATTGGAATAGAAATTTAAAAAAAAAAAAAAAAAAAAAAAAAGGAAAAAAAGAAATACCAAGCATACTACTTTGTTCTGTTAGTTGCTTCTATGGATCCTTAGGTATGGTATTACTTTCAATGATTTTTTCCTAGGGTTTGTTGTTGTTGTTGTTGTTGTTGTTGTTTTTAGGAGCCAGTTGTAATACTGTGTTCATATTTTCCTCTAAATATTTTCAATTTGATATGTCCGCTTTCGCAGTCCTTTCTATGCACTTACCGTTCATTAAGGAGAAATCTTTCTATCATGTCTATTCCTAATGCTTATCTTCAGGTAAGCCAGCCCCTATTGCTCCTTCCATCCTTAAGAAAATAACACTTCTCAGGTATTTAATAACTTTTGTATACACACATGTACTGAGTTTGAATCTCCCACTTTGTTTCAGGAATGACTTCACTGAAATTTCATGGGTCTTCACAATATGAATATTATGTGGATTGCAGCAACAGCAATATCAAGACATTTGTTAGACTAAGAGAGAGTGCATGAGGCAAATGAATGGCTGAGCCACTTCAAATTTCAACCTAATACTTCATGCTTCAGTTTCTCTTCCTGCCTCTTTTCTTCCCTCCCCTTATTTCAAAATCTCAACTAGGCCATTTGTTACATTCTTGGTCTTACAAATATACACATATTTGTATACGGTATAGAAATATACATATATATTTCTACCCAATTCCCTTCTAGTTATAAGAATCCCATTTTCCTACTGCTTTTCTTATCTTCTCAGCCTCAGGCTTCTCACCTGACATCAGTACATACTCCAATAGTAAGCTATCACTGCTCATCACCTACTGTGAATCACAAAGTCACTGCAGAAACTTCTTGCTCCAAGATAAGCCTACTTAGAGCATGTCCCACTAGTGAGCTGCTATGCAATAGGTGCAATTTGTGTTCAGTGAAATTTGCATTCTCTGCTGCTCGCTTCTCAGAGATAACTGGTCACCACTGGGAGAAAAAGATCACTGTCTGCTACTGAGTGGCAACTACTATGCCACTGAGTGGCAACTGCTACTTGTTGAAATGGATCAGCAACAATCTCTTACCACATGATAAGCAGTCATTCTGAGTTCAAATTTGAACATCACAAACACTGCAATAAGTGCCCTGATAAGAGCACTGATGGTGTGCAGCATGATAAATACAGTTTGCAGCACCTGATCAGCTTACCACAATGAAATACCTATTTTTGTCAGTATAAATATAATTACTGACAGTATTAATCAGCTTCCACCAGCACCAGAAATGGGATAGCACCTGTTATTGATAAATAATACCTGTACTCAGTATATAAAGTGCTCCCAAACCAGGGCATGATTCTTCATCCAGCAACAGAGGAAGTTTATCGGCCCTTCACCTCTTTTATCACCTTATGAAACCCCCACGCCCCAATTTTTTTCTCTTACATTTGCTACAATATCCTCCCACTCTATTTCTACTCAGCAACAGTGCAACATAATTTTCCACCTGCATATCTTTCTATCTGTGATAACCACAAAAGCTATATTTCCCAAGCTCTTCACTTCTTTTCTCCACCTACATGTAGGTACTCTGAAAACAATTTTTCTGGAAGTTATTCAGCAGATAAACAGAAGCAGCAGCTACAGCTAACTACCATCTGAGCAATGATTACTTGCTAACTCACGGTCTTCTCCTTGCCTGCAATCTTGAGAGGCAGTAGGATTGGTTTATGGCAGAAATGAGGAAGGCTTAAGAAATGCCTTGAAATGTCACATGCAGTATAGGTTGCCAGGGACTGGTTGAGGTACATAGTCCTTCCTAGGGTTGATTTCTTTAAAATCCAGATAATAAAAGAAATTGCATTTTTTTCCTCCCTGCATTTCAGGATATATCACAGAGCTTTTGCTAGGTCCTGTCTCAACAGGCTTACACTTAAAAAAGAAAAAAAAGAAAAAAAAGAAAAAAAAAAAAAGAACTGTTAAAAACTCTAAAGTCAGATGCTGAAGTTCTGGAAAAATGAATGCCCCAATTTTCTACTGCTTTGCATCTCATATAATATGCTATTATCCGCCATTTTCAATCCAAACATTTTACTAAAGTCATTAGGTTGATTTATATTTTACAGATGTAGAAAATGGATAAATAGTGGAGTGAATGCATGCTCAGTACAATAGCTGCAGAGCCAAGAATGAATAACAGTCCTTTGAATCCCTTACCAGCATACTGTGTGTGCAATAATAAAGAGCTATGGAAACAGCTATGAAGCCACAAAATCACCTTGTTTGCACCAGTTCAAGTGATTATATGGAGAATTTTGAAAAGAAGTTGAAAATGAATGAGACATAAGGCAAGAATACAAACCAAATGTACCTTCCTCTTTTATTAACTTTCTTAACAAGGTTATCCCTGACTGTCAGCAACTCTAACAAGACCAAAACCATCTATTTTAAATGCCAAGCAAATGGCTGTTAAGCAACAGACTCCCTTTTTGTAGGGCTGATTCTCTTGAATCCTAATAGTAACTGACAAGACTTCCCTATCTGGACTTCTCCCTTTTTTTTCTTCTTCTTCTTTTTTTTTTTTTTTTTTTAAAAAAAAAAAAAAAAAAAAAAAAAAAAAAAAAAACCTTCACATTTTGAGTATGTGACAAAGCACTGTGCAAAGAGTTGCCTTTACAAGGAGGGCTGTATGTTTTTTTAAAACGGGTGAGCAGCATTATAATAACATGGAAAGATCAAAATGCAATTTCTTTTTATTATTCGTATTATTGCAATCCCCTTCATAAATGGCAACCTCTTCAGAGACATCATCTGCAACATAATATTGATTTAATGTACCACTTTATATGCCTGCCCCGTCCTCAGATTAAAGACTTAAATTAATATGGCAAGTGAAACACTAAGAAATTCTACAGTTCACCAGATAGATAGGCTTATACATACAAGGTGTGTACATTTATAGTTAAAAAAATAAACAATAAAACAACCAACTTGTCCCCACAGAAAATAGCCATAGTTTAGGCCTAATTTGCTTGATTGATCCTAAGATCTCCAAACACAAATTCATTATTCTTTTATTAACTGTTATCATTATTAGAATTTATAAGGAACTTATAAACCTATTCAACTAGACTTAAATGATGCGATCTATTTATTGAACACACTAGCAGTGAAAAATTAATTATTAAACAACCTCCACAGGAAAACACCAGTGGCCTTGTCACCTCAGAGCCAGATTGATAGCACGTTACCTTCTAGAGAGTGGGGACCTGCAACTCTCCAATATAAACCTTGGAAGGGTAATGTTAAGCATGTCACAGCATAAGTCACATTTTTAATTTAATGTTTTATTAAATGTTAGATAGAATAAATTTATCCAGGCCTCACAGACTCTGTCTTAATAAATGAATTGGCACTCTTTCAGATGTAAAAAATGGTTGCAGCTTCTCAAGGGCATCGGAAACCCTGAAGCAAGAGACACTAGTAAATACAAAAAGCAAAGGCAGCATGGACATTGATATATTTGCAAGCTCTGCGGGTGAGCCAACACTTTCAAAATGCTGAAGCTAACAAAACAAGGGCAGTGAACTCCCAAAATGGGAAAAACACCTGCAGTAAGAAGCTGTGCTTGAGTGCTGTTGCATGAACGTGTCCACTACTGAAAAATAATAAAAAAAAATAGAAGGGGTGTAGGTTTATCACCCTCCTGCTACTATATTTCAGGATATGTTTGTATCTTTAAAATTTCATGAGTACTATTAATAATTTATTTTTCTCCTGTCCTTTAATTTTTTAAGGCCAGACTTTGAAAACAAAAGGCAGGCAGTCAGATGATATATTCTCTCTTTCTACTGCAGTATCTACAGCACCTTCACTTGCATTTTCTTATAGAACTGCTGTCCTTACTAATATATATAATTTGTCTAGGAAAAATGGTTACAAGTTCCTTAGTCAAAATCAATATGCCCCTGCCCTGCTGTATCACTTCAGAGATGCTCTTAAGGTTTCCACAAGCAATTCTAATTCAAAAACATTTGGCTTACATAAGGAGGACAGCTCAACACTACAACTCAATCAAGCTGCTCTATATATTTCCACCAACATAAACTAAATGATTGTAAATGACACTGTTAAAACTGCCAGAATCTCCCCCTTCCCCCACTAGTGGATAAAAAAAAAGTAAATAATTAGCACATTTTTTCCAGAACTCTAAAATGTTAGTGTTCAACAGCTATCCCTCTCACATTGCCACACGTTACACTGTTAGACATCATGAGAACAACAGGTTTTGATAAGCAATGTGCAAAAGCAGAGAGCAATGATATGCACTAAAAACTTTTCTTGCAGTCTGTGCTTCTGGAATTCATGCAGCTGCCATCCTTCTGAATGCACAAGAATGTTTAAACCATACAACAAAAGGGAAGAAGATCCTAAAATTTCCGTTGAAATTTACATATTTTCAGGAAATCAGGAGACAGATTGTTTACATACAATCTAAAAGAAAGCACATAAGACGAAACAAAAAAGTGCTAAGTTCTAAGTGTATTAAATCCTCAGTCTAACTAGGTAACACCTGCCAGCTCACTTACAAGTCCTAAAGCTGATGTGAGAGGAAATTAGAAGTACTTTATTCATCAAATAATGAAATATTACTACATTTAGACATTAGGGTTGCATAGAAACATAAGGAGCAAAATGAAATTTTTACCTGTAGGAATGACAAAAACAAAACATTGTTCACCTAGACTATATTTATTACTATATTTTTTTAGATGACCCGAGGAAATATAAAATAATCTCAGATGAGCAGACACGCTTTATAATAGAAACTGCATATTTATACAGAATATTTAGTCTTGTATTCAAAAAGTGAGGAAAAGGTATGATACAAAAAAAATGTTTTTTTCTCCTTTATTGTGTGTGAATAACGCTTTTTGATATTTCTGGCTTTTCCCTAAGGGTGCAGCACTGGACACCAGAACAGAAGTTGATCCAAACATTCTGAAGCTATTAAGCAGTATATATTCTGTATGATGAACACACAAGGTTTAGTAAATGACATTAATAATATCTTGAAGTTTAGTTTTTAATTACTGTTAAAAGGAGAAACACAGCTTTTTTACAATGGTTGCTTTCATTTAACAAGTGCTTTTTCTTCTCTCTACTTGATTACCAAATCACCTTTCTCTGGTGGAGGGAAGGATAATAGATTCAGCTTTAACAACAGGTTTTTTTTTTATTTAAACTATAAAGAGAAACCAGCTGTTTTGGTATTTTTTAAGAAAATACTGCATGTTCTCTTCATTCTGAGGTACACTTTTGTTACTCAGGCATATAAAAAGATAAGATTTTTAAATTGGAGTAAGTCTGTACATAGTCAAGTATATAAATATTCCTATTATGCATATTATGAGAAAGTAGAAAACCACACATAGTATATGTGTCTCAAAATGCTCCAGCTGCATCTAAACTTACCCTCTTGGAACATGAATGCATCTGCTGCCCTGTCTGCGTGTCCTGGTTTTCCTATCCAGGATTAGCAGGACTTTGAGAAGAGGATATGGCAGATGTGCTCCTATTGCCAAAACATGGAATTTGGATCCTTTTGGGAACGTGCTTCCTGACTTGGACGTTTACAGGGCTATTATGT
Source organism: Tragopan temminckii (assembly GCA_028571105.1). NCBI lineage: Eukaryota > Metazoa > Chordata > Aves > Galliformes > Phasianidae > Tragopan > Tragopan temminckii. Next base: position 131,928,196 of record JAOWBP010000001.1, on the reverse strand, counting down.
CCAGTAACACAGATATACTCATAGCTCCTGCTTGAGAGCAAAGAGAAATCTGATAACAGTGAATTGAAAGGGCTTATCTCTTTACTCCAGAACAAAAGAAAACAATGATCTATTTCTGCAGTTGTTATCCAAGAATACACTCTCAATCCAATGTGCTCTAATGTATTTGAATACTCTCTCCATTAAAATGGCTAAGTACATATGGAACTTAGGCCAGGAAAGAACTGTAAACTTATTAAGAAAAGTTACCATAAGTAAATCTTAATCCTCTACTGCTTAAACAGTTAGCTTTTTTTTTTCCTAGAATCATAAAAAATATGTAATCGTTATCAAGCTCACTTTGCTAAATGTGTGACACTATAATGTGTTACTTTATTTTCTCTTTTAGAGGCAAAATTTATGAGCCTGTCTAAAGAAAACTATAGTAATCAAATATCATGTATAGCTTGTGCCCTTTCTGTAGCAATCCAAATCAATTCTTGTTGAACAAGAGAATTGTCCATATAAATTTATTTCAGTATTTTCAGGCAAAAGATAATTTGCCTAATATTTTCCTTGCCTGTTTCCAAATGAAAGAATGCAAGTTGAAATTTCCCTTTTCCTCCTAATTAACAGGCATCCAGATGAAGTCTTCTATTCAGTAAAATCCAACTGAGTTATAATGTCATAGGATGCTCAATTTTTTCCACAATATAATATATATAGTACATTATGTCTACAGCAATTGGCCTAGGCCAAACCTAAAGCCAAATAATGATGCAGTTTACAAAATTCTATCAAGAGTACATTGCTTTATTCCAGTATAGAATTTTGCACTTGGACCGGAGGAATTCCAGGCATCCATACAGACTGGAAGGAGCGGTCCTCGAGAGCAGCCCTGTGAAGAAGGACCTGGGGGTCTTGATAGATGAAAAACTTTACATGACCCAGCAATGTGCCCTTGCGGCTTGGAAGGCAAATGGTATCCTGGGCTCCATCAGAAGAGAGGTGGCCAGCAGGGACAGGGAGGTGA
>JAOWBP010000001.1:131888820-131927084 GCA_028571105.1 Tragopan temminckii | reverse complement strand
AGGAAAAATAATCTCCTGTGAATCCAGTTAACGAGGTTCATAAAGCAGTATTATCCCTGGTGATTGAACTGTTTTGTGTCACTAATCTCTGGTCACTTGCCGAGTAACAAAAGAATATTTTTTTGCCTTAAAAATAAGGCAGAATAAGTTTGAGATGAGTGAGCAAGCAAGAGAGTGGAGTCAGGGCAGGGATGGGTCTTACAGAGAGACATAGAGAAGGATATGAGGTGGGTAGGAAAAAGACAAGAGGGTAAGAGACGAGGAGGGGAAAATGAAGAAGACATGAGGAAGTGACCAGGAGTGAGAGTGAGCAAATGGAAGTGAGTGAGAGTGCAAAAGGGGAAGAGGGAGCATGAGAGAGTAAGCATAAGAGAATGGGAGCATAAGGGGACAAGATAAAAGAACATGTGAGAGAGTGAATGAATCTGTGAGTGAGTGATAACGAGTGAACAAGAAAACAGGTGTACAGGTGTGAATGTGCAAGGAGGTGGGAGCATGAGCAAAAAAGTACACAGAAGAGACAAAGCTTGAGAACTAATGTTAGAAAGGGCACATGTGAGACGGTGCAAGCCAGTGTGAGATGGAAAGAGTGCAGAGAAGCACAGGAAAGAAAGTAGGAGAGCAAGGAAAAGAAAAAGGAAGACACGAGAAAATAAACAAGGATAAACCAATCATGCAAACTCCCTTTCTGAAAAAATAATACTGAAACTTCTCTTTATGGCTTTTTAGCACTTACTACATTACTTTGAGGAAAACAAAACAAAACAAAATTAAAAAAAAAATAACTTAAATCATTCTGGCAATTGCATTCCTAATGCAGTTCTGCTAATTACATAGAAAACACGTATACTTATGATTTGATACTGGCTACATCTGATACATAGATGAAAATCCGTGCTTCTCTGAACGGCTCCTTCCTGCTCATATCTTAGAAACTCATAAACACACATACATGCCATCAAACAGATTGTATCTGCAGCATCCAGAGGCACCGTTTTAATTTCAGAGAGAAAAGAAATCTGATAGATTATGACTACACTAGGCATCAGTGGCTTGTGGATTATCATAATATCTCTAATAAAAAAAAAAAAATCTCAAATTAAAACAAAACCCACTACCACAGAAATGCTAAGTGAAAGATTAGATTTCTTTCTAATATAGTTACTCTTGATAAGTACGTGTAATAGTTAGGACCTAGAGGGGTGTTCTTCTGCTGCCCTTCAGTCACACTAGCAGTGAAGAACCATCAGATATTGGCAGAGAGAACACAATGAAAGAAACTGTCATCCTCCTTTCACCTCATTGATTTGGCACTTAGGCAGTATAACAAGGCTAAAAATTTCCACCCTTCCCTTTCTGCCACCTGGCTCATACTCTCATGCAGCAACACTATTAAGCACATTAGTCCTTGACGACCTTCCTAAGAGATCTCTTCAAGCTGGCAAGTCATATTACTCTTCATTAATACTTTAACTTTATTTATTTTCTTGAAGATTTACATAACATTCTCAGATTTTAACATTCTTCAATATCTAAAAAATTTACAGTTCGCACAGTGTGTCAAGGTACACCTCTTAAAAACGTATTCTTTCTGTCTTGGCCTGTGTATAACCTAAGTAAAAGTGAAAAATGTCATTATCTCATGTGTAAGAACCATCCATTAAGAAAATTCATTTTATTTTGTTAATAGGGTACATAGGGTGCAAAGACTTTGCAGTATCCGTCCATGCTTAAGCAACATTACATTGCATTCTATTGCTAATTGAAAAATAGATGAATATAGAACCATTTTCCCACTGATTAAATTAAAGCTACAGCAAAAATAATCAGCTGAAATCAGTTCAATTTTAGTGAACTAAACTAGTTACATAAAGTTACAAAACCTTCCTTTACATGAAAATAGCAATTTACATTGTAACGGCAAGCTCTCACAAATTCATAAGACAGAAATCACTTTCTTACTGCTGAAACTAGAAAATGTTTTAAAAAAGGCGTTTTCCAAATCTCATGCTGTACAATGAATACTTAAGTCATGAGCAGGTGTTGATCAAAGATTTATGTTTACAGTGATTAATCTAAACAATCAGTTACATAGAACAGATGTCAAAACCTAAACACACAAAAAACACTCATCTTGTATAATTTGAAAAATATTTGCCAAAGAAACACAAACAGCCACTAATTCCTTAGTGAAAGAAAACCTGAAATAACAGATAAGCCATTTAGAATGAACACTTAAGCTAGATTTTTTACTGATCAAAATAACTTTCACTAAAAATTTATTTCATACTTGTTATTAGACTTGTATGAAATCCGAAATACAAATCTCAGGTTATGTGGTCACATCATGTATTTATGAAGAATATCTAAAGGTTTCAATGGGATAATTTGGATTACCCCACAAGTTAGGAGTGAAAATAAACAAAATGTCACCATAAGGCATTACATCTCTAAATACAGTTCACGATATATGATAGACAAATAAAAACTATAAGAGTAATCCTAGTGAAGAGTCCTACTAAAAAGGTATATATTTTTTTGTATTTAAAATGTTACGTTTTTCTGAGTGTTTTGGATTTTAAATATATGTACAAATAAGGAAAATCTCCTTTGATACATATTTTAAGTCTATATAAATTTTTTTTTTGTTTTGTTTTGTTTTTTGTTTTTTTTTTGTTTTGGCAATTCAAGATGATATTTTCAGCACTGGATAAAAGGTAATAGCAAATATGGTTGTAGATGTATAAACAAAGCATTGGTGGTGTGAATAAGCATATGTGTGGTTTCTTTGCTATAACAATAGAAACATCTGCTTTGGGACATTTTTGGCTACAGACTATAGCATACTGTTAGTTATTTTGTCTATATGTCAGTAGAGAAAAGAAAAGTTGGATGGAGTAAATCCCATAGGCAATCAGCAATAAAAAGGGAAAACCTTAAAAAGAATTCGTTTGCAGCAACATCCCAAATCTCAATGCTATCACAAACTAACCCACTCAATTGTAAAATTACTCTGGATGCTTTTTAGAAGCAAGACTTCTTAGGCAATCTAACACTCCTTACCATTGCTTAGGACTGAAATATTGCAAGTAAAATATTTGCTTTAATATTTCTGCTTCTAGGAAACACAAAGGAAAAACAACTATTTATATTATAACTTTTTTAATGCTCATTTTAAAAAGTTCTAGGGAAGGGAATATCGCTGTCATTCTTATTTCACTTATTTAATCTAAACTATTTATTAACATCAATGAGATCAACTTATTAAGAAAACTTATAACAACCTTTTAATGTACACATATGTACATATGTAAACTTTTAATGTACATCTATATATGGATGGTAAATTAAAATCAAACCATTAGAAAATAAAATGTAATGGGAACTAACATAAAAAACAACAACAACAACAACAAAAAAAAACCACAAACATAGTTTTTTTGGAATGTAACATCTATTATTTTCATAAAGACTACTACAGATACAAAGATCACAACAACAGCATTTGGCAGAGAAAATTCTCAGCTAACAAACTGATAGTCACCACCATTAACTATACATTTCCACCAGCGATGAACAAGTCTGCAAGCCATACTTGTAAAAATTTGCACCTTCAGAGGTGAACCACTGTCACTGTCACCACTGCTGAAATGCACCACCCACCACTTCACTGTGCTCATGTCCAAGGTCTGGTCTCCAGAAATGTTTACCAAGCATCAATGAATGTCAATGGATGTATTTTTTTTTCTACATTAAGGTATTCATTGACTTACCTTTGCTTCATACATGCTTCCATGCCAGATGCCATTTTATCAGACTATCCCTTTGCTGCCATCTGTCACATAGCAACAAAATGTAATGGAATACTGGCAGAAAGGTTCATCCCCTATTGCTATACCATGAACATCCTCCTGTGATGTCATGGGCCTACACCATAAAATAGGAGGCATTTCTTTCGGAGTAGCCTTAGTACCTCAGTGAAAATGTCAGCTTCAACTAAATTTTCTATATCCTTAATTCCACATTTTTATTTCTGTATTGTCTTTTTGATATTCAACTAAATTGAATATCTGTCTTCAAAAATTTAAATGGAGTACACATTGGAAGCTTGAATAGGTAAAAATGTAACAAAAATGTACTTCACGACCTATATTTTTTGCACCAAAGGTATTTGCTTGGAAAAGCAGCAAGAATGTTTCCTCATACGCTCCTGTTCCTCACCCATAATCACTCAGAGCAAGTCGTAAGCACTTTTTTTTCTTTTTTTTTTTCTTTTTTTTTTTTAACCATAACCCTTCCCTCAGCCTGTCTCCAAAGCCATCAGATCTATGGCACCACAATAAATTATTCAGGCCCTGGTCTTGCTCAGCTGTGGGACTTCCTGGCACGCTTTCCCATTAATATCCATTCATATGTATACAATCTACAGAAAATCATGAATGTTTGTGTATTGAAGCCGTAAGAGAATCCCTCAGCCTGCATTAATCACAAGAGCATACAGCTCCAGTTCTCTCACACAGCCCTCATGGGGCAGGCCTGTTTCCTTTCTCTCACTCCTCCTCTTGTTTCATGCATAACATGCATTCTCACTTTATAAATTTTGATTCTCATCTACTCTCTTCTCCACTGCAGTTGTTTATTATAGCTCGGGACGGCTTCAATGAAAGATACCAGAGCTGTCACTTGTTCTAAATCTTCCCTGCCTCTTGCCCTCCCCCTCCATGCTCAATTCACTCCACGAACAGCTGCATCACAGCTGTCAGGGTGAACGGCAAAGATGTCCTTTTCCGATAAGAATGTGCCTGTGGCACACAGAGTTCCTTCGAACAGCTAATTAGCAGGAGATAGGCCACGGCAAGGTTTGGTGCTGTCCATCAAGTCAGCTGCCAATGTCAACACCATCAGCTGAGCTGTCACGTTTGGTTCCTCATTTAGGGGCAACCAGCAAAGCCTCTTTTAATGGTGAGAGAAAGATGGCAGAGTAGGGGCTTCAGAGAGAAAGTAGAGGGTCAATGTTCAGAAAGTGTTTCATACCCACTAAAGCTCTTTCTACATATATGATTTGTCTTTTTTAGTTAGCTCCTCCACTAACAGCTCAAAACTAGGAGAGCAAAACAAGATATAAAATGCAAAAATGGGATAGATCAATTCTTTTGTAAAAATAAAAGCTAAGAACTAGTATTGCATTTGTGATTTGCAGATTTTTTTAGATACTATCTTCTAAATACATTCTTCTTCCCAAAAATCATACTTTAATAGTTTTTTATTAGAATTTCTTGTGCTTTTTTTTTTTTTTCCTTCCACAGAAAAATTTACTACAGATATACTGAGTACTACAAGTACTTCTAATTAGCTGAAGCCAAACTCCAGTCAAAATGACAGTCCATTGGTCTGCAGTGATGATTTCGTTCTTTTTTCAAGAAGATGAAAATGTAGAAGCAGATAAAAAAGGAAAGAAAATTTCTAATTACATCACTGTAGACTGAAGGGTTTTGTGTTATCTGTGAGGAGCTATGGCCCTGACTGTGGAGATGGTGATGCGGCACAAGGAAGGTCTGATCTGAGCAGAGAAATAATGCCTTATTTTAAAATAATGCATCTTTCCACTGTAAAATAAGAAAGTTAGAGGGAAACTCAAGAAATCATTTAGTCCAACCTTTTCAAAGCAGAGGCTAACTTCAGGGCAAAATCAGATAGCTCAGGGCTTTGTGTGATCAAGTTTTGGAGATTTCCAAGGATGAATATTCTCCATTGCCAGTACTATCCCAATATAGCTGAGATCTCTTGAATCACACTGGGAAAAGACCATGTCCCTGGCATGCAGAGTTCTTTCAAAGTCTCACTGCATGTAGAGACTTTGTACTTCATGAAAGACAAGCACAGTTGTTGCAGAAGAGTACATAAGAAAGGGCCACCTTTATCAGAGACTTCTGAAGAAATCAGAAGGCAATGTGTTTTTAATGCAATATACATTAAAAAAAAAAAAAGAAAAAAAAAACAAAAAAAACCTAGAAAATTAAAAAGACCAAGCTCATACTTCAGTAGATGTTATAAAACGCTCAGAAAATTTTTCTCATTGCCATCCATTTTTTAGCTGTTTTTCTTCATTTATTGCTTAGTTGCAGTTTTATTTCACAGCAAATAAGAGAAAGATGTTTAATGCCAGATTTAGCATTAGTTGCTGTGGAATTCAACTGTTGTAATGAATAAATTTCCAATTTATTTATTTTCTGTAATTTTATTACTCACTTTTCATTTGATACTGTTATATGAAGAAAGAGCAACCACATTTATTTTCATTTGAATGATTTTCCCATCATGGTTTAAAATTAGCTTCTTAAGTGCCAATATCCAATGTATGGTACAAGCATACAATTTTTAGCAGGGAAAAAAAGAATTGAGCTAAGTAGAAAACATCAGAATATAATGTAAGGATATTTATATAACAATATGGATATAGTAGTGCTATCAGTGAAAACTTTTTCATTTCTATGTAGCTATAATTGATTAAAGGCAAAATTAAAATTAGCTCACACTCTACTGAAGGGGGAAAAAAAAAGAAGAAAAAAAAAAGTAGATTACATTCCCTCATTTCTAAGAAATATCTCGGCCTTGCTTGGGATTTTAACCTAATCGTTCAATTTTGATGGTGTCTTCAGTAACTCTGTTTCTGGCTTTTTATTTTTTTTAAGTTTTTTTTTTTTTTTTAAGTTTTTTTTTTTTTTTTTTTAGTTTAAATTAGAAGAAATGACTACTTGAATAGAAGCAATTAAGTTTTATGTTTCTTATTACTGAGAGGTAATTGGAATGTGGTTATCAACTAGCTTCACAAAGGTACAGGCATATACTTCATTTCCTCAACTTCTGAGTTACATTTCCAGGTGAAATATGGAAAAATTCTCATTTCTCACCATCAAAATGTTACTCTTGATTTTCAATTAAACTCTTTCTAATATTTCTGTCATACATCTTCACACAGGAATTTCATGCTTGCCCCTTCTGCCAAATTTATCATGGTAAAAACTGAAATTTGTACTCATTAAAATCACTTTCCATCAATCCTTCAGACCTTAAGAACTTTGATTTCCATCTGACATTGATTTTTGGATTTCATCTTCACAAGGAAGAAGTCTTATCAGACATTCATACGTCGCACACTGGATGACTTGGTAAAATCACAGTTGAAGCATCAAAGATAGCGACAGGGAACTGATACTTGCACTGAAACACATCCTACTTCCAGTGGGACTTATAATTAAGATCACATTATTTGGAAAAAGCAGAATATTTTACCTAATCCTGCTTTACAAACTTGAAGTTCAAAAGGTTTATCTAAAATGGATGCTATCAAATTATTCTCTACTTTGTCTTCTATTTCAAAACAGTTATAAAATATATTTATCAAGAATGTTACTATCACACCAATTATATACACTTTTCGTTACTTACTTCATGATAGTGAAACAGAAAACAAATTCAGAAAACAAATTAAGTGCAGGCATTTTACCTCACATATGAAGATTAACAATTCAAAAGTACAGAAACAGCAAAGAAACAACCACTCCTTCACTTCAGCTGCCAGTGAATTCAGTGAAATGTGAAATAAATTTCGATATGTTCAGTAGAAAACAAAAAATATATTATTTTCCATCACAATCAATTGTAAAGATAAAATACAATCTCTGATCCAGTAGGCCCTCAAAACACAGATTGCACAGATTGCACAAAAACCACACAAATGAAAAAAAAAAGCAGTATGTAGACAACAGTTGTGCCCTGATTTTAGGCTAGGCCAACTCTTGGCCTGAGTATACTAGGGCCATTCTTACATATGCTATTATTAAGCAAGGGAATACTATGATTAATTAAGTTGTTTTAGTTAATATGAACAAACTCTGTCATTAATTCACCCTCAGTGTAAAAAAAAATGTTGCAAGGAAAGAAGCAATTCATGTTTAAAGTCTCATTTTCAATTCTGCAAAATGTGGTAACAGCTATAGGAGAATTACCACAACCATGTATTTGTAATGTCAGAAAACAAAATAGACTGTTGTGGCAACTGGGGGACACAGGCTGAAAAAAAGTAAGAACAACTATAGAATGGAAAATGCAATCATTTTGACAAAAAGAAAAGAAAAAAAAGAGAATTCAGGAAGAATAAATATATAATGTGCATTGTGATAGAAACAGAGGAAGATGCTTTAGAAACCTCTATTAGAGAAAAAAAAAAAATTACTTGGAAGTGCCTGGGAGCAGTGGAATAGTATTTTTTTTCCATCATTTTCCAGCTTGTCCTACAGTACGCTCAAATTTCATTTGTTCCCAGATGTAAAGCAGACAACATGAATTTTCCACCTGCTTTCACACACCATTAACTCTCCTGAAAATAAGCATTATTCTGTAGATCTGCAAGGATTTCTATTTTTGAACACTTGTGATTCACTCTGTTACTACAGTGATGTGAATCCTAATTAAAAGTATATTCTTAGATAAAGAGCAGACCACCTGACATTACAACAAGATTTAAACACTTCTGGAGTTCACAGGTCGTACTATTTTTGATGGAGGATTTTTAATCTTATGAACTCTTCACTTGGTGTGACTTGCCTGTCTGCACCCTACTATGACAAACATTTATATACATGGTTAACCTTATATTCAACTTCCTCTTTTAATATAATGATCTGGCTTCAGATCCTCGGAATTGTTTCTCCTGTTCCTTTGAGTAGTAAGGAAGAGATTTAACTGCCTTCAACCACTGAAGAAGTCCTTGCTCATAGAGAGCTCCACTGTTTGTACTGAGACTGAGCAAAATTCTGACTCATGGAAAAGCACATGGGAAAAGTACACATGGAAAGGCTCAGTTTTTAAAATAAATGAAATATTGATCCCTAGCTGGAAGTATCCCATGTATACCAATCTAGACACAGTCATTTACTTCAGTAGCAATACAGACAGGGTGTGTTTTGTTTTGTTATGTTTTGTTTTGCTTGTCGGTTTAGTTTAGTTTGGTTTCTCACAACTAAGTCATGTTTCTGAATAGGAATTTAAGGAGACAGGATGTAAAAAGAATTCTTAACTCAGACCAGTGCTAATTAATCTTCATCAGCACACACCTTGTTCTTCTGATTGAGATAAATAACAAATAGAGTTTGCTTCTATTATAAAATTCATTTTGTTAAAATTTCTTACAAAATCAATGCATTATTTTCCTTAAAAAATAAAAATGGGAAAGAAAAATCTTCATGGAAGTATTTTTTATTTTTATTTTTAAATACAATAATAACGATTCACACTTCATTTTGAGGTGTGGTGTTTAATGTTACACACCTGACTGAAAAATAATGAGAAACTAAATAGATATTTTTTTTAAAAAGGAAAACGTATAATATGAAATTGTTATTGCCTAGATACCAAGCCAGCAAAAGGCAAATATCCTGTAAGAGTTTTATTTCTCAAGAACAAATTGAAAAGGTATATTAAATAGAAGGGTTGTATAACATTGATTTGGGAATAAAATGAGAAGGAAATATGTGTTTTCAATGCTCAATATTAAATAACTTTATTTTCTATTAGAGGTAGAACACAGCCCCTTAGAAATCATTTTTTCTTTTTCCTCTATCACTATACAAACAGATACGTAAAAGAAACATACAGTGTCATCAATTAAAATAGGATCCCCCTGTATACTTCAATGAATGAAAAGGCAGAAACTTCAGTTTGAAGTTTTCTAATTCACAGTTAAAGATATTACATTTTGTTCATATGCTCTTACATGCCAGTTTTCATTTGAGAATTCGGTAAAAGCTGCTGCCAAACAGAACCCTGTTTGCTGAGAAAAACATTTGGTACTATAATAAAAACAGGATAGGAGTACTGAAATAATGTCTTACTGTGCAATGAATTTTAGAGAAAACAGTAACATTTTGGTGGTATGGGAATTTTCTCAACATTTCTGAGAAAGCAAGTTATTGTATATGTATCTGTATCTCTCTGCATTTCATTGAATATACTTCAGTATTATAAGTACATAGAAACACAGAAAGATTTTAATTTTTTTTTTTGAAATTGTAAACCACTGAGAATTTAAGACGGCAGCATACCAGTAAAAGCCAAAATCAAATGGAATGGGAAAACCAGAAACAGATAATCACAATATTTTCACCTAGAGGGTGGTGACAGACTGGAACAGGTTGCCCAAGGAAGTTGTGGATGCCCCATCCCTGAAGGCATTCAAGGCCAGGCTGCATGTGACTCTGGGCAGCCTGGTCTAGTGGTTGGAGACCCTGCACATAGCAGGGCGGTTGAAACTAGGTGATCATTGTGGTCCTTTTCAACCCAGGCCATTCTATGATTCTGTGATTTTATGAAATGATGACTGAATTTCATACTATTAGTATGTTTCCTAATATTGACAGGTCTTATGAAGGTCCTACATTGCATGTTCCAGTAAATTATAGTCTAAATAAACTTATAAAAATTGTTATGTAATCACAGACTATCCCTGAAATGAGCCAAGTACACCAACAATGCATTGATAATTCTGTAACATCGAGTTGGTCTGGTAACATTCAGTGATCAATTGTCAGAAAACTCTGGAAATCAGATTACTCTTTTAAAAAAGCCAAACAATTTTATATGCAGACACAGACAATTTCTCTTCACCCAGTGTGGCCCAGACAAGCAAAAATATCAGACACCTATTTACTATGGAATCTAATAAGAGTTGCCAGGCTTAATCAGTTTTTTAAATTGCTTGACTGAAAAGCTACATTTCTATAGCATATTTTTAGGACCATTTGACCTCATGACATTAATGTTAAAATATTTTTCACTTCTTTAATTTTATATAACCAGTATTAATAAACTAATAGTGTATCAAAAAATCATAAAAAAAAATTAAAAGAGAGAAAAATAACACAGATAATTTAAAATGGCAACAAACTTAATGAGGAAGCAGCATCATAAAAGAGAAACCTCCAAATGATCAAGGAGAAAGTCAGTGACACAAACATGAAGACTCCCTAGAAGCATACCTCATAATGTCTTTTTCTAGTTTTCTGCAAATGAGAAATTATCACACGGGAATTGCACAGTTGTGAGAAGAATATTGTCAATTTTGCTAGGCTGAGCTGCACTGAATTTGACTGCCAAATGATCATGAAAAACCAGTCAGCTACTTATAGCTCAAGGTGATTACCAATAACAAGCTTCGCTGCAGAAAAGATAACATCAGGTACTCTAAATGAAGCAAGCCACAGAAATTACTAAAAATCTCTAAATTAGAAAGTCCTAAAAAGTTACACAGGAAAGTTGACTTTTTAATAAAAGCAGCTCCAGACTATGGATCTCTGTGAAGAGACTTGCCTAGATCTAAGTTTTTCACACTGGCTATATAGAAAGCCTTCATTGCAAGCTATCTAGGAAACTTCTTCATGCCTTTAAAATAATTCAACTAAATTAATTATTTAGCATATCTTCTGCAATATGTCAAGACTCTTAAGCAAATATGAAACGTGACTGCACAATTCCCAAGCAAATAATGAATGAATACACAAATCTATGAATCTCGCACGTTCTGTTCCCTTCTATTTCTACATTGCTAAGATGTCAAAGCATTGATCTCAATCCAAAAGTCTTTTCACATCAGTTACTGATCCCTGTTCAGATGCAGTGATTTTGAACCCACAAACATGAAAAATTTCACAGAGATGAGAGGTAATATGTTATTAGGTTATGGGTTTTCATAACAGGCAGGACACAAGGCTCATTATAAGAGCTGCAATTTTGACCCTACAGTGGTCCAAATTGTTGGCAGACCAAAACTCAGCATACATAAAAAGAAGGGTGACTCAGCATTGAAGAGATCAGCATTAGAACTCCCCATCAGCTTTTGGCAGTTCCTGTTATTTGCTAATGATTACTATGTAGACTTTGTAAGCGGAAAGAGAGGACACTTCCTCCTCACTGAAAGGTACTGAAACACCCATTTACCACAGGGAACCTCTAGAGAGGTTTGCTGTCTGCCAGAGGCCCACATTTGCAATATCAAGAAGGGGTTAGCATCCCTGGTAAAGCCAGAGGACTACTATCCCTGCTCTTTCAAGTAGGGTCAAACAAAGCTGCAACAAGGAGACTCCAAAATATCAAGAGATGTTATGTCTCCAGGAAAGATTTTAAATGGTTCAGGAGTGCAGGTAGCGTACTTCTCTATCCTCCTGTTTGGAAACTGAGGCTTGGGAAGAAGGAAGTAAACAGATCAGGTCAAGGAATGGCTGTGTGGATGGTGCCACTTAGAGTTTGGGTTCTATGATCTTGGGCATACCTTTGAGAGACCAGAGATGTAGATGCTGGATTGGATGCAGCTGACTGGTTGAGGCAGAAATGTTCTGTGCAGTAAGCTGTCTAGACTGAAACTAAATAACAGAGATTTAAACTAGATTCAGTGGAAGGAGGAACTGTACTTCTGAATAGTGAAGAGTCAAAAGCAGCTGGGATACACTTGTGAATTATCACAGAAGAATTAGGGAGGACTTCACTAAGAAGGTAATGTGATGGAAAGCTTAACTGAAGTGCCTCTACACCATTACAAAGGTGGTTTTAGAAACTGCAGCTTGTGGTTGGTGTCTACCACAGGCCACCTGATCAAGGACAGTCTACTGACGAGGCCTTCTTGCTTCAACAACAAGAAGCCTCATGCTTGCAGGTTCTCATCTTAATGGGGAATTTCAACCTCATGGCTGTCTGCTGGGAAAGCAAAATGGCTCGCTGTAAGCAACCCAGGATGCTCATGGAGTGTGTTGAAGAAAACTTCCTGTTTTCTTCACCAATCAGAGATGAAGCATTACTGGACCTGGTGCTCTCCAGTGCAGAGGATCTCTTTAGAGAGGTTAAGATTGGAGGCAGCCTGGGCTCTAATGACCATGCCTGGTTGAATTCGTGAGGAATGTGGGCCTGGCAAAGAGCTAAGTCAGGACCCTGAACTTCAAAAGATTGACCTTCCAGCTATTTAAGGAATTATTCCCTGGAAAACTATCCTTAAGGACAAAGGAACAGAATAAAGCAGAGCTGGCAACTTTTTACGGAAACTCTTCTGTGAGCGCAAGAGCTCTTCATCCCCCAGCAAAAGAAATCAAGCAGAGGAAGCAGGAAACCGTCATGACTGAGCCAGGACCTGCTAGTTGAACTGAGAGAAAATAAGGAGATGCACAGGCAGTGGAAGTAGGGACATGTGGCCTGGGAAGAATATAGAGATGCCATTCAGATGTGTAGGAGGGGGATCAGGAAAGCCAAGGTACAGATGGAACTGAACTTGGCAAGCAATTAAAAAACCTCTGTCCATCATATTTGAAAAGTGATGGCTGTCAGGTGAAATTCCCACTGACAAGAAAAAGGGAAACATCACTGTCATCTTTAGGAAAGGGTAAAAGGAAGATCCAGGGAACTACAGACTGGGGAACCTCACTTCCATGCCTGAGAAGACCATGGAACAGATCCTCCTGGAAGACATGCTAACTGACATAATTTAGTTTAACAGTTTAACTTAGTTTCCTTTTGCAGCAAGGTTGGTCACCCATCTAGCTGACCATGGGAAGACAGTCAATGTAATCTTTTTGGATTTTGGATTTCACTATAGTCTTTGGTACTGTTTCTCACAGTATCCTTCCAGACAAAATGTCCAGCATACAACTTGACAGAAACATAATGCTGTGGGTAAGCAATTGGCTGATGGGTCAGGCCCAAAGGGTTGTAATAAATAGGTTACATCAGGCTGGCAGCCAGCCACTAGTGGGGTTCTCCAGGGCTCCATTTTAGGACCGGTTTTCTTTAATGTCTTCATAAATGATTTGTATGCAGGACTCAAAGTTGTTTTGAGTGTTTGCTGATGATGACAAACTGGGAGGAGCTCTTGACTCCATTGAAGGGAGAGAGGCCTTGCAGAGAGATCTAGACAAATTAGAGAGCTGAACAATCACCATCTGTATAAAGTTTAACAAGAGCAAGTACCAGATTCTGCACACGGGAAGGAGCAACCCTGACTATACATACAGACTGGAGGATGTGATGCTGAAAAGCAGTCCCATTTAAAGAGATTTGGGGGTCTTGATTGACAGCAAGCTGACCATGAGTCAACAATGTTCCCAGGCAGCCAGGAAGGTCAACGTATCCTGGGGTGCATCAAGTCTGGCATTGTTAACATGGTGAGGGAAGTGATTGTCCCACTCCACACTGCACTAATGCAGCATCAACATGAGTACTGTATGCAGTTTTGAACACTGCAGTACATAAGGGAGAAAAAACTATTAGAGAGTGTCCAAAGGAGGGCTACGGGGATGGTGAAGAGTCTAGAGGCGAAGATATATGAAGAGTAGCTGAAGTCCCCTGGGTTTGTTCAGCTTCATGATGAGAGCAGAGGGGCAGGCACTGATCTCCTCTCTGTGGTGACAGAACCTGAGGGAATGGCATTAAGCTGTAACAGGGGAGGTTCAGGTTGGATGTAAGAAAAAGGTTATTCACTGAGAGGATGGACAGGCGCTGGAGCAGCCTCTCCAGGGAAGTGGTCATGACACCTAGCTTGCCAAAGTTCAAGAGGTGTGTGGACAAAGCTCTCAGACATATGGTCTGTAAGTGATAGGAAAGAAGGAATGGTTTTAAATTAAAAGAACGGAGACTTAGGTTAGATGTTAGGCAGAAATTCTTAGAGAACGGAGATGTACTGGAACATATTGCCCAGAGAAGTTATGCATGCCCCATCCTGGAAAACTTCAAGGCCAGGTTGGATGGGGCCCTGGGCAACCTGATCTAGTGGGTGGCAAACTTGCCCACAGCAGGGGGATTGGAACTATATATAATTCTATGACACCATAAAAATCCTCTGTTAATCAGAATGAAGCACATACCATATTTCTAGGACAATATCTTGATCCTCACTCTGCCTATGTAATTATAAGTCTTGACATGTTTTGAAGCTTTTTTTCCTTATGATAGTGGATATTTGAGTGCTGATACACAAAGTAAGAATATTTCATAATGATAAATATGATAGAAAATGATTTACCAACTTCATCAGGTATTGCTGTGCTTTAAAGTTCACTGAATAGGAGCCTTAGGTTCTACTTCTCTGTCAGTAAGCATTACATTTGTACAGCAATATTGTAAAACTCAGAATGTTTTCCTTTGAAATGCCCCTTCTTTTCCATCTTGTGAAAGAGAAAGAATGAATTCATAGGCCTCAATAGTATAAGCAAGTATGCTTACCTTTTATAACTGTTCATTTTCCTGAAGAGCATGGGATCATGTAATTTCTCTGAAGAATCTGCTGAATTGTAGCAAACTATATTTGAAAAGTCACAGTAAAACATGGTTCTTTTTGTGTTCTTTTTTTTCCCTTTTTTTTCCTTTTTTTTTTTTCCTTTATTTATTTATTTATTTATTTTTAATCCCATTAGGTAGCACTGGGAACTTGTCATATCCCACACAATTCATTCCCCCATCCAATGACGCATGGCACATAATGTACTTAGGCTTTTTGTTTGCAAAAGAAAGATATTTTTTCTTCTCATTCTTCTGACCTTTATTCTTATTATCAAACATGCTCTCCAATTTCATTGAATTATGCAAAACTACTCCTGTGAGTAATATCAGAAGGATTTGTCCATCTCTTAGAATGAGATATTTGACACAGTTTCTGCAGTCAGTGTTTCCAAATTCTACCTAAGTAAGAAATGTTAGGTTCAAAAATAATGCAGAGACAGAATAAAAAATAGAACTCCGAGTTTTCAGAATTAGCTGTTTTATCTAATCAGTAACTAGAAATAACTTAATGCAAATAAGAGTTTATCTAAGAAAATTCAGAGATCTCCATTGGAGAAAATGGTGCTGATAGTAATACAAAGCAGAATAGTTTGAATTTTATTGTAATTTATGATACTTGTTACTACTTTTCTGTAGTGGTTTATCCAAATTTGAAAAATCATTGTTATTTTAAGATCATTAATTAGAGTCATTCAACCCAGTAAGGCAATTCTTTCATTTTAATTATGTAATGACTATTTTCAGAGATTGGCAAAAGTTCTTCCAAATGCTATATTCAATCAGGAACAATCTGTGCAGCCTACATAGCATTACCTCATCTCACTAGCTTTTACAGCAGCTACATGTTATCTATTGAGATTTTAGGATGTAATTTCCTGTGAATGACAGAGGCTGATAACGATCCAAGTCATGAAACTGAGAGCAATATTCACTTGCTTTTTAGAATATTGAAAATATATGCTACATCAGTTACACAAGTAGTTGAATATTTTTGCTTGAGAAGCACTTCAGTACCACTACCCTGCTCTTATTTAGTTACTCTACCTACCATTTCTACAAGATCCACATTGTTCACAAAAGATCAATAGAACCAGTACAAAATATGTTCACTATAATTAAGGAGGGAAAAGTTTTATATTTATGCTTGAGGCTGCATTAAAATACCACCAGACATCAGGACAAAGTTAGCGCTCACATTTATATCCGTTATTCTTCACTAAAACATGATTTTTTTTAAAATTTATTTGCTTCAAGTAACACCAATTCCTACTCCCTCATTAAGAACCCCATGCTCTAAATATAAAGCCCTAAAGAGAATGTATTTCTTCATATCTTTTGGTGAGGAAGGAGAATTAAAAGAACATAGAGTGGAGGAAACAGGAAAACACTATACCCCAAATTCCTTATAAAATGAAGTGGAAAATTTCTTCAGAATTAAATACAGATTGAATATAAGGCTTTATTCTGGGAAGAGGAAGGTATTTATGTATTTATGTATGTGGATTTATACTTAAATACATGAACACACACAATATGTATGTAGTTGTGTAATTTTACACCCGAGAAGATTATTACAGCAATTTGTAACTATTTTATGCCCTCAAAACACAAAACTGGTTTCTGAAATATTTGTAGGGCTAAAACCTTAAGATGGAAGACCCTGATTCCCATTTTAATATTTCAAGAACTTTTGTAGTAATGATCTTTGCAAAGTTCTCATGCTATGTGTTTATCCAAAGAAAAATGTAGAAGTTTATTCACTCTGTCTGATGCACACTTAGTCCAGTTTGGTTTGAGATAAATATTCTTGAATTACATCCCAACCAATCTGAATAAATACACAGTTACTCAGACAAAGACTGAAGTATACCACAGAAAGCTGTGGGACTATAACAGCAAATACATAAATAGAAGTAAATATTCACTGCTTTATGTAACTGCAGGTATCAAAGTATATTTAACAGACCAAAAGTCAGAAGATTTACAAAGCTGCTGTTTTGTTCTAGTATCATATACTAATAGTTTAAGAATCTGTTCATATGATCTGTAGAATATTTTCACATTCAAAATCTGTATCAATGACTTTGAAATCTGAGAAGCATTTAGTATGCACATACACACCCATAAATCCTTAAGGATCTGGGATTATTACTAGGTGGAAGGCAGCAGAGTCACTCACAGTGTTTGTAGACTGAGTTTCCTTTTTTTGAAGTAACAGTGTAATGTTTGATAAGCCTCACTTTAGAAAGATACTTAACACTGTCTTAAAACCAGTGTTCAAGTTTTTCTTCAAGCTGGAAGGACATTCTAAAAGAGCAAATACAGACTGAATGAATGCTATTCATTTTCCTTACAGTTAAACTTGTCAAACTTGAAATTATACCTGCTTCCATAAAAACAAGCTAATTTCATTATACCAAATGACTGTTGTACTTTAAATGCAATATCACTAAAGTACATTTAAAACTAAGTAACATATCTGTTTGGGAAAGGATTTGAAGGAATTTAGTACTAAAATGAAGGTTTTTTGTTTTGTTAGTCTGAACCCTACCAGCAGAATCCCATCCAAAATAAATACAGATATTATGGAATAAAATCATATCATGAAATATTGCACAATTATATATAGTTGACAATACTGTATGGCTTATATATACACATAAGGCAGTTTACTAGAGGTGAAAGCAGTGACAAGTTACAGTGGGAAATCAGAAACATCTCTAGAACGTGAAGGGCTGGAGTAAAAGTAGACATTTGCAATAGGCATCAAGAGCAACAAAAAGAACTACTATTCCCCTGACAGCAAAAGATGAACAAGAGAAATGTGGAACTTTTACTGCACAGGATGGGTGTTTAAGTGACAGAAGGCACAGAAACAACACCAAAGTACTCAATGCTTACTTTGCCTGTGTCTTCACCAAAAAGATCTCCCAGACTTCTGGGCTGACGGACAGTATTCACAAAATTTTACAGGCAGTGAATGATTTAGGATATATGGCATGGTACGAATAACTCAGTTCTTTTAACTCTGAAATTATGATAGTAAAACTGAACTGAGACATAAAGATATGAAATATTGATAACATTTTTTTCCACTGCAGTTTGTATTCTAATTAGAGACATTTAGAACACTGGCATATGTTCATAATTAAACATACTTAAATTAAAAGAGAAAATGACTGCTAAATCGGATCTACCTTCAAGCAGCTTATTTTGAAGCGAACAAGAAAAAAGAAATAAAGAAACTAATATTATTTGATACTACTTAAATTAGCAGTGACTAAAGTTTAAGTGTATTTGTTGCACATTTTACAGTCATCACAAAATAAAAATACAGTATAATACACTATTTTAGTTACATATTGAAAATAACGTAGCAAAGATGTGCTAGGTTAAATATATTAAATGTACAATTACAATGGAGTTGTTGGTGATTTAATTAGTAACTGAAGAACAGCACCCTTTTTGCAAGTAACCCAGCAAGTTCCTAGCAAATGATCTGTAGTATACAAGCTAGACTAGTTCAACTAAAATCCAACAAAGCATTAAATGTGCAAAGAAAACAAACAAACAAACAAACAACAACAACAACAACAACAAAAAAAACAGAGAAAGAAGTGACTGGAGAATGGTAAGCAAAAGCTTGCACTTAGGAGAGCAGTTTTGTATTTCAAAGCGTAACCATGAAGATCATTCACGTTGAATCACTCTAATTTACAGTAGCCAAACTGGATCAAATTTCAGGTCATTATTCACAAAGTAGAAGGAATGCAGAAACACTTTAGCATGGATCACACTTTTTATAGATGACTCAGTCCTGTTATTAATTTCAGCTTTAAATGGTTGATGATCACTATCTTAGAACTTTATTCCCCTGTTCTGATCAACTTGCCATGGACATGCACTTAAACAAAATTCTCATAAAAATATGATTTATAATGAATCTGCTTTGCTATTTCCCCACACAGTTATTGCCATGCCAAAAAATTATTTAATAGAAGAAAAATGTAATGAAAAGTTTTAAATTACAATAGGATAACATGCAGGCCTTGCTCAATAGATCTATATTACCAGCCACTGTGATTTCCTGAATGCACCTTAAAATTATCCCTTAAATAAACTAAGACAGGAAATGTAGGCATTTGTAACTTTAAAATCAACTGAATACAAATGTCATTTTGGTCCAAAGATTGCCTTAGGAAGAATACATCAGACATTTTCATTAAGATTTAAAGGAATTCATCCAATTTTCTGCTAAGTAGATTGACTCTACTAAAGAATCAAAGCATTGCAGGCATACTGAACATATAATTCACATAGTACAATTTTATGAAGTTCTCTTTATATCACAGAACTAACTCCTTTTAGGTATTTGATATGGAATATGACCTTATGACAGTGCTAAAAAACCTGTGCAGTATATTTTGAGATCAGTTTATTTCTGAAACGAGTAAAGTATAGCGCTGTAGCATTAGTATCTGATTAAATAAAGGATTGCCTGCCTAAATATGGAATCTGGTTGTATATTAGCTCGGAGTTCAAATGTATCTATCATTAAAAAAATATAATACAATCTAATGGAAAATACCTTTTTAAGCACCTGTCACAATCCACCCAAAAGCAAATGCATTTCAGCAGCTGTTATCAGTGTGATTGGACATGGAAGCAAACAGTTCAAGCCCTAATATTTTTCTCAAATATGTTTAAAAGTTTATGAGAATAGAAAAATAAAATAAGTATTTCTTGCTTTTGTAGATTTTCATAATATTTTAGGATCCTAAAATTAAAAATATGAGCCCCCAAACCCCCTAATCTATTAACTGCATACACAAAAGTCCATATAAGTGATTGTTTTAGATTTTAGATAGAGAACAATGTCTCTTACTTTGAGCTTTAAACAGTGATCAGATCAGGATAAAGATGACAGTTTAAAATAAGTTGATTCATGAATCCAGACAATTAACACAACAATATAATGAAATATAAAACAATCTTTCTGTACTGTTTTAAGTTTTCTTCCCTGACAATTTTGCAGAGCAATTACAAACTATCTTCAAGGGGAAAAAAAAAAAAAAAAAAAAAAAAAAAAAAAAAGATGTTAAGTACAAAGACAGGAAGGCATTTTTATGACTGGTTTGTTTATCTCTATAAAAATCATGGTATTTTTCCTTATTTTCAATCAGCAAGACAGTCTAGCCTTAGGGGGTACCTAAGGTTTACTCCCACTAGAACAAATAAAATATCTTTGATATGGAAGGAAAAATGATACAGTAACCTACAATTGACATTCATTTTGCATCTGTACAGGACATGGTTTTACTTCCATTCTACTGAAGGAAAAAGTCAAATGAATCAACTGATAGCCTTAGAGATTTCAATTCAGTACCATTGATAAATTGGTAATTATCCAAAGGAAATAAAAATGATTAGTGATAAGACTCCAAATCAAACGTACTACCTTAAAATACCAGTTATTCCTTGGACAGATCTCAATAGCTTCTGACTCTCACCAAATATGAAGCACCTGATCTTTTAAAATCCAAATATCTGAAGAAAAATTATAATTCCTTTTAGTGAAAATAACGTCTGTTTTCCTTTTTTTTTTTTTTTTTTTTTTTTTTCCTACTCAGAAAACCTATGGTTCAGGAGATATAAGGAGGTTACACAACAGATTTGTCTTTCACTGTGAACCAGACTCAAGAACTGAAGCAGTGTTGCCTAACACGAAACTCCCCCTTATGCTCCCACTGAGCGTAAGGGGGAGGTTTGGGTAAGGAATGAATGCAGAATCATGTCCTCAGGCTTTACTCACCTCTTATTTGGAGATCCAATGTAATTGTAACTGACATACAAAAGGCCAAAAAACCTGCTCCTGCAGCAGTGCTTTGACTGTAGAGCTTCTTATTCATGCTCTTCAAAAACGTATTAATGCCAGTGTATTTTCAAAGGGAGATTGAAATCTTCCTTCAATTCCACCATTCATAGGGTCCTCCCACATGACCCTGTTCAGTTCTCTTTTAAAAAGAGCAGTAATGGCTCAACTATGCCTTTGATCCTGCCACCATTTTTTTTTTATTCTAGCAGTATAGAAATGATACAGTTTCAGGGGCTGCTTTGAGAGTCTTTTTGTAGTCAGGAGCTCAATAATTCCTGCATTTAGGCTTCAGGAGGATCAAACCACAGAAATCTTTCAGGCAAGATCTTTATCTTGGTACAGGTACAGTCTAACTCCAGCCACAAACTCATAATAAACTGCAATACTAAGTCTTTCATCTAATTCTTCCATAAAAGCTTGATATCTCTTAAGGAGCATATCCTAAATACATTTGAGTCACATTTTTTTGCACATTCACCGAAAACTGATCTCACAAGCCTAGGCAGGGGAATTTCTGAATGAGAGAGTTTTTGTATAAGGAAGAATCTATAAACTCAGCCACAGAGGATAAGAAATATTCTCTTTGAAATCCTGTCTTTGTTTTAGCCATGAAACCTGTACAACCTCTGCACAGCAATTTTGGAGTTTATACTTTAAATCCAAGGTCATGTAGCCATAGCAGCTAGTTCATGCTCAGAGGGGAGGTAATCATCCTCTGTTCTTCTCAGCAAGTGCTCTTTGCTGAGGTCACAGAAATGGGGCAATGTAACACTGGAATCCATTACAAATTAGCATAATGTCACCACCTCTCTCTGTGACATTTAAAATGAGCACAGATGAAGGACAGCATGGAAAACAATGCAATTACAAGTATCTGGATCCAACAATAGTTCTGGGAATGAACAAGGAAACAGTACTGCATGTAATGAGTCCCATAACAAAAACAAATATACTTTATGTTGTCTTTCTCTGTCATCACTATTAAACAAACAAACAAACAGAAATCTCAGATACTAACTTCTGATGGCAGAAACCTAAACAAAGCAACATAACAAGATCTCATAATGTAGAAACACAAAAAGAAAAAATACAAATAAAGGTGAGAACACTGTCTCAGTACTACAGTGCAGCACTGCTGTGAGGCAATCTGTGAAGATGAGATCTCTCTAAGCCTGTAAGCTGAAGTATAATCAGACTTTAACATCTTGGAAATTTCACAAATAAATAAATAAATAAATAAATAAATAAATATTGTGTTGCCCAGTCTAGTAGTCATTTTACCATATTTTTAAGTCACCGTGCTAAAAAATACAAGGAAGAAACAGAAGTACAGATCTTGACATAGCAGGGCAGAGTGAGAAACAACTCAGCTCCTTTTCAATGAAAACAAGAAACTTCCATTTACTCCTATGTACTCTAAGCTTTCTGGGAAAGAAAGAAAAACAACAAAAAACGTGAAAGTAGCCAAAAACGTCACCCTCAAAATATTCCGAAAACATTTGTAAGTTTATGTCTTTTCTGAGACATGATAGCTAATTAGTTATTTGATTATCGTAATCAGAAACACTAATCATTGCAGTCTTGATGAAAATTCAGTGATTATCCCAAGAGGGTTGCGGTCCAGTAAGTGTGTTGACAGGCTATTTGTTATTATAATGGCAATGCATCATGAAAACATATAGCAGAAAACAAAAGGCAAATACAGATTAATATTACCCATGATACTTCAATACAAGAGAAAATCTAGGGTGACCTCCAGATCAAATTATGTGGTTCCTACTCAAGTAAAATGTTGTATAACATCAGTTTTGCATTCAGAAGACTCTAGTCTTCTAGTGAATGAAAATAGGTTTAGCATAGCCAGTAACCAGTGAAAATCACATCACAGTATCTTCTTAAAATTACCACACATTTAACTGAAAAGTTACAGAAAGTCTGTTTTACTGTTTAGAAATGCAATCAAAATATTGCAAGTACAAGTGAAACAGCATTTTCCCCTTTCATAACTTTTCTTCTCTAAATCCTTCAAAAACCTAAAATTTATTTATTCTGTGTAGGCAACATTACAAATTTTTATTTTATAATAGAGTAACACCTCCTTTGAGAAATATTTGGGAGAACCAGATTTTTTCCTATGAAAATTACAACAGAAAACTGTCATTAGGTAAACTAATTTTGCCCCAAAATTTGCAGTTTGCCAGCCCACTTGACGATGTATTTTTAACATCATTACTTCTGTATGCAATTTCTTATTTCAACTTTCATTTTAACAGGCTCAAAATAGAACATTTTGGAGATTAAATACTTACAGAGTTACTTTAAAATACTAAATTACTATTATCTGCTCCATGAGTTGGAACCCTTTTCTCACCTTATTATTCGTGCCTTTTTTTATTATTATTTTCAGCAGGTAATATTAAACGTCACCCAAGTTCTACAAAAATACCAATGCTTTTACTTTTTTTTTTTCCCTCCTCTTTCCCCTTCAAGACTAACAGCTGCCAAAATTACAGATGTCAAAAGTGGCAGCTAGGAACTTTTCCCATACTTGCCAAACACTTGATTGGAGATATGCAAATACACTTCTCCAAAAATTGTCCAAGTGGTCCCAAGAGGAACAACTGAGGTTAGACACTTCCTTCATAACTCTGTGAAGCCACTGTATCTTCCAAATTTCCAGAAATAGAAAGCAAGAATTCAAGACAAAGAGATGTCATTTTTGCAATGACTTCATAGAATAGCTGTCTATCACTCTACAGTACAAACCTATATGGCTTCCATTGTCACAGCAACCAGTCACAATTTTTCATGTACTCCCAGCATGACTTCCAAATGTAGTAAAATTATTATTATACTTTGTCACTAAGATATTGAGGCAGAAATATACAAAATAAATCCGGTAAAATAAACACAAAATTCATGGAATCATATGAATTGATATAAAATGAGATCGTAGAATTTCAGAATCATGGTGATTGAAAGGGATCTTCTGAGATCTTCCAGTCAAACTCCCTGCTAGAAGAGGTTCCCTATAGTAGGTTACACAAAAAAGAATCCAGATGGGTTTCAATATCTCAATATCAATAGAGGAGATTCCACAGCCTCTCTGGGAAGCTTGTTCCTGTGCTCTGCTACCTACAAAATAAAGATTTTACTCATGTTTGTATGAAAATTCCTATGTTCCAATTTGTGCCCATTGCCCCTTGTTCTGTCCCTGGGAACTACTGAAAAAAAAAACAGCCCCTTTCACTTGATACCCAGTGATTAGATATTTATAAACATTTGTAAGATTCCCTCTCACTCTTCTCTTCTTCAGACTGAATAATCCCAGGTCTCTCAGCCTTTCCTCATAAGGGAGATGCTTCAGGCCTCTAATACTTCTCTGCTGAGTTTCTTTATAGAAACTTCCTGTCTTTCTTGAACTGGGGAGCCCAGAATTGGTCAAAGATCTCAAGAGAATATCTACTTCAACTACAGTAAAGGAGGGAAAAAAATTATACTTGACTCATTTGTCACACATTTGGCAAATCTGTTGAAAACTTAAAAAAAAAAAAAAAAAAAAAGAAAAAAAAAAAGTGGTTACTGCATGATAAGCCTTTTTTTTTTTTTTTTTTCCTCTTGACTGAAATTGGTAGATTAATTCAATTTATTCCTTATTTTTGATTGGTGATCAAGAAAAACAATTAATCATTGTGCTGTTTACAAAATATTTTTGCATAACTGAAGCATTGTATTTTCTCTAAATCTTCCCCAGACAAGATTAAACAACAACAACATAAATTCTATCAATATATCTTTAAACATTACTTCTGAAATCCTCATCACTCCTTGAGGGTGACAGAGCACTGGAAGAGGCTGCCCAGAGAGGTAGTGGAGCCCCTTTCAAAACTCACCTGGACACTCTCCTGTGTAACCTATTCTAGGGAATCTGCTGTAGGAGAGGGGTTGGACTATGTGATCTCTAGTGGTTCCTTCCAACTCTTATGATTCTGTGATTCTTAATTTTCTCTTTCTGACTCTCTCTAGCTTTCTTAACTCTTCCTTATACCATGATGACCAAATCTAAATGACGTACTAGATTTGGCCCTCTGAATAGTGATTTTCCACATCTTGCCTACAGTACACCTATTCATATATCTCATGGGATTTTCATATTTCATGTCTGACCTACTATCCTCTTATTCAGCAAATACCCTCTGCTTAGTGCATTTGATTTCTCCTTGCCGAGTGCAACAAAATAAGTATCATCTTGTTGCTTTAAAGCTGCTGTCCAAAATTTTGAATGCTGATCCAGAAGCCTCCCACTCCCAAAGTGCAACAAAACCTTGAATTATCTGAATGTTTTATGATCATACTTTATGATCATAGCCTAGTATCAAAACTATAAATTAAAATTCTGAACAGAATTCTTTGTCCAGGATAGATGCATACAGGACTCTGTTGATATGCATGAAGGAAGACTAACAGTAATTGATTGATTCTTACACATCATATCATTAAATTAAATTGAATCCAAGCTTGCCTACAGGCATGTCACATAGAATGGAATGAAAGAGTCTACAAAACTCAAGGTGTGTCACACCTACAGATTTCCATAGATCATTTACCCTGTCAACAGCATTCTAGAGTTAAATTCACTCTTAGACATTAATAGTTTGCTCTAGACTATTTTAAGCCCAGCAATATTTTTACATTCCTCTAAATCTTGAGGCCTCCCTCAGTCTCTGTGAATTCTCAAAATATAGGAAATTCAGATGAAATTCTTATTCATGAACTAAGCTATCTGGTCAAGTAATTCTTTATGATGGTGTACAAAGACTGAAGGAAAGAAAACAGCACTTTTTCTTTTTTAAAAATTTTTGTCAGTTTTCTACACTTCATTTTCTATCTGCTTTTTTGTTCATAATTGATAAAGAAAATATACTATTTTCTTCTTTTTTTTTTTCCTTTTTTTCTTTTTTTTTCTTTTTTTTTTTTTTTCTTTTTTTTTTTAAGCATGTATGGGATCCGCCACTGCCTAACTTATGTACAATTTTCACTTTCCTCTATTTTATCTAATATTTTCAGGTTATTTCTCATACTTATGTATCTATCTCTTTCTTCCATCTTCATATGCTTTCTTTCTTGCTCAGGTTATCAAAGAGCTTCTGATGTAGCCATAATGATAATGGTAATAAACACTGTTAGAATCTTATTCTGTGATCACCATCTTGAAGAAGCTTTACTTGCAAACTGAACTTAGGGGTCTTAGAAACAACAGTTTCTAATATTTCTATCAACTGGGGAAAAAAAAACCAAAAAACAAAAAACCTTTTTTTTTTTTTTTTTCCTTAAAACTCTATGGAGAAGACATATAAAATAAAATACTAATAAATACTAATACAATGGGACAGAAGACTGACTTTGGTACCAGATGAATTATGAACTACTTTAAAATGTGAAGACAGCACGAAAGGCAAACTTATTTAAAGGAAAAATATATATATATATAATAAATCTGCCATTGTTAGAAGACAAATAATTTGTCTGATAAGCTGCGATTTCACTTAGCCACAATTTACATCTACTTCACGGTAACCACCTGCAAACATGTTCTTACTACTTAGCAAATGGAAGAAGCGTAAAGATATTCCATAGGGTCACTGCACACTCAACTGCATGTCAACATAGTGTAGCTGACATCCAGCAAAACTAAACCTTGGATCACATCAGAGAAATAATTTTACTGACATAATCAAAACCAGTTCTCATCAGTACTCAGCTTTATTATTAGGACACCTTCAAAACATTCTGGCTAAAGCAGTAATTCCCTTGATTTTTTTTTTTTAATTTTTTTTTTTTACAGTGCTTTGTACATGCCTAAATGAGACCAGAGTGATGAATTTTGCTGTCTAACAGAGGTGGTTCACCTCAGCAAATAATTTCTCACATTAATAACCTTTCTTACAGGAGTTGAGTGACCTTATATAAATACATTTGCTCTTTCTATCAAAAATTAGAGCGTGTATCATGCTTTGGCAATCTATCATTTTTCTTCCAGTGAAATAATAAAAAGAAGGTGCAATTCTCTACATAAATTGTGTTGCCTATTTACCACAGAATTCCAAGAATATATGCATTTACATAGGTTCTAACTGGCCTTTGAACAAATACGATGCTTTGCACTGAGGAGTAGTTAAAAATAAAGACAAACAGTAATCCCTATCCTAGCATTATGCTAATGGATCAGGAAATACAGAACAAATGCACAAAGATAACATTACTTCAAAAACAGAAAAACTAAAAAACTTTTCCTTGGAAATACAGGAGTTGGGCCATGAAGAATATACAATACATTTAGTAAAGACAGACATCAAAGGTAAAGTCATCTGATAAGAATGAAATTCAGGACAAATTACTGTGAACCAATATGCTTTTGAGGATTTGGTATGTTCAAACACCAAATAACATGCTTAATGTGTTTGAACATAATTCCAAATATTTGTTGGCAATGCCTACCCCTCAATAAGAGAAAAAGAAGATCAAATCATTTCCTAGAATCTAAAAAAATAATTCACAGTATCAAAATCACACTGTAAAAGCCCTGTACTTGTTTGCTCAGAAACACTCAATTCAAATGCTTAAAGCTAGTAAGCTGAAAAAAAAAAAAAAAAAAAATGGCTTTCCATAACTAATTCCAGTATTTAAAATAAAGATCCATACACAGCATTAAATGAGATTTCAGTCAATAGTAGCAGGTTCATGTATTTGAGACTTAAAAATGTGTACTTTAAAGAAAATCTGCTGGAACATGTTCCAAAGATTTAATGAAGCTGAATAACATATTTAAAAGAATCAAAACAGAAACAAAAACAGCTATTTGGATATTATTATGCTATAGAGTTAAAACCACTATTCTAGATCTTAACTAATATTCCTATCACAAGCTTCCTTTTATATTTATGATAACACAGTGATAATAACTTTCAATTTCAAGTAATCTAAAAACATCATTTGAAATCTGGTATTTTAGTCATGATGGTTATTGAAATATATGTTTGTAAACATAATAAAGTCCTTCTGGCTTAATTCATTCTCAGAATATCACCCACAGAGCTACTAACACTGATGCATTCCTTTGGAATAAACCATACAACAGAATTCAGTATGTGAAAGACATAAAGGCAACTATGAAGTAAATATTCTGGGTTGAGGGCTTGTTTATGGCAACCAATAACATAAGTCCAAAAAAATTCAGAACAGTCATACAAAAAAACTTTTTTTAATTCACCTGAGTTGTTAAGAGGCATTAAAAGTAAACAAGCAAGAGAACATAACAGTTTCTTAATATAGTATGGATTTGGAACGTAATCCTCTACAAAATTGGTTACATACTAAATTCAGTACTCATTATTTCAATAGTGGTTTCAAGAGAGTTTTGTATAAACTGAAAAGAGAGAGGACATAAATAAAGATACGATTTATGGTCAGAATTGCATGAAAGACTTAGTAAAACAGAAAATCTTTGAAATTATGCTAATTTTTAAGGTTTCAGCCCAGACTCAATTAAAATCTACTAAAGCAAAAACAAACTACTGCACTGACTGCATAACTGCTTTCTGTTTTGTAGGTGGTACTTCAAAATGTGACCTTTGAGTCCAAAGACTTAAGAAAATTGAGTAACCTAAATACACAGTTGTCTACTGCCATTTTGAAATGCCCCAGACATCCTCATGTATGACAGGTTATAATATAAATGCTGTTTCAAGTGGAAGATAGGCCATCAGACTATAAAGATACTTCCACCATTCCAGATGTGCCATGTACTTGGAATATGTCAGGTATCCCAAAATGCCTGAGAAAACTATGCTCAGTATCCGCATTTGCATTCCTTACTTCTCTGATACAGATACTAGCTAACAGTTATACAGCATTTCTAGACATGTAAAATTGGACACATACTTGTGCATTATCACAGAGAACTGTTTGAGTTGGAAAGGAACCTTGAAGGTCATCTAATCCAACACCCCTACAACGAACAGAAATATCTACCACTCCATCAAGTTGCTTTGAGACCTGTCTAGCCTGACCTTGACTGTCTCCAGGGATGGGGCTTCTACCACCTCCCTAGGCAAACTGTTCCAGTGCTTCACCATCCTTCTTGTGACTTTTTCTTTTCCTTATATTCAATCTAAATCTCCCCTCTTTCATTTGAAACCTTTTCCCCTTGTCCTACCACAGACCCTGCTAAGGAGGCCCTTCTCTTCTACCTGTTCAATTAATTTATTAGTGCTTTAAAATAAAGCTGAAGCAAGAATTTTTTTTCACGTTCTTTCTGACCACAGCCCTAATAAATCCATGGTGCCTACATTATCTGAGCTTTGTCTTGAATTCCCAGTATGACTTAACTCATCTAACATCTGAATCACCCTCTGCAGTTACCTTCGTTACCCTTCTAACTGTTCAAGAAGTGTTACTTCCAGCTACTTAATGATAGAGGGATCCACATATCAGTCCTGATTTTTGGAGGAAATTCAAGAGTCATGTGTGGCAACTGTTACAGTCTGGCTCTTCACCTTCATGCTTTCTTCATCCCAGATATGCCAAGGGCTGGGTGGCTAGTGACAAAAATTTCTTGTCAGTTTAGAATTGGAAATGATAATGAATTGCAGGCATATCTACACAGATTATAATTGGAGCCACCTGACTGGGTTGTATTGAGATAGTTATGCCCAGGGCACAAAGTAGAGCTCTTGCAGGAGGACAACTGCAGACAATCTAATCCTAAAACAGAGTCTCTGAAGATTTATGCAGATTCAGTTACCAAAACAAACAAACAAACAAAGAAAACACAAATCAACAACAACAACAAAAAACCATAATCATAAGACCTTCTCCCCCAAAACCAACAACTTTCTCTACACCCTTGCAGGCATGTGGATATCAGATCACTCCTAACACTTCATCATACTCTGTTACTGCTTCATAGCTTTCTATGCTTATGGAAAACACAGTTGGGCTGTTGTATGGAGCAGTCTACAGCTTCTGATACCATTCTGTGCTCATCCTCATGGCCAGGGGCTCAGCATATAGGTACAACCATTTGAAATACTAGTGGAGGACAAACTGTTTAATTCTGAGGGTCAGTACAAATTCCATACAATAAAATCACTGATAAAAAATTGTCAGAATTTTTCTTCCAAGTTATATTAATTTTTTGACAATCTATTTCATTAGTATTTATCTAATTAAAATGTAATTTAAAAACTCATTATGGGAATCACTTGTCAAAATACAAGCTACTTACTTATTTATTTACTCTTAATACCT
The DNA here is from genome assembly GCA_028571105.1 of Tragopan temminckii. Taxonomy (NCBI): domain Eukaryota; kingdom Metazoa; phylum Chordata; class Aves; order Galliformes; family Phasianidae; genus Tragopan; species Tragopan temminckii. The sequence continues at coordinate 131,896,585 of JAOWBP010000001.1, read as the reverse complement.
GAAGGAGAAAAACTAAATATGTTCTTCAAATTGAAACAAACAAACAAAACAAAAAAAAAGAACAAGGGAAGCAGTCAAAATGCTGGGAACTCAGGAGGGAGATACAAGTCTTGTGAAAGCAGAAGTGGTAATGAAGCAGAAGTGACTGGAGAGAAGTTGACATTACTGGAGGGCTCTCACAGACAACAGAGAAATGTGGGTTTACTGCAGTGGAAGAAGAAAGGTAGAATAGGTTTAAAGATGTAACTTCATAAAAAATCAGGCTTCATCCTCTCTACCCTTCATGGAATATATTTTTTCTTAAGTTCTGTGTTTTAGGCAAACTCTTTAAATGCCCAAGAAATCATTCATATGCACCCACATTGTTTTCTGGCTTGAATAAGTTTGTTAGTAGACAAACACTGCTGCTGCCTCATGCTTGGAAAGTTTTGAATGTAATTGACTGTCAATGATATGATGATTTATAATGCAATCTGCTGCTACTTCTGCTGCTGCTGATAACTCTAATTTGCCTCTATTGTATTAGATATGATGAACTTGACAATCATTTTCAATTTTCTTATTTGGCTTTCATTCAGGTTGATATGGCCAGTAACAGTGAATTTTCATTGTTCTCTCCCGAAAGCAATAAAGGAACAGGAGCTTGTTTTATATGAAGCAGTTGGCTGTATCCAAAGGACTCATTTATTGTGTAATGAAGCTTCTGCCAAGTAAAATATTTAGAGAAAACATGGACTGAAAATTTTATTTCAAATCTTTATATTTTATTGAATCAAATACTGGTCCCATTGTGTTATATGGGAAAAATAAAGATGGGCGATAGGCAGAAAAGGAGGCTACAAACATGATCAGTCTTTAAGTGATCAACATTAGGCCATGAAAGTGGTTGCTTTGGATAACCCAAATTCTTTCTAGCTCCATTTTCTCTCTTTATAAAGGAAAGATAATGAGTTTCACACTTGTTCCAACTTGCTTTAGTTTGCACAGACAAAATGTATGATGGAAAAATGGCATATTTCCAGTCCATACAGTGGCTTCTGTTCACCAAGATGCATTAGTTTCCTCGTCTAGCGAAGTTCTCATATGTTGCAGTGAAATTGCATGTAATGCCACTACAGCTACTGTATGGAAGAGTGAGCTGGTTTTATTTGGCCTCATCCGTGACCAAAAAGTACTGGCATCTAAGCTTGAATAAGTAAATTTTGTTGTGTGAGTAAGAGCTAGGAGACTGAGATCTCAGTTTTAGTTTGAACAGCTGGCAGTTAGAAAAAAAAAGGTATATATTTTTTTTATTTGAAAGCTGGGTGCATTTAACAGGAAAATCATTGAGAAAGAATAAATATGGAACTCCATAGTGTCATTTTCACTGGGTTACCTTTTTTAATGTAGCTGCAGCTGTAGCTGTTTTCAAGAATGATTTACACTGTCATGCTTTCAGTGTATGAGCATTAATCTCATTATCATTCATCCACAGTAAACGAGAGTGCTGTAAAGACTGACTTAGTTTCCAAATAATTTGAAGGAATTATTTTAAAACAAACTTTTAAGCCTAGACCAAGATTAGAAGATAATTAACTGTTCCCCTCCTTTTCTCCAGTTCAGACAGGAGTGACGATCATGCTTTACACTTGTTATTACTTATGGTATAAAATAGCATTAATCACAGCATAAGGAATGTAATTACAGAATTTATATTTATACACTTTCTGGAGTGTCCAAATACAAAGATTGAGAGGAACCGACATTGATTGAAGGACACTATTTTCATAATTAGAAATGTTACTATAATTCAGAAATGCAAGGCATTAAGTGGTTGCCTTGCAAAAAAATTATGAGAATTTACAATGTATAACTAGACTGTAAGCATATGGTTTAAACATTTTGCATCTTTAGAAAAAAGAATAAAATGTTATTTAAATTATATGCAATTGTTTTCTGAAAGGTTTAGGAATTTGGAGAGGAAAAATTTGTTCCTAAAATTTGCAGGAAAATCAAACAAACAAACAAACAAAAAAATTTCTATCCTTGATCAACTCGGGAAAAAAATATATACAAGCAATCCTATAAGCAGTTTTCCACAATATGAACTTGTATTGTACAATTAATATATAATCATCATTGCAACAAACTACACCGTGTTTGATGGCTGAAATAACTAAGAAGAGATTTCTATTGGAGACAAAGTGAAATTCTAATTTTATATTCTATCAGGAAGGCAGCTAGGACAGCAAAGGAAGAACTAAGATGTGGAAAAATACCTGCAGTTACATACAGGTAGGACATGAGGCAAAAATTTAACAAGATGAAATCTTTTGCATGTGGTCTATCTTTCAAATAAAGTTTTATTTTTACTCTCCAATTAGAATTTTAAAGATGCTCTGCCACTTTTGCTTTGTTCATACAGAACAACATTTATGGATAGAAAGATAGCAGTGATCTGTGGCTGTACACCAGGACATACTTATAGTATGGATTTAATTTCTCTACACCTGTTAAACTGTGTGCTCTGAGTACCTATGCAGAACATTTTCTCAGTCTTGAAAATCAATGAGTGACTTAAATACAAAAACATTCACTGACTTCAACAGCAATTAGAGACAAAAGAGCAAGAATCATACTGTATCTACAGAAATGCGGCCCATATGTAAAACTATATGTTTTATTATTTTTTTCACCAATTAAATAGAACAAAAAGCTCTGTCTCCTTCAGTGAAAAGCAAAGTAAAACGTGTTGTTTAGCAAAAGTCTTGTTAGGTGTAACTTTTGGTGGTTTTTTTCATTGTTTTTCTTTTTTTCTTTTTTTCTTTTTTTCTTTTTTTTTTCTTTTTTTTTTCTTTTTTTTTCTTTTTTTTCAGTATACACTATTTCAAAAATTAAATGCCCTTCAGTGTCACACAACAGTGGCAAAAACTTAGAAAAACATACATTTTTCTTTCTACAGCTTCAGTATCCTATATGTATTTGATATTATCTTCACAAGTTTTCAGATGGTACCTCATGTATAGTTTAGTAAGTTGGATTGGATAAAATCCTCCTGAGATGCAGACTGGTTATGGTTGACATACTACACTGCAATTCATCTCCTGTCTCTTTCATTTGTGAAAAGATGAAGAAAAAATAAAGACAAGATTTTCTTGGTGGTTTGTTTAATCTGTTAAAATCTATTTGAGCTAATCCCTGCTCCACAGTGGCTCCCAGCAGGAGATGTACACCAGCAGCAATAGAAGTGTTCCCTCCCCAAAACAGCAACTGAGATATCTCTTATAGAATACACTGTAAGAACAGAGAGCTGAGCTCTTATAAATAAATAAATAAATAAATAAATATTTTTTCCCCACATGCTGTTGCCACTACTGCACCTCAATTACCAAAAGAGGATACAAAATCCCCTGTGCCTTTCAGTGGCAGCAGTTACAAATGGCATTTAAACTGAAATGGAAAAATCTGTCAAAAAATGAACAGCCACACATACATGAGCTGAGCACACTGTTCCTATCTGGATTTGGCCACCAGGGTTTCCATACTAATAATTACATACTAATAATTACAGCTATATATGCAATATCCCAGCCTAAGCATCAGATTCAGTTTTAGGGTCTGTGTATCTTCATCAGGACAGTCATATATCTGAAATGTTTTTACTTTCCATATCACGATAGCCAGATTTATGAAGATAAATATCTAGGCAGAAAAAAGGTATTTACTCTTTAAATGATAAACCCTCTGAAATTCGGTGCCTCTGTTCACTGCCCTATCAAACTAAAAGAGCACACTTACAAAAGAGTGTCTAAACATGCTACATGGTATACAGTTCCTGTGAACTGTGGTAAGCACTGCCTGAATCCTGCCTGTAATGAGTACAGAGCTCAAAAAATGAAGTTATTATTAGAGCTTTTATGAACACATTAAAGTAAAATGAAGGAAGAACTTCCCAGCACTTTACAATACAGCTTTGCTACTGAAGCAGCGGCATGTAGTTAAAGAATTCAGTTTTTCTAAAGAGATGCTTCCACACGCACACTTTGATGACAGCATCATAAATGTATGCTGATAAAAAAAAAAAAAAAAAAAAAGTCCTTGTTATTTTTCCTTAATGTAATCCTTTCCTTCCTTTCCTTCGCCATTCATGTCTACGGAACACACAAACCAGCATTTTCAAACTTACTTAAAGGTTCAGCTCTTGAATCCATATGGGGTATATTTTGCGGGTATATTTAACTGCAATTTTTATTAAATTCATTATAGATGCAGACGTATAGCTTTACACACCAGATCTGAAAGCATTTGTTGTAGTTCAGACAAAATTGTATCACTGGGTGGGAAACCGTAGTATCAGAACTGAGAAAAGACTGTTAGATTGTACTACATTGCAGAAATAGAGAAAATATTCAAAAGGCACTGAAAGAGAGGATTTTTTATTTTATTTATTTATTTTTTTTTTTTGAGAAACTGAACTGTAAGAGCGAGAGATAAAAGGGGAATTTAGTTGTCATGCAAAGAGCTGAGCTGCCAGTGTTAGAGACAGTTTTCACTTACAGAAAGAACGGCAAGAAGCAAATAACACTAGCATGCTTATTGTCATTGAATAGCATAATACACTTCTAAAAGCATTTCTGAAAAATGAAGAGAAAGTCAATATAGCTGTGACAACGGAACTAATCCCTCTTCAGGTGAGAGAGCAAAGCATGCATAGGGGACTCCGAATCTAAATCTTCAGTCTATGCCATTGCAGAGGTTTCTTATCTAATTTTAAATATTCTTAGTCATTTTGTTGCTGAGCATATTATTATGAAGAAAAAAAAAACACGCACCAAAAAACAAACAAACAAACAAAAAAAAAAACCAATGAATGCATTCCCACGTTTCCTGATCTATACTTTTGGAGCGTTATCTCAACATTTCAATTCTAAGAAATGACATACTTTCTGAAATATCAATGGCAATAGCATTTCCCAAGGTAAGTATTTTGGCAAAATTTCATTAAACCCTCTGGTCTACTGAACTTCACTGTCCCTTTGGCAGCTCTGTTGTGAAAACCACCTGGAGCTGAGGATGATCTCACTTCTACTTTTCTTCCTGTAGAGACTGTAGTCCCAATGCTGATGGAAATTCTGCGCCTGCATGCAGTTAAGTGTGCCTTAGGGGTCAAATTTAACAAATTATCATAGAAATTAGCATCCAACCAGGCTGCACAACCACATTTATTTTCTCTAGGAAGAAAGGGATGGAAAAAGAAGTCTGGAATATGAAGGTCTTTCATTAGTCCTAGATTCAGAATGTGATCAATCATGTGCATCCAGTCCTGGGGCTTTGTGTACTCTCAGGCTTATCTCTAGGACCTGACCTTGGTGTGTAGTTTCTTTGGCCAGTTTTTTAATACAGTGCAAGAGTGCAAAATTAATATGCACAAAGAGAAAAAAAGAGTGTCCAGTAGAAAGAGCTATTCTCAGCATCACTTGAAAGTGTTCCATTTTTTTCCACAAATACTACATACTCTCCTGTTTTTCCTGGTCAGTAACCTGAATTTCAGAAGAGTAGCCGAAAAGAAAATACTTTTGATAAATTATTTTCAAAGTTTCCAATCGCCCTGAACTTTATGAATGACATAAGGAAAAAAAAATCTCTTTTTTATTCACAAGCTTCAGGGTTGCATGCTGTTACAGTATGCAGAATGTTCAAGGTGTATATTACTTGTTAATATCAGTAAACATCATTCTAATTAAACAAAGATAACACTACAGTGCTGCCAGACATCTCAGAAGTTGACACATGATAGCAGTGCAATTGTGCAAACTAAACAGAGGGAACAGAACAAAAAAAGACAGCACCAATGCAGCTTCACCCTCCACCTAATTGCTGCCTGCCACTGAAAAAGATAATCCTAGTCCTCTTAATATCCCAGCACTCCTGCAGCCAGGAGATAGTTGGTTCTTACTGATTAGTGGAAAAGAACATATTTTTTTCCTTCTAAAGGATACAAGATAAGCAACAGGAAGCACAAGGGCACAAGAGCTGGGAGCATCCTTGTTGGCAGAAGCCTGTAATTACATCAGATTAGGTATAATGTGATACTGTGCCCTAGGCTGTCTGAAGTTTAGCACTGCCCATTAAATTTTGTTAGGAATGGAAAAGAGTAAGGGAAAACTCTGCTCTTTACAAGAATATCTGAACGGCAAATTTAAATGATAGAATTGGAGATCATGGGCACCATTTGCTAATGAAGACAGTCAAAGCTCCACATATCCACTTGTCAACTCATGTCAAGTCTAATATTAGCAGTATTACAAATAAAATTGACATTTTAGCAAGCTGAAGTTTGTTTAAACTAACAATTCTATGAATGAATTAGAATTACTCTCCGGTGTATCTCATCTAGTAACCCAACACTGCTGCTCTCTGTACTTCTGTAAAAGTGAGAGTTCAAAACACAGCCACTAATTGTTCCTTTCCACTAGTTATTCTGAGGTCACCATTCTGACTTTGAAGATGCATAGATCCCTGTTACAATAGCCCTTTTATTCCAAAGGCTTCTTTCATTTTGAAACAAATAAACAAATTAAGTACTTTTTCTTCAGAGCAAATTATTCCATTTATGTGTAGCCAACAAATGTCAATACTGAGTTTTCCCATAAAGTAGTAGTTCCTGGAAATTACATATTGTACCTGACCACACACAGTTTAAGTCAGAAGCTATGAGTACAGCCACACCACACTTAGATCTCTGTGTCTTATTTATCTAAACACATCTGTTTCAAGCATTCCTCCTTCCAGTCAGGAAGATACTGGAAATTTTGTCCAGTACACTGATAGTGTAGGGAAACTGGAAAAGAAAGCAGCTTCTTTCTCTGTTGGCCGCAGAAACTTTTCTGGATATTACCAACAGCTGTAGTTATAGAGACTAGGACAGGTGAAGACTGACATTAGTACTAATATAACAACTTTTACTTTCATTCTCCTTTGGATTAAATGGCACAGCATGCTCTGGCCACCTCTTTCCAAACACTGCCACAAAAAAAGAATGGTAGTGGGAAATATTTCAATGCACAGATTTGTTAGTTTCTATTGACGTTTGTCAAATTTACTTTTTGTCATAATCCGGTAGACTTGACAGATCTGTCAAGGATTTAGCATCTAGCAAGGTGGTAAAAAGTAAAAGATGGAGGTGGAGAGAGAGGGCAAGAATGAGAGTGGATGAGGTAAAGGAGAAGGAAAAACACTCTTGCTTGCACAATATCTAAAATAACATTTGTTTTTCTTCAGAGTAACATCTATTTAGCTCATGAGTTTTTTACATGGAGACTATAAATCCAAGTTACTTAGCTACATACCAAATGCACCAAGGAAGCTGCATCTCTTTTTCCCTTGATAAGGTGTACCCTTCTGCCACTGTGAGATGAGTAAATTACTCCACCTGTCTAACTGATCCCCAGTATTCAGCCTGACACTGACAATGGCAGTGCACCTGTTAGCGTGATGGACAAGTGATTGGCAGCGTGGCATTTGCAGCTTTCTATAATAAGTTGGTTATTATACAGCGATGTTGACAATCTAGAGAGACTGCAAATATTAAAGTGTAACTAGGTATGCTTGAAAAAGAGAAAAAAAAAAAAACAACAAAAAAAACAGGCTATATGTGAAATGTGACCTTGCATAAATTTTATGCCAAAGGCTTCTTTTATTTTGGAAACAAATAAATAAATGAACTATATCACTTTTTCTTAGGAGTGAATTATTCTATTAATGTGTAGCTAGCAAATGTCAATAC
>JAOWBP010000001.1:131874544-131888720 GCA_028571105.1 Tragopan temminckii | reverse complement strand
AAATAAATAAATGAACTATATCACTTTTTCTTAGGAGTGAATTATTCTATTAATGTGTAGCTAGCAAATGTCAATACTGAGTTCTCCTATAAACTAAGTACAAGATTGCAATTCATTACTTTAATCAGCTTCTCAGCTACATATAGCACCTATACATGCAAAAAGTATAAGGAAATTCAGTTAGTCTCTGTAAGAATTCACCTTCTGCAGCAGCCACATTAAACTACAACTTTGATGCAACTATTCCACTCTTTTCCCCATTGTCCCACAATGTCTTTTCCTTCTGTAAAAGCATCACTCTGGATACAACGATTCCTGTGCTGTTTGAAGACAAGCAGGAGTCTCAACAGCTACTAGCAGCTGGAAATCTGGTGGCCCTCGTATTTAACTGTTACTTATGATGCCAATCTCTACACTAAAAGTCTTATAGGCCCATCTAGAAAAACAGAATAAAGTAGAATTTTGCAAGTGATACAAAAATTTCAGGCAAAACAAGATTTCATTTAAATCCAGCATCTTGTCTCCAGCTGTTACCAGTATTAGGCAGAATAAACTGACTGTACCAGTTAGGCATCTTTGAGGTCATCTCATTCCTATCATTTTTTCATTCTTAAATTTTTATATTCTCAATAATTTCAAATTAGCTTAAGCCTGAAAATAGGGATTTTCATCTCTGATAATATATTCTTGTTAGCATTACTTGTTCTAATGATTGATATCCTTGATCTTCACTTAAAAGTCTACAAACTTACTAAGAGTATGTGTTCTATATTACAGTAAACTGTAAAACATGACAGTGCCAAATTGCATTCCATGAGAGCATTTCACCCAGAAGCGTGGTTAAACATAGGGAAATCTTACAAATTATAAAACCTGAAGATTATGATGTGACACCCCAAAAGCTTTAGAATTTTAATTATATTGTCTACACACACACTGCTTGGCATTCCTTTTCCTTTAACTGCAATATAATAGACACATAATGATATAGGTTCTGTTCAGCAAGTGACATATTCTATGAATATTTACATGGTGTTCTGATTAAATTTCTAATCTTGGTTCCAATGGCTATGTTTGCCATAGCAATCTGGACAGCACCAGGTTGCAGCCTTGAACTCCGGCACATGTGTATCCACTTGGTCAAATTGTTCTCTAGCCTACGAGCTTCTTATTATCCCCAAACACGGTTGAAGTGGTATAGCGTGAGACTGCTCTACTAGCAGACAACATTTTCTTTTTGTTGTCTTTTTGTCTTCTTTTGAGGAGAAGTAGCTAATGAAGCACACGGACAGACAGGAAAGGTGGATAATAAATGTTTAGGCATACGGGTGTGATCACTGCTGTGATATTTAAAGAACAGAATTTTCCAAATCCGTTTGTTGGCTTTCAACCAAAACCAACAAATTTTGATTTTAGGGAAATGAACAAGGTGTGAAAATACATGAGACAAATCAATGTTTAAGCAGTAAAAGGTACGTCTTCCTCATACCTAGATCATTCTCAAAAATCACGCAAGTATATTTAAAAATTCCATGTTTGATTTTTTTTTCTTTTGTATCCATTCTTCAGTGCTTGCTGAACGTTGATCACACAGTGGATGTGAGAGCAGTGAGGTGGTAGGTGTTGCATTTCAGCAGTGGAGACAACAATTGTGGGTCACCTTGGCTGGTGTATATTTTTACTAGCGTGGCATGCAGTCCATCACCGGTGAAAATACCAGAGACTATCCTGAAAACTAGTGTTTTGTAGCTGAGAATTTGCTCTATCAATTAGTGTTATTGTGCTCTTTGTATCTGTTGTAGATTCCTAAGTATATAAATAACAGGCATTATTTTGGAGAGATCTACATACATCTACACATACAAAAATATTTTTCTGTTCTAACTTTAGTTAGAAAATTAAAAGAATGCTGAAAGAAGCAGCTACATACTCTAAATGACTGCTGCAATGCAAAATCCTGTCTCACAAAACTTGTATAGTGACTTGAAATCTATCATTTTTTTCCCAATCTAAATGCTATTTTTCAATTCAGTGGGCCTCAAGCTTTTCAACAAACTGAATCAATTTGAAGCTACTCATTCAAAAGGGTCCTTAAATGCCAGCCCTAGAATTCAACATGACAGAATAGACAAAGAGTCATCTTCATTTCCAGTCACAATCAGTTGTGTGCAAAGCTCCATTTCAGAATAGGGCCACTGGACTGTGCTATCAGTGAAAACCTCTCAGGAAAGAACAAACAGCCTTCTATTTTTTGTTGTCTTTTTTGTTTGTTTGTTTGTTTGTTCCCAAACTGTAACTGGGAAAGAAAATGATTCTTTTTTAAAATGTAACTTTTTTAGAATACTCAGTGGCTTTTTTTTTTTTTTTTTTATATATATATATATAAATTTTACTTCAAGCAAATCAAAATGCTTATTCCAAGTTAGGAGTAGTACAAGTGATAGATTTTTAGCTAAACAAGTTCATGGTGAGTACTTCCCACATGTAGAAACACCATCCACTTTAAGTGACTTCACTTGGTAAGTGCAAACACAGAGCATTTTAACCAGCATAAGCCTTAATCATGCTCAATTGCAATTGTACAGCCTGAGCATATGTCAGAGGTCTGATACCAAAGATCTGGTTACAGTTTGGGAAAAATGCAGTCTCTGATGGCTGTGAAAAACTTCTGCCACAACACCATGCTTTTGAAGGGGGAGGTGGTAAATGAGAGTTCAAAAGACTCCGGAGCAGCTGCTCTGTCTCTAATGTACACCTTTACGCATGTAAACTAGCTCTTTGATCTCATGTAGAAATTTGGCTCCCTTATGCAAGCAGAAGGTACGTCATTGTAGACCTATTTATATACAGCTAATTTGTTTCTATACAAATGCTTTAGAATAAGAAAAAGAAGCTGTGCTGGTGAGCAGTACATAAAGAGGGAATCAAGTGTAGGGAGCATTGCTCACATTTCAATAAAAGCAAGAGAAAAGAGGCTACAGAAGCAGGAAAGTACATTAAAATAGTAATACATTAACAGGAACACTGATTAAAAAACAATAAATAAATAATAATAAAAAAAAATCTAGGACATTCAGAGGACCAAATTCCAAAACAGTAAAGGAAAAAAATGGTTTGGATATATGCACACAAGACAGAGTAGAACAAAGGAAGAAGTAAATGTATATTCTAAAACTTTTCCCACCACTGGAAGTGTCAACATAAAGATCTGAGAGACAGAGCATAACAGGCAGACATATTTTTTCACCAGACTTTGCTTGCTATTATAACTTCCTAGCACCACTTTTTTAAATTTATTTCATTTTATTTTATTTGTGCCATCATTTTCTCATTTGCCGGAGCAGCAGCTAACAGAAGAACCAGCACGTCAACTGGATAGAGTGCCCCACCTTCAGTTCTCAACTCCTTTCAAGTACAGGAGAATGCTCCTTCTCATGAGCTGTCACCCTTCTGTCCAGGTTTTTGAAGCACTGAGCTATCCCAAGCATGCAGACAGCGTCCTGGCACATCTCTCACAGAACACTCACCTCTCTCCTGTGGTGCCACAGTATCTCAAACGTGGAAGGTTAACAACATAAAAATTTTATGAAATATTCTCATTTCTACAGGACGGAGTAATACATTAAGCTGGTCTCAAAATGTATTCTGTTCTCACATTTAGCTGCTGGTTTATGAACTGTGTCACATACTAAATTAACACTACTGAAAACAGCACACCTGTCTTGCCCTTTCAAAGCTCAGTTACATCCAAACAAATGAGGGCATTCTGATAGGTGCTCTTTTCTCGGTTGAAAAAAAAAAAGAAAAAAAAAGAAAAAAAAAGTGCCTTAGGTTTTGTTCTCAGTCAGTTTTGCTGTTTCATTTTGTGTGGTTTTGTTTGTTTGTTTGTTTTTGTCCCTTTTTACAAAGTTTCTGATTGGTAGTTCTATCAAATCTCTGGTAATAACCAGCTAGCAAACAAAACTCCAGTGGGAAAATACAACAACTGAATACAGGTAAAAAACAGCTCTATAGAAGATTTTCTAAAAATGCACAAAACAATCATGGTTTGTGGCTATCTTTTAAATCCACCCACTTTATTTTTCTAGTAGGTTTATATGACAAGTCAATACGCTGAAAATGCTGATGGCACTCAGGTATCATTTCCACCAGCAGGTATTCAGTTCAACAGAGCAAGTCACTGAAACTATGACTATCCCATGTATTCCGTAACCCGTGTATGTTACATTTAAACAAGTATATCAGAAAATCTGAGTGTGGTTTGTAATAAGCTAGGTCTTTAAAATGTTTAGAAACAACTAGCAAAAAGCTACATTCTAACAACATCTAATTAAAATGGATAAAGTAGTGTTATTTTACATCCTCTGATCACATTCATTTTCCCTAACAGCCTATATTACACAACCAGGTACAAACTATGTTACGTTAGTAATTAGATAGACCCAGCATCTGCAAAGATTTCTGTCAAGAAATCTATTAAATCTACTGAACATGAATCTTTTGACAAGTCATACTATACCACTAGCAATGCTTCTGCTCCTATAATAAGTCTCTTAGCACCATACTACAATTGCAAAATCATTAATTTACCATTCCTCTTCTTTTAAAGGTAAGAAAATCAGAAATGCCTTCCTATTAGAACACAAAATGCTATTGACTAAATTCTAATTCATGCTGTACCAAAATCACATTCCACCACTGGGAAAGTTCCTTTGATATAACATACAGTAGAGAATTGGAGTTAGTCTATACTTTTTCTGTGTAGTCTTTTATTTACCTTGTATCAAAAGAATAATCTTATTTTTTTCTTCTTTAACAACCTCAAAGCCAGTTCTAATTAAGCCATGGCAGCTGCTAGAATCCAAGAAATCTCTTCCCACTTTGAACGTTCTCTACATATTTTTAAAGACCGGATGTAGAAGCTTTAATTTTAATCTTAGAAGCAACATTAAAATCAGAACATATCAATTCAAACATCTCCTGAACCAAAAAGAAAGTATTTTTCTGACTTCACTGGATTTTGAAACAGGACCTTGTTACTTTGTACAAGACAACACAACCAATGGAAGTGACATTGCATAAAGCTCTGAATATTCTGCTATTCAAAACTTTTTTTCTTTTTTTTTTTAATTTTCTGCACAGAGGTCATTCAGAATTTTTATATGAAGTCCAGGAAAGGTTCAGGTTGAGAGGACATTAAGATCAATTCTTAAATATTTTCTCCATATTTATAAAAAGTGAAGTTAGGGGAATAGCCCACACTGCTGTTCACAGTCTTCAAGCAAATATGTAACAGTCTCCTTAAAGCTTATAAATATTATTTAGCAAGGTCTATGCTGATATTCTATTGGAATCAGTTTGTACTATCTAAATGTAGTATTCCATGAGGTCTGTGAAGCCTCATTCATGTGATCAAAAAAAATCTGTAAGCGGAAAGTGGACAGAAGCTGCAATATCATGAACGTCTCTTCTAATTATTAGCAAATTTGTAGCCTTAGTGATGTTAGTTCTTTTTTTTTTTTTTTTTTTTTTCCCTCCTCCAACTACACGTCCACTCTCGGGGGGGCAGGGGAAGGAAAAAAAAAAGAAAAAGAAAAGAAGTGAAATGATGGATTTCATATTCAGAAGCATAGAAACATTGTGTTCCTTTCCTTTACTCATAAATGCTTACAATAATGCAGAGAAAGAATGACAAGAGAAGGCTTATCATTAATTGCGGGCATTGTGCCAGTTGACTCCCTCAATACAATGCCTTCTCAGAATCAGAAGAAAATGAAATATGTAAAAGAGAGGCTCTGAAAGCCTAGAGAATCTTTATGCAAGTATTGAAATGAGAGGCAAATCAGATGAGAGTGTTTGTGTGTAAAAAATTCTACCCCACACAAATACAAAATTAATTAATTGCACAAGAAATACTGTATGCATTTATTATGCTTTGCTTCCACTGACAAAAGAAATACAGACACAAACATTTTTACATTGCAAATGTCCCAGGCTATGACTTTATAAAAATCCCTGATACTCAATGCTGCTAATTTAGGGAAAAAAAATATAAAAAAAATAAAAATTCAAAGTATTATTCAGATATTTCAGCTTGAAGCCACATAGTCTGTTGTCTGTTGTGCATACCAAAGCAGTACACTGAAGTATCTATTTTTTAGTACTGATTTAACATTTAACAGACAGAATTGTGACCACTATTCTTGGTTTTCAGCACAGCTCAGTAAAAAGAGAACTGTCATTTTTAAAACAAACAAACAAAATGACAATGTCATACTGGACTGATTTTGTTTTAAGTATTTGAGAATACAATTATTTAGCTTAACAACAGTTTTTAATCCACTAAGCTCTCCTGGTATGGTTTAAATGAGCAGCTCAGTGTGACGGGATATTCAGAACGAGTTATTCATATGCGAATAGAAATGATTCTTTCCGATGTGTGGACGAAACACATATTTCTATTTGTTTGAAGTATCACACATCATAGTAGAGAATCCTTTAGAATGTATCCATTCATCAAATCAGAAAGACTATGTTAGCAGATGAGTTACTGGAACACTACACAGCTGTTTCTTTTTTTGTTGTTGTTTTTCTTTTTTCAATAGCAAAACCGACTATATTCAGAGGTTAAAGTGTAAATAGTAGAAATTGAATTTTTTGCTATGAATAGTAGCATTGCAATATGAAAGCAAAAAGCAATAAATGAATAGTCATGTAGCCTTTCTACTAGATGTGTTCCCATTGAAAGTTTCCATTAAAACTTCAGAGAAGCAAAAGACTTTTCTCACATCTGCTCATATTGACAAGCTTCCCAGTTGAATCTGATACATTTTAAGAAAAGGTAGAACTGAAGGTCTGGGGGGGAAAAAAAAAAAAAAAAAAAAAAAAAAAATCTCTTTCTTTCTTTTAAACTTTGACTTAAAATTAAGCACAATTTAATCCTTAATGTGCAACTTTCATGATCCCATAAAAATTAAAATTTGGTTGTAAAGAAAAAATAAACCCTAACAGCTGGATGAACATTAATCTTTAGGAAAGCACATGTTCTGAGAATCATGTTTGTTTTTAAAACATCTGTAGTCATTTTATAGAAAATTACATTCCTCAAAAAACAACACATTGCAATCACATTTCATACACATTGGTATTCTCATCTTATGTATACTATAACATCTAATACCAACATAATGACAGCATGCACTATCTACAAGTTATTAACGTAGCCAGAAAACATTTTTTTACTTTATATCTCTTTTGTTTCTAAGAAATATGATTAACTAAATCCTTATTTTATACCACAAATCATAGAGTATTTTTAATTGTAATTGAGAACAGAAAATAAAAAGCCATATAATTCCCATTGAAAGACAACATAAAGATGATGTGTATTTACAAGAAAGCATCTGTTAAAGACATTACTTCTTTTTCTATTTAACTTCAGTATAGCAGTTCCTAATGCATGTGGCATATATACCAATCAACTGATCAATACCTATTGAATTACACAGCCAAGACTGCAAAAGCCAGGTGATAATCAAATTTCTCTGTTTAACAGTATGTTTGAAACTTTCTACTATCACCTGAACCTTCATGCTATTTGGCATTCAGCTTAATTGCACAGACGTTTTCACAAATAAATAATGACTTGACCAGCTAGTCTTCCATGGAGCACGAGACAGGTGGCCATACCATATCATTCATTCTTACAGAGTAAAGCACAATGAATTTCACGTGCTGGAATGTTAGCAATGCTAATCCCTCTCTTGTTCTCTTGTGTGCCATTTTGCCAACTACAGTTAAGACTGCTTGCAAACCAGCCATTTTCACAGATTCCTGCAGATTCACAAAAGCAAGTGGCTCAATTATTTTCACCTGGATCTGATGGAGGTGGGAAGTGCAGTGGGAATGGAGGTCTACAACGGAAAGGGTCTGCACTGGAGAGGAAGAAACAGCATCACAAAAGGCACAGTGCCTGTTTTTGCTATTGCAGTTCCTAAGCCAGTTAAATGCCAAAGAACATAGTTCTCTCCTCACATGTTAAGTTGGGCATAAAAATCCTCTCTAATAATGAGTGATCTATACTTCTGAACCTCTCTCAGAAAAACTTTCCCTTAACTATGTTTCAGAAATAACAGTTGTTACTTCTACTCATACTGCAGATCTGTAAACTGAGGCACAAAAAGATTAATGCATAAATGTTAAGAATGCTTTTGGCATTCAGAAACCCAAACAATCTTTATGTATGTGCTTCTACAGATGTACCCATATTTCTTAGGCTTTCTCAGGTGTAAAATGAGGTATTTCCAAATTAGAGATATCTTTTAAATTGAGAGAAGAAACTGCAAAGGCATACAGTAAAAAGTCAATTTCTTCTCTACATAAGCTGCAGATTAGACAGAAAAAAAAAACCAAACCTGGCTTCCTATCCCATATGTGTCTATCAGATTTTCAAAAATTCAACCTTAGTCTTAGAATTTTGTGTACATGATGGCTATCAGACCTGACAATAAAAATGTTAAGTCATTTTTTCCTGAAGCAGAAGTTAAAAACAACACACACTATGCAACAAGGTCAAGTTTTGTGAAAAGAAGAGAATGAACATATATGTATTGATTCCCAGCTGAGTGTGAACGATCACAAATAGTTCATAGAGAAACAAATCTGTCCTCTATTAATGATGAACAAAAGATTTCCGTTCTCACTTCAGTAAAAAAGAATAAACACCTGGATGGTATATGACAGTTATGCTAACTAAATCCAGTCTAAATCAGCCTAATCAATGACTATAAGGGCAATTTATGAAATCAAACCAGAAATTGAATGTAAGATAGGTTACTTTTTTGTTTCAGTGCTTTCAACCAACATGTACAAAGCCACCATCTTGGTCAAAATACAAAAGCTAAATGTGAACTTCATGCAAAAAAAGAAGATGAATTTCTTCATCATACCAAAAGCACAAACAACATATTTCAAGGTTCACTAGAAGTTAATACAAGTAATAATAATAATAATAATAATAATACAGTGGTGCAGATTCTTGTCCAAAGTCGTCTGTCATGTGACTGTCTTGAGCTGTGATATGCAGCTGCATAGCCAGATTGAGCATGCCCAGCAATATGTTCAGCAAGCGATGTATTTCAGCTGCTTCTTGTCCTTGTGTATATACCTGTTTTGACAGTGCTCTAATATGAGGAACATTCCTGTCAGAAGCAATCTTTTTGCAACTATAATACATAGTCTTTCAGAAAACCATGCAGAAGAGCTGAGGAAATTACTGGCTTTAAGAAACATTGTCTTAAGTTGTTTAATCAAATCCTTACCTGTGTTTACTGAGTGAACTGCTGAGCAATAAATGCTTTCAAGCTAACACTTCCCACTTACTGCCTAATGTGCAACAGGAAAATACAGGTTTATATAGACAGACATTTGCTTCATTACAGACTACTACTGGCAGCCTTTTGGGAATATTAATACCTGGAGGTTATTTTCTGCTTTTTAATTCTAAAATGAAGACCTAAGTCTTTATACATGGAACAATGTTGTTATTGTAAAAGCAGATTTTTGTTATTCAGACTTTATGCTGTTCCCACAGTAGGTCTGGTTACATGAATTCTAATTATCTTCGACAGAAAAAAATGTGGTAATGAATTTCTAATGTATAATAGTTTATTCTGTGCTATTAATACACAAAGAAAATACAGAAGATACTGTTCACCCTTCCAAAAAGAAAATAATTCTTTTCACAACATTTACTACAATAAAAACTGGTTTATTTGTGTAAGAGATCTTACTGGTTAACAACAAATGAGGCCTCACAAGCTTTCTGTCTGTTAAAAACAACAGATTAATTTCTTGGAAAGCAACTAACTGGAAAGCTAAAGAGGGATGTGTATTTTAGATAAAAATTCATCAGAACATTCAGTTCACTTCCAGAAGCAGTCAGTGCTAATGTAATAACCCAGCAATAGCTCATTCACATACTTTGCACTCTGCAAGGAACTGAGGTAACTCTTAGTACTTTCACCCTCAGGTATGGTTTTGACATGCCACAGAACTCTTTCCTTGGCAGCTGCATCTGCTGGAGCTGCTGGATCAGTTGTGCCAGAGGCTTGCACCCAGACAGACCTCCTGGCAGCAGAGGCATCTCTGCAGGTCTCAAATTGCAGGGAGTGCCTGAGGCTGAAGGTCATCTCTTCTGTAGGTGTGTTGCTGTGGTTAAAGAGTTATGTTGCTATGTCAAAAAGTTGTGGGAGGAAATAAGCAGGCTGATTAGCATTCATGAAGATGAGTAAGAGAGAGGATGTTCTTGAAGCTCCTACAGCATCAAGGATCTTAACCTCCCATTGCAGTGAAGATGCAAGTGCATTCTGTGCCATGTGAAACAGTAAGTCCCAAGTCTGTAGAAGATGAAGGCTGTAAACTGGTCACTCCTCGTATGAGGAGAAAGTCTGTTGCTCCACCTGCAGGCTTGCACTTAACAAGCAGGATTAGTATCCTCTATCCACAAAACAGCTAAGCATGCTTTCAAGTGAAGAAATACAGCCAATGGACCATGTGCCATGCAGGATCAACCAGAAGAAGCAGTGAGTGATTGCTGTAGGTGATTCCCTGCTACTGGGGACAGAGATCCATCTGCCAACTTGACTTGACCTCTTGTCAAGAGAGGTTTGCTGCCTGTCAGGGGCTTGAATCAGGAATGTCACTGAAAGACTGTTCACACCATTAGCAGGTGGAAACCGTTAACCCTTGCTGCTCTTCCATACAGGCAACTTGGTAACTATCAAATGGGGATCAAGGGTCTGTGGGCGCAGATCATTTTATTTTCAATCTTACCAGTTAGAATAAAGGATGAAGAAGAAGAATAAAGTTTGCAGAAGTAGATGGATTCTCCAAGTGAGCAACTGGCTGCACCACTGGTGTTGGCATCTATAACCATGTGACCCTATTTGAAAATCAACAAGTGACTGGGAAAAATGGAATCCATTAAATGGGGCATACACATCTTTGACAACAGACTGATCAATCAGAGAAGTACAGCTTTAATTAGGAATGATGGGGGAAGGGCAGAGTTAGAGAGACTCCAAAAGCTGATTCCCAGGAGATCATCCTAACTAGTTCCCTGACAAGTCTGAAGTTTGCTCTCTCCACGTGTAGGATTGAAGTTTTTGTGGGAGTTTTCCTCCAGTCACCTAAGATTTTAAATTTGTCTGCTTTGTGGCCAGGATAGCCACCTATCTCCACTTCAACTACAAGATCTTTTCTAATCGTCTCCCTTAGTTCCTGTACTGAGAAGTTATCATCAAGGCGTTATGAGATTCTCCTGGACTTGTTTGTATCAGCTGTGTGGTATTCCCAGTTAACATCTGTCAAGTTGAAGTCACCCATAAGGATAAGGGCAACTGATCTAGAGATGTCTGTTAGTTCCTTAAAGAATAATTCATCAGTGCTGTCATCCTGCCTGTGTGGCCAAAAGCAGACTCCCACAATGACATCCATTTTATTTGCTAGTCCCTTCATCATTACCCAGAGGCTCTCAACCGTGCTATTGCCAGCTGGGAGCTCCACGCAGCCCAGCCCTTAACTCACACATAGCACCTTCCTTCCCTCTCCATCCAGGCTTCTGGAAGGAAAAGCAGTTTATTTTGTGTTCTTTTTAATTGCTGAGGTTTGTTTTTTTCTGTCTGTTTTCGGTGCTTTATTTTGTTGTTTTATATTTAAAGCACAGTAAATGAAATAGTTACCAACTATAAAAGGAACTTTAAAAGTAAAAAAATGTATTTTGGGAATTTTAACTACATTAACTGAATGAGCAGTTTAGAACTTTTGTAATATTCCTCCTTCTTTATAAATCTTACACTAAACTCATCACCTAAGGAAGATGTGAGTCGGTTTATAAAAGCATAGTTGAATTTTGTTGGTGTAAGATACACAGAATAGAGTATAATTGTCCTGCAGTTAAGTCAAGAGACAGTTTTAGTCCACTGTTCAGTACTATAGATCTCACCATTCATTAAAAACCAAACCAAACAAAAACAAAAACAAAAAAACAACCAAAAACCAAACCAAACCAAAAAAAAAGAAAAAAACAAAAACAACTACAACAAATAAACCTATGGCAACTGTGGATTTTTAATGATTTAGGTTTCAGCTTTACAATGAAAAACAGAAGCTGACATGAGCTTGCAAGCAAAGCAGTATTCTATCTTTTTCAAATCAAATAAAATATGAATCTTTAAAGATAATTTAAAGTTCCAGTTTCAAAATGAATTGTTACTCTCTTCTGTATCACTGCTAGAATAAAAGAGAAACAGATTCTACAGGATATTCATCCTGACTAGCCTTAAAAGCTGAAATTCCAGATAGGCCTATCTTCATTTATCCTATAAATATAAATCTGTTTCGTTTCACGTAAAATCTAACTCTGATCCAGAAGGGAGAATAAACATGTCAAACAGGAATTTAGTAAGGAGAGGAGTAGGAATGGTATCTATGTCAAGATAGAGGCACCACACTTTTAAGGGCTGTAAACAACATTTTTTTTTTTTTCCTGAAGTTTTGTAGTAGAGAATTTAATTCATCCTCTGAGAAATAAGTTGATGCATATCTAAAGAAACTGGACTGGTTTCTGGAACCCCTCACTTAAAAATACACATTTTTCTTTACAAGTGACACCTCAAATAACCTGCTTATTTAAAAAAAAAAAAAAAAAAAAAAAAAAAAAAAAGCAAAATGAGTTGTTGTAATACGGGTTGCAGTACAAGAAGCAAACAATGGAGGATAAGAGGCGGGAGATTAAAAGAGCATTCTGGATAAGCTTCTCATCTCAGATGAACATGTGTTTAACACCTTCCGCAAATTGTCTTATTGTTCAGGATGTTTCATCAATGCAGATTATGTGAAAATATTAGGCTCTTATGTTTGACAGGATGTCAAATATTATAATTTTCAGAATACAGATATATAATCTAGCTCCTTGTTCTGAAATTCATACATGGCATGAAAGAATGAACAGGGATGCTCTTTGTGCAGCAGAATTCACATACTGCCTTATGAAGTGGCACTCAGACAAAGTTTGGGGTGACAGATACCATTGTGCAAACTTGGTAATTACTGAAACTTCTTTGGTACCGTAATCACAGGGGAAAAACAAACAAACAAACAAACAAAAAACACAACCAACCAACCAAACAAACAAAAAAAACAGACAAGAGGGTGGCTATATTTCAAATCTAAGTTTCACCTAAATATTGTTTTCTATGCATGCTTCCTAGACATGCAGTCAGAGAAAAATTCACTGGTTTTTGTTTGTTTATGTACACTTTTCCTATAAGGAGGTGGCCAAGATATTTAGATAGAAATATCTATTTCTCCAATGTCACTAAAAAAGTGAGATTTTCAGATTATCTAATTAACAGATATTTGGGCACAACTTTTATGCAAAAGATGCAAAGAACATGTGAAATACTTCCTCAAAAACAAAACAATTTAAGTATGTCTGAGATTCAAAATCTGATGACAAATCATGTTTAATGTGTGAGATGAAAAACTTAGAATTGCATTGACATTTTTTAAGATTTAGAAATAGATCTTAAGTAATATCCTAAAGAAAAATACAGTGTGTTTTACCTCCCTGTTGAAAATGAACTTTGCATGTGAGAAAAAGATGGGGAAAAAAAAAGGCTGAGAGTTTAGAGCCAACTACATCAACTACTTTACAGCTCTGGAATATTTACCTATTTATTCTGTTTTTAATTCATTTGACCAGCTTCTTACTCTCTGGTCCATTTGCCGTACAGTTTTTGTCTGACCTCACTGTCTGGAGATCGTCTCAAAATGACAACTGAAAACACAGCATGATATGCAGCATGCATCTCATAGCTTACTACCCTTAGAATAAAATAATAAAATAAATAAATAAATGCTGAAGAAACACCTGGAAGTAAGATCCATGCACAATCACTTCTAAAGCAGAAAAGAATAAAATCGTGAAGTTTCTTATGTCTCATTAGAGAACCTTATAGATAAAAATGATATTATATCACATACGTGTACATAACTGACAGTTTCACTTCTTGTTAAATGAACTGCATACCTAAGGATAGGATTCGCCACTAGCAACATGCACAGGCCATTACATTTCTACAAAGCCAATAAAGCTTTCCAGAAGAAAACAAAA
>JAOWBP010000001.1:131862362-131874444 GCA_028571105.1 Tragopan temminckii | reverse complement strand
TGCTTTGGCAGGGGGGTTGGACTTGATGATCTCTGGAGGTCCCTTCCAACCCCTACAATTCTGTGATTCTGTGATTTGCTTTGTAAGGTCTGGTAGGAAACTGCCTTGGAGGACAAAAGAATCTAGAAGTACTGGCTGATCGATGTCAACTTCCTTGTAGCACAAGAAAAGCCCCAAATTCAAGCAAACACAGCACAGGGTCAGCATTGATAACAGAGAATTTCTGACTGAGTTTATTTAAATTACGGAAGTCAATGTTTTCTTGAAGTTGACACTAATGAGGACTAGGACTGTAAATCATAAAAAGAAAGGTGTCTCATCAGCAAATGGAAGGCAAAGGAATATTTGGTAGTGCTACTCAAAGTCATAGGGAATCTAATGACATATGACATGGGAAAAGCTAAGTTTCTACTGATAATGACAGTCTCAAGAATACCAGCTTCAGTGTGCCTGTTCCAGGATTTGGGAGACTGAAGAATCTGGGAGATCCACAGCAGAACGTAGAAACCAGTTCAGTAAACTGGATGTTATAAGGGAGACACGGTCTTTACATTCTGTGCTCAAAACAGAGACATTTAGCTACAAGTATCATACAATTACCTTCTCAGGTTTATGCATCTTGTTTTTTGATTTTAAATAGTAGACATTGGTTTAGAAGCACTGCAGTCTTTATCGTTTCAAATTAAAATAAATTATTACAGTCTGCATATTTTCTTCTTTGGAGCTTGAGCACCTCCCCCACAGGGACAGGCTGAGACAGTTGGAGCTCTTCTGTCTGGAGAAGAGAAGGCTCTGGGGTACCTTATAGCAGCCTTCCAGTATCTGAAGCCTACAGAAAAGCTGGAGAGGGACTGTTTATAAGGGCATATAGCAACAGAATGACAGAAAATCACTTTAAACTGCAAAGGCTAAGATTTAGACTAGATATTAAGAAGAAATTATTTTCTGTGAGGGTGGTGAGGCACTAGACCAGGTTGTCTAGAAAGGTTGTGGATACCCTCTCCCTGGAGGCATTCACAGCCAGTCTAGATGGGGATTTGAACAACCTGGTCTAGTGCCTCATGTCCCATTTTCAAGGAGAACGAGCAGGATAATCTGGGCAAATGAAGGCCAGTCAGCCTAGTCTTGCTACTCAGCAAATTCCCCTGAATGCCACATCCAGGCATAAAGAGAAGGAGAAGGAGATTGGACTGCAATACATGTGGATACTACACAAGTTAAACTTTGACATTAATAAAATTCAGCAATGGCATAGAGTCCTGTCTCAGGATGGGAATAACTTCATGAAATAATGCGTGCTGGGGGCCAACTGGGTAGAAAAAGGTAAAACACATGTTGGTTCTCCTGGACAAGAAGCTCAGCATGAGTCAGCAGTGTGTCCTTGAGTGATGAGAACCAATCATTTACCAGCCTTCATTAGTAAAGATGTAGCCAAGAGGCTCAGGGAGGTGACTCTTCCATTGTGGTCAGCTTTAAGAGACTGCATGTGGAGTAATGCATCCAGTTTGGGGTTCCTCAGTGCAAGAAGAATGCTTGGGAGTGAGTTGAAAAAAGTGTTACCAAGCTGGTTGGAAGCTGAAGCCTATAAAGAGGGGCTACAAGAGCTTCATGTGCTTTATCCTGAGAAGATTGAGGGGAAATCTAATTGCACTTTCAGCTGATTATGGGAGGACAAGGAGAGTATAAAACAAGGCACTTCTTGCAGGTATGCAGTGAGAGGCTGAAAAGCAAAAAAGTTGTTACAAGGAAGTTGGTATGAAGGAAGAGTTTTTCACAAAAGTGATCAAACTAGGGAACAGGGAACCTAGCAAGACTGTGGCAAGCCTTGGAGATATCCTTAGAGATATTCAAAACTTAACCTTAGCAAGGCCCTGAACAATCTCATCTAAATTAGCTTTCTGATTAGAGCACTGCAGCAAATGACCTCTGAAGGTCCTTTCAACATGCCTAGACTTAATACATTTAGAACTTTCATTCTTAAATAAATTTTCAGTGGATAATATTTTTTTTTCTGTGTAATTTATCCAAGTTAATCTTCTTAAACACTACACATTTTTATATAAGTTCCAATTCTGACTGCCTAAAGTACTCCGGTAATACTATTAAAGGTATTATCAGATAAATAATCTGAATGAAACAGCATCAAATAAGGTGATACTGTAATAACAATGAAAAGATTGTACTACCTTGCACAATATGAGATCGATCTTTTACACATACACACAAATAAGTCAGGAGTTGTTAGGAAACAATAAAAAATAATAAGAATAAAAAAAAAATAAAAAACCTTTGCCCCTTCTGTCACTTGTACTGGTTCCATTAAAGTCAGAAAGTACAGTTAGTTGGTTCAGATTGTTTTTTTCAGGATAAGGAGTGATAGAGTTAGAAGCTAATCTGTTGGCAGGACACAACTGACAGCCCCACACTAACCTAGAGTAACACATAATGAAATTCCCCAGTCATTTTTCAGAAAGAGAAAAAAGATCAGGAAACTTTTCTAATTTTTTCTAACTTTTCTTCTAATTGTAGTTATGATATTTAAATTAAGACTATTTGATTACTCAGCTCTTTCTCTCCTCCATGATGGATACATATTTGATTAGAGTAATCTCCACTGTGATTGTGAACATTGTAAAGTAATCCCACCTCTATTTTTCCTTAGATCCCTGAGAAACAAGGTATAATCTGAAGAGTTAGAGAATAACTAGCTTTCCAAATCTCTTTATAAGTATTCACCAGAAAGCTAATATTTGTATAGATACACCTAAAGGAACTTTGCTACCCCAGGAGAAATTTTGTTGAACTTTACACAGGGTATAACCATTCTTAGAGTAAGGAACAGTACAGAATAAGTGTGATATTTGACTTTAAGCTAGGTCTTCACTCTTAGTTACAGATGCAATTGCTCAAAGCCTTAAGTCTGCCTGATTCAGATGTACTGATGACCTCTTGCTGTTAGTAGCACTGGAAGGAACACATGAGGCTCCTTTCAAAATCAGATATGAAAAAAATCCACATAGGGGACTATTACATTATTTCTGTTAAGAAAACATGCCTCAAAAATATCTCACGAAATTCAGCAGCCAAGTTATTAACCTATGACTTCCCTTTAGTCCTATATTTAATTACTGTATATTTTGTCATGAAAAGAAGCTAGCGGTAGAAGAGAACTATTTAAACTATGTAGTCTTTTTAATATAGGAACTAGAGTAGATGTCTAACAGATCAAAACCCACATATTCTCAAATATTTAAATATTACTTACAATTAATAATTCATGATTAATGGTGTCTTCTATCTCTATTTATGGAGAAACAGATATAAGCAAAAAGAACATCTTATTTTATATATTTTATATATTTAGGGAGAAATTCTTTACTTAAAAGGAAATTTGTTACTCAGAAGTGTGAGCGAGTGGAACAGGTTGTCCGCAGATGCTGTGGATGCCTCATCTCTGGAGGCATTCAAGGCCAGTTTGGACGGGGCTTTAAGGAACAGGCTGGCAACACTGTCCAGGGCAGTGGGGCTGGAACCAGATGATCTTTATGGTCCCTTCCACCCAAAACATGCTATGATTCTATGATTCTCTGATTGAAAACATTACACAGTTTAAGAAAAAAAAACCCTGTCATATATTTAAATACTGACAGCAGTGTCCTGCTTCCAAAGCAGATTCGTAGGGAATGCCTTCACCCAGAGACAAAAAGATACACTGTTTATAAAAGATTATGATTTTCACTAGACGCCAAAACAAGGATGAGAGATAAAATCTAAATTTACATTCTCATGTGAGGCATTAGACTTGTTATAACACTGTTCAGACTTTGGAATAGGACACATTAACACCACAAGAGAAAAGTCACAGACAAGGAGGATAGTATAGAATCATAGGATCATTGAATCATCAATGATGGAAAAAGCCTTCAAGATCATCAAGCCAAACCATCAACCTAGTAGATAGAGTCCCATCTCTAAATCATGTCACAATGCCACAATGTTAATATGTATGAGCAGTCTGGATGTACAGTTGTTTAAGACAACAGACTGACATGGCCTAACCATGTTAATTAGTATACCATATATGTCATTTTTTTGTACACATGTCACACTCCTAACTTTCTAAAACATACAGGACCCCGTTGATCAAAGTTTTGGAATATCATATAACAAAAGAAGAACTGATCTATCTTCACCCCAGTAGGGCACTTTGTTTTCCATATGGCACTTCATCTGCTTCTGCAGTACATCTGTCTCACAGAAAACATTAGATAGTTAGATTCACTAACAATTACAGGCTGCAACAAGTTTAATTTCAATTACAGAAAGAAAAGAAAACAGCTGGGATACCCATAGGGAGGTGCAGGCACCAAGGGGGTGAAAGAAAAATCAGAATGGTACATTGTATGCTACTAATTAGTGAGAAATGAAGTAAAGATACAAATGGAAGCCTTTATATAAATACCTGTGAATTTTACTAAAACTACATTTGAGACAGAAAAACAGTACTTAGTAGATCAGTATTTATTTTAATTTATTTAAATGATTCTGAACTAAAAAAGCAGCTTACTTTTGAAAACAAGATCAAAATAAAACCCAATTACAAGTAAGATCAGTGTTAGTCCAACATCTCTGAATTACACCCAAGTTAAGACTCTTCTTTTAGTCACTAATAGGCATTGAAAGTTGTGGCCAGAACAAAATACAAACTGTGAAACCTTCTTCTAGGTTAATAACAATATCTACATATGAAGACTCCAAAAATAAAATATACAGAGCATTCAAACTCTCAGAGTCCTGACACAATCAATTATTATCATCTATCCTGAACAGCTGAGAAAAATGTACAGCTTCAAAAACTTTTTAATGTAGAATAGTTCCTACACAATCTACTAATTGGAAGCCAAGCCATTTACAAGGAACGTACTCAAATGAGATACCTGAGTACACACAGATTTTATCCTTTAACTTATCTCATTACTGACAGTTCAGTATCTCTTGATCTCTCAAAGAACTTTAGGACAAGCTCAGTCATGAACACCATACACTCCATCCATCCATCCATCCATCCATCCATCCATCCATCCATCCATCCATCACAAGTCTACCCCTTCCTTTTGCTTCTGACTACTCCATGCATTCTCTTTTTTTTTTTTTTTCCCTGTATGCATGCAAACTCTCAGATGTGTATGGGGAGGGAGTTTTCTTCCCCGAAGGAACGGATCATTACATTCCTAGAAGGGATCAGTTTAATTACAGCTCATGAGGTAGAGTCTACTCAAAAGCACTTATCAGATAAATGTCACCATGACTACATCTGCCCTTCTACAAATAACTAAATTAACCCACTATAAGCTTAAAGACAAAGCAGCCATAGCTGTACTCCATGCTGAAACTGTTGCTGACCTCACACTGCTGTAACTCATTTGGGGTGGGAGACTAGAGAGTGATAGAGCCCTCAGTGACAACTGCTAGTTGGCTTTACATATGGATTATACCAAGGAAACTGGCTTGAGGATATGTATATAAATAAAGAGACAAGACTGCACGTCCCACTAGCTTGGTTTGTGACTTATGCCAACAACATGATTTAGAAAGCAACATACAATTAAGATAATAATAATCACTCATTGGTAAACGCATCCATGGATATCCAGCATCATAAAAAAGTCTGAGCATGAGCTGCTGCATACAGGGCCCCAGCTGCCAATCGTGACCCAGACATGCTGCATCGTTGGAGTCAGTGTCTTGGTCCTGCGTGTTGATCTAAACTAGAATGGAGGAAGTGATATCAGTATGTGTGTGGTCATGTATGTGCGCTGTAGAATAGATTTCAAAGAAGTGAAATTGCTATCTATCTGCTAAAATTTGTCTCACATGCTAAGTAAATTTTAGATTACTCATCACTGAGTGCTGTGTTTTCATTTGTATTTCCATCCCACTCCATACTAGTTCATCCACAAAATCATGGCATCTGAACTGCTGATAAAAAGGTACACCATACTATTACCTAAAAACTTCTGCATCTAATGTTTGGGCCCAGCTACCAACTACCATTAAAAGCAATGACTAAAATCCAACTTCAAAAAAATAGAAAATCCATGGGGTGTGAAACTTGTTTTAGGAGGTTTTTTTTTGTTGTTCTTTGTTTCTGTTTGGTTTTTTTTTCGTTCTCTTACAAACTAAGTTTCTGAGGATGTGCTTTGCCAAAAAGCCTTCAGAAAGAGACTATGTAATTGCTCTTTGCATGAGCAAAGAAAGAACTCACGGGTAATTCAACCATTAAAAATAAAATAAAAATAAAAATAAAAAAAATAAAAACATCTTTATTCATTCTCAGTAATGCATTGAAAAAATGATTGGTTTTCATTCATTCTATGGACCATCAACACTATTTTGCTATTTCTCAGAGTATGATGACATATCAGTATGAAAATTGAAAAAAAAAGTTAAAATATTATAAGTGATTTCTATAAATTAATTAGTTGAAAGTATTTTTCAAAGCTGAATATTTACATTGGTGGGAATGAAGCCTGCTGCCATAAAAAAATAAAAATACATAATAAATGCATAAAAATAATAATACATAAAAATAAAAAAGATAAAATTTAAAAAAAAAAAAATTCCACCGTAAATTTCATCAAGCAGAGCAAAGAGAATCACATATATATGTATTAAAAAATAATAATAATAATACAACAGACATGAGAAATAGTTTACTCTTTTGTTTAACTCTCCTTATATACTAAATCTAACTGAAAAGATTTGTCCGATGAGGAGCATGAATTCCGAAGATGTCAAATCTTCCAGAAATTAGTTTAAAACTTTGGAAATTTCTTCCTACTTGAGTGACTTTAGAACTTAGTTTCTATAAATTAACATCCAATTTGATTTTCCTGACAGCTGTAACTCTTGAAAGATCAGCTTTTAAAAGGTAATGTATAGAAATATACTTCCTCTCAAAAAAGGTGATAAATATTATCTTGGTCTTTGATATAAGACTATACATTGGGACTCTATATTTTGTAATTAATATCCACTGAAATCAAGTATTAGAAATCGCAACTTCTAAAAGAGTACAAACTTGTACCCATATACAAAGAGGCATCAAAAAACAGAGCTAGAGGCTAAGGTGCATGTTTAGTTCCATTTGATACTCCACTGACTGAATGCCTCCTATAGTATAATGTTGGCTCACAAAACATCAGAGGCAGAGGAGTTGGTAGTATAACAGTAGAGGTTGATGATTCACACCATTACATTTTATTACTGTCCAACAGATGGCAGCAGAAGGGCAGACTGACAAAATGGCATCTGACATGGTAGCTCATGTGAAGCAAAGGTGTGTCATTGAATGTTCCATGCAGAAAAAAATGGCAGGCTCTGACAATCATAATTGCTGAACTTTTATAGTAACCAAATAGTGAGGTGATGGGTGGTGCATTTCATCAGTGGTGACAGTGGTTCAGATTTTTACGAGCGCAGCATGCGGGCTCTTGCTCATTGTTGGCAAAAGTGCACAGCCAATGGCAGTGAATATATTGACAATTATAGTTTTGCAGCTGATAATTCCTTCTGTTAAATAGTGTTATTGTGTTCTTTGCGTAGTAGTTTCCATGGAAATTAATAGGAGGTATTACTTTCAGAGCGATTTATGTACTTCAGAATGGTCTAACTAGGTATCCATTTTCCATTGTTTTAAATAGGAATTTAAGTATAGCTACATATGCATAGGTAACTACATTTCTACTAGTTGAAGCCTAATCCCACTTATTAGCGTGCTCATTTTAAAATACTTTGTCCTGCATCTGATGACTTTTTTTTTCCCCTTCAGTACTTCCTTCAACTTTCATGTTACTGAACTAATATATAAAAACAGCATTCCTTATAATCAGAGAGAAGAAATATGTTCAATATCCAGATGTCTGTATTATATAGAACACTTAGTGAAATTAAAAAAAGCTCTTTCAGAATATTTTACAGTAGGAAATGAAAGCAATTCTCCTATCTGTGAAATGTCTATACCAAGGGAAAAAAAAAAAAAAAAAAAGTCTATTAATGCTAAAAAGCCAAGTATTCTGTAGCAAGGAAATAAAATTTTAAGTTGAATGTCTGTCACTAGGAACTTGTCATTTTCTAGGAAATTTTCTTTCTCTGATGTAGCTTAAAGCAGCTGCCATAGAATGGTGAGTTTTGGTGGAAGAGGGCTAATGCTGGAGGAAGAAACTTACTTTCAGTAAGTTTCAGCTTTCAGTTTGAACAAATGTAAATGAACTTAAATATAATTGAAAGTATCATAAGATGCAACCAAATTCAGATTGCAGTTATTATTTTTAACCTTCAAAAGACATCATAGTTCTGAACTTCCACATAGTATTTTGTAATATAAATTTAGACAGACTATCTTCAAAAAGCTCAGACGGTGAAGAGATCCTGAAAGCTCTATTCAGATTCTACTGTACTTTATTTCTCAAATGAAATAAATAAAAAGGAGATACACACACACATACACAAGATTATTATTGTTATAATTATTATTATTATTTAAGAAGGAGCATGGAAGCTGATGGATTAGACTGGAGTTCTGCACAAAGAAGAAACTGTGAATCTAAATAGACCATAGCTCCTCTTATTCCAGAGCTTTAGAAATCAGAACACTGAACCCTGGTTCTTCTCTGATTACTGACCCTGAAAGTGAACAACAGCCAGCATCTGCTGGACTCATTTTCAGAGAAGCCCACATGGTGCTTCAAAGGAGACTGTTATTTTCCTTGGCTTACTACCAGGCTGGAGTGCAGAGTGTTATACAAAACTAACAACGAAAATTGCTGGAGAACAGTACTATTCGGTAGGCCCACCTGTGAACTGCGATTTGTTCTGATGGCAAGAGTTTGTCTTCATAAAAATAACAAAAAAAATATCGTATTACAACCTTCAGGTGAGCAATTCCCCATGCCCCTTAGATGGTAGCTCTTG
Organism: Tragopan temminckii; assembly: GCA_028571105.1. Classification (NCBI taxonomy): domain Eukaryota; kingdom Metazoa; phylum Chordata; class Aves; order Galliformes; family Phasianidae; genus Tragopan; species Tragopan temminckii. Next base: position 131,865,471 of record JAOWBP010000001.1, on the reverse strand, counting down.
TTCACTATAAGCATTACTTCAACCTCACACCAGTGTGAAAGTATTGAAAAAAAGAGGATGTGCGCTTGAATAAAGTTGCAGCAGTGTACTTTAAGTCCTGCAGGAGTTTTGCCCATTGAATTCAGTGAGAGCAGGGCCCAAAGTACCTAACTGAAAATTAAATGCTTATTTTATTTATTTCAGTGGATCTGGTATCTTACCACCCATGGTTTGTCAGGTACCCAAATCTCCCACAAGTACTTCGGCATATCTCCAAATTTCAGTGCCTAAAAAGCAATAATATTTAAATAAAAAGGTGTGTCATTCTTACTACAGATCTTCAGATAGCCCACCTCCCCAACAGCCCAATATTGGTCATACATAAAGCAAAATGTGAGCAAATTTCTGTTAAAGGGAGATAAATATTGTTTCATTCAAAAAAATTCAAAAAATTCAGATGCCATAGCTTGGTGTTACCAAACATATGCATTGTATCATTAAAGTGCTATGTCAAACATCAGTTTGGTTTCTGAAGGCTGACTGTGTAACATGTTGTTGCACCAGGCAACAGATTTTCAGATGCCAGAGCAGGATGTTATTTTTTTTTTTTGCTCTGTATAGTGAACTACCAACTGAAATAGCTGTCTCATAATAATAAGATTTCTTTTTTAATTTAATGCTCTATTAAGCTTTTTATTAAGATATTGTTAATCAACACTGAAACTCTAAAAAGCAAAACCAGCAGATCTTTAAAACTACAATTAAATGCGTTCAATGTGGGAGCATTAATGGATGCTCATTCTCTGTTACTAACTGCTGAATATAAATAGCACTATGTACTTCAGGTTCCCTCAGAATGCTCAGACACCCCAAAATATCATGTCTCCCAGGTCTTGAATCAGAATGGCTGTATACATGTGTGACTATAAGATAATTGTGGAGGGAAAGTTCATTAGGTTGCCAAGTTTGAAGAACCTTCAAAACTGCATATTCCAGTAGGAATTGAATTGCTTATCCATCTTGACAAACAAATAGAACCACAATAATTCTGAACAATTTAAGCCAGAAAAGCACATGTATTTGAAAATATAGTCTGAAATAAGGTACCAAGGCAGTACCAGCCCTTTTTACTGTTCTGTTTTATTGGAGAAAAGAATGCTTCCCAGAGAGAGAATGTTAAATTAAGAGTAATGTATCTGGAAAGTTGGACAGTTTCAAATCTATTCTTTGTAGAGCAAAAAGCCCAAATTGCAAACAAGCCTTCAGTGCACCATATTCAGAAAGGATATTATTATTCTGTACAGAATTGTTTATCCACTCCTTTGCCATCATATAGTGAACAAAATCCTCAGAAAACTTTACATCAAATAGTGCTTTTAGTTGCAGCAGAAAACACATGTCTCTTCCAAAGTACTCCCAACAGATACCTCAGATATTTCACACAAATTCTGTGTTCTTGGAAAATTATATCACAGTTCTAAAAGCTTTTTCAATAACTCCCCTTGAAAGCAGAAAGTCATCTTAAGTATTTATATCTACCAAAAATATGCTCCTCTGATATCTGAAGTTACATTTCCAACCGATTTCAGAAGCTCCCTTCTTTGCCATCTAAAATTTTACTTAAAATAAAATGTTATGCGAGCAGAAATGTTATTTTGTCTTACACTCTGAATCTAAAGGTGCAATCCATGGAGATCAGTGAGTATAGCTTAAGAAAAAGGTAAAAGCCACAGAGAATGTTTCATTTTAAAATCTTCCTATTCCTCCTCTGGTACTTTACATGTGATTGTTTTCCTCATTTACATGAGTACAAATGAAGTGCAATTCACCCAAAGGCAACAGAATTAAATTGGTAAAAAAGCAGAGAGAGGGTCCCTGTGGAACAAGCTTTCTTTTTGGAGTGTATATTGCGCAGTTCCATCCACTTTGATAGAGTGATGAATTTCTGAAGGCAGACCGTGTGCCATAATATCAAATATTTTATTACTTGTTAGAATGTCACCTCAACATAAATCAGTCACCTTTACAGAAATAGTAAGTATTGCTTTTACCAAAAATAATTGGAAAGGAATCACAAGAATAATTTCAATAACAACAAATAATGAATATTTTCCCCATTCCCTTAGGTAGTTAGTTGAAAGCTTATCTAGGCCATCAAAATGAAACAAGAATGAACAGAAATCAAATACTATTCATAGAAGAACTGCCAACTGAAATGACAAATATGTGGTATCATTAAATATGAGGCCTTTTTTCTACATGACTGCTTTCCAAAAAAGACTGCTGCAGCATAAGAGCAACAGATCCTCCTGGAAGCTATACTAAGGCATGTGGAAGAGAAGGAAATAACATGAGACAATCTGCGCAGCTTCACCAACGGCAAGTCCTCCCTGACCAACCAGCACATTTTTCTATGACTGCATCAATGGACAAGAGACGAGCCACCGATGTCATCTATTTGGACTTCATTAAGGCTTTTGACATGGTCCCCCACAATATCTTTCTCTCCAAATTGGAAAGATATGGATTTAATGGGTGGACTCCTCAGTATATGAGGAACTGATTGTGAGATTGTACACAGAGTGGTGGTTAATGGCTCAGTATTCAGATGAGATCAGTGACAAGTGGTGTCCCTCAGGAGTCAGTACTGGGCCTAATGCTCTTTAATATCTTCAATTGAATCCTCAGCAAGATTGCAGATGATACCAGTCTGTGTGGTGTGATTGACACAAGGGACGGAATGATATCCAGAGAGATAAGCTCAAGCAGTGGGCACAGGAGTACCTCATGAAGTTTAACAAAGCTAAGTGTGAGGTCTTGTGTCTGGGTCATGGCAACCCCCACTATCAGTACAAGTTAGGGACTGAAAGTATCGAGCACAGCCCTGCTGAAGAAGACCTGGGAATATTGGTGGATTGCAAGCTGAGCATGAGCCAGCAATGTGCCCCACAGCAGAGAAAGTCAATTGTTTCCCCACATGGTTCATGGGATGGTGGACCTTAGACGGGCTATAAAAAAGAAGGGGACAGACAGAAGTGTTTGTTGTAATAGGACGAGAGGGATTGGTTTCAAACTGAAAGGAGAAATTTGGACTAGATAGAAGAAATGTTTTTTTTCTGTTGTTTTTTGT
>JAOWBP010000001.1:131825477-131844429 GCA_028571105.1 Tragopan temminckii | reverse complement strand
CATCCCATTGGCTTCAGCCCAGCTATCCAGCCTGTCCAGATCCCTCTGTAGGGCCTCACTACCCCCAGGCAGATCGAGACTTCCAGCCAACTTGGTGTCATCCACAAACTTACTGAGGGTGCATTCAATGTCCTCATCCCAGTTATCAATAAAGATATTGAAGAGGACAGGCCGCAGCATCAACCCCTGGGGAAAACTGGGTCCGAGTAAGCTATACATTGCAACATGACCAGATATAAAAAACATAAGTAGGGATGGGGATGATGGTGGGCTAGAAACAAGAACAACAAAAAAACTTGCTGGGGAAGTAGTTACATCCAAGAAGATATAAGGGCCATTGTGAATAATCATTTAAGCATGAGTTTCAAATACAAGGTAGCAAAAAAGGTTAATGTGATTCTAACATAAATTGCATTCTAATCACTCATATAAATAATGCAGAATGTCATGTTAAAATAGGACCAATGCATTACTTTTGTATATCATGTAGAAATGATCATTACTAGAATAGTAATGTTCATCCTTGCATCAGAAAAGAAATCTTTCAGGATGTGGAAGATCAGAGAACTAGAAGGCTGTTTCAAGGCTCAAGAAGTGGACCAATGGATCTCATCAAATTGGAGATGCTTTAATATGACAGACACAAGGAAAAACAAAATTAAATTACTAAAAACTTTAAATCAACATACTTAAAATGTAACCCATTATTTAATAAATTAAAAAAAAAAAAAGAAAAAAGATCAGAAGTACCCAGACATTCACTGTCACTGAATATTGCTAAAGTAGAAATATTTTCTTCCAAAATAGAGATTCCAATAACCAACAAGATAAACCAATTGAATTAACCAAACAGAACAATTCCCAGTGCCCATGTGATACAGGTACTCATGTGAGATAATCACATGCTCCCTCCTATCTTTATAAAAAATAAGTGAAATGAAAGAATATCACCAATATCTTAGTACATTTGCTTGGTGAAATACTGAACTAGATAGAACTCACATAAATTCTATGCACATAGCAGAGTCTGCATTCCGTAACAGGTAATACTGACATGCAAGTGTAATTCTTTTGTTTAAATAAATGGAATTAACATTTTCATCAATATATATAATAGCTTCATACTATTTACAGAGTAATGTGATGAAATGTAGTTCGAGTTTTTAGTTGTTGAGTTTATAATTTATAATGGGTAGTGATTATGAAATTAGTAAATAAATTTATAAAAATGCATTTGTTCATTAAGGAGTACAAAAGGTAGATTAACTGTCTCAACCCCACTAGATTCAACATAGAGCATTTAACAAAAAAATATTTTATCCAAATGAGGATTTAGATATCGAATTGCTTACTATTCAGACCAAAAAATACTAAGATGGAAGACTGTCAATGAAAATATCTGCAATCCTGGAGATCTCATGAAAAATGAGATGCTAATCTTGCGGAGAAAGGTACATGAGCATAATCCTAATATTCTAGCTCTCAAACAAGAAAGGAAATTAAGTTCCAGATCATTGGAGATTTTTTAAAAACTCATAAAATATTTTCTGATATAAAGATAATATCATTGTTAGATTTTGTACTCTTTGCAAAATTCATTTTAAGTAATTTAATTTTGTCAAACTCAGACATTCCCAAACTTACATTTATTGTACAGCACAATCAATTAGCCTACAGAGTGCCCATTGCCATAGCAGCTGGACATCAATTTACAAAATTAGTAATATTAATAATAATTTATACGAACTCCCCATCCTTAATGAAGCTTTGCTGCTGCATTCAGAAGAATTAGAAAATGTCATTTATTTTCTAGAATATGTAAGGACAAAAGTCAAATTAAATATATTAGTAAGATATATTACCAATTTATGATCTAATTTTAAATGTTTCAACTTAACCACCTAACTACCCCTTGACTACCTAGATCATGAGACAGAGTGCACCCTCTGCAAGAGCACAGATGAAGGTGGAGACAGGTACTCTGCATACTGAAAAGCAGAGGTCCTATTCAGAAGGAGCTTTGCAGGCTGGATAAATGGACAACAGAAACCTCATGAAGTTTGGCAATGCATAAGTCCTGTCCCTGGGAGGGAATAACTCCATGTAATAATGCAGGCTGGATAGAAACCAGCTTTGCCAAAAAGGACCTAGGAGAGATCTATAGACCAACATGTTGAATGTTCTCTCAGCAGTGTTACCTTCTAGACTGGGTAGAAAACTGAGCAAAAATGTAGTCAGACTTAGAGGGCAATGATTATTTTTCTCTGTTCAGTGCTTGTAAGACTGCAGCTGGAATATTGTGCCCGGTTTGGGCTCTCTGAGTTACAGACTGAACCTCCAGCAAAGCCTTCCAGCCTAAATTATTTCACGATTCTATGACTAGTACTTACACACATCTCTGCCAGCTCCACGAAGGATATGAGCCAAAGAGAATTTTATACTTTAAAGCCTACACATTCAGCTGAAATCTTAGAATCTTTTAGTTCTAGACAATGTGACTTCTCACATAAATGAAGAGCTTGATTTCAACTGAACCCTGTAGCCACTCAGGCAACTCACTGAGAGCTGGGTCTTCCAAACCAAACTGGGTGAAGTATAGAAACTAGATCAAGAAGAATTCTAGTGTCCTTTCAGGTCAAAGTAAAAGCTCACATTTTGAAAGAAGTTCCCCCTAGTTAGTCTTGGAATAACATGAATGCTAATATGGATAAAAGTCTGCAACTACTGAAAAAGAACCAGGATCACAGAACACTTCAAGTTTGACACTAATCCAAAAGACATCCATATGCACATCTCAGCTTACGAGAGATGATGGCTGAGAAACAAGTCCTTTTCCATACTGTTGGGAGCAAAAATTATCAGACATTAAATAAAAATGGGTTTTTCGTGAGTAATACTATGTTTTTTACTCTTACTGACTGGGGAACTATTAGGAAATAAACAATCTGTTTGAGAGATTTAAAAAAAAAAAAAAAAAAAAAAAAGATGGCTAGCTGTCAAACATATCAAACATATCATTTTATGCACCTCAGGAAGAAGCAAGAAAAACAAATCCAAACTAAAAGATATATTCTGTGATATGAACTTGGGTAATATATGGCAATTCAAACATACAGTGAGGAAATTATTAACAGCAATGCATAAATAGTAAAAAAAAAAAAGGTGCGAAATTAATCAGGAAGAGACAGAGTTATGATTAATGGTGGCAAAAGCAGATTAGTTTTGCCATATCTAAACTGCTGGCTGTGAAAATAACACTGTTTCTTAAAATAAGCGTTCACTTAGATTTCAATAGATGAGATGTAGTAAATTACAATAGTTCCTAGTAAAATTCAAAATTTGCTGTTTAAATATGGCTATTGAAGAATGGATGTGGTTTTAATGAACAGTTTTAGCACAGTAATTACATGGTTATAACAGTTACTTGGGAAAGAGGAAACCTGGTCCTTCCAGTCTATAATGAAGCCCTGAAAGATGTCCTCATCACCAGGCTGGAATAGAACTACTTTCTAATCTTCTTTAGAGATTGGTGTCTTGTACAACCAAGAATGCAGAATTTATAGCTATGAGAGAAAAGTGTAATAAAACAAGCACTCACTGACAAAGGGAAGAACCTGGCTCCAGTCCCTTTTCCCAGGGATTTTATCCAGTGCTGCTCAAATGAAACCCCCTTCTAGGTTACTAACCCTAACAGAAGACTGTGGAGTCATGCTTTCTCTTTTACTGCCTACTTTTGGACCTATAAATAATTCTTTGTTATATTACTTTTCTTTTTTTTTTTTTTTTTTTATATTATATTGACATTGAATGAGCAATATGGGAAACAATACTTAAAAAAAAAAGAAAAGAAGCCTTATGATTTATTTTAATGTGCAGATGGCAACCTTTTTATCATCCACATGTTCTGCACCTGCCAATATAATTTAATTATCATAGAATAATAAAATATATTGCTAAAGCGTTCTGGTTACCAGAAACACGTAGTGGCTGAACACACCATTTAGATCAGAACTGTAATAATAAATTATTCAGCCAAAACAAATGAACAAGGAGACTATTTGCTTAGAGGAGAACTACTCTGACTAAAAGAGATAATAAGGGTGAAGTATAGCAAGATATCCTGAAACTGTTAATTTAAATAGACTATAATGGACCTTGTATTTGTGGAAAAGAAGTAGCCAGCTCCTGGATACATAAAAGCCTTGCCATTGCAATGCAAAAAAACTGTTTTCAGGTAGTGGATGTAATTCAGTTCACATCAAAACTACAATGAGAAGGCAGACTTCCCTTTATTTTTCATGGATTTTTTTTTTTTTTTTTTTTTTTTTTTTGTTAGCTCCACTGCATTTTCTTTCTGCGCAAACCCGAGGCAGTTCTTACTGCTTAACAACTTATTTTCATCCATAAACATAAATAGGTGTTTAAAATTTGAAGGTAGAAAAAAAGATAGAAGCCCAATTTCTCAGAGAAAGAATTGCACTGGAGATTTTACCATCTGGTAGTACTCGATTACTGAAGCTTTATTTTTATTGGTTTCTGAAAAATATTACCACATTCAAGCAAGTAGATTAAATGCTATTAGCTTTAATATCTTTTTCAACAAAGTAATCTGTTGAAGTGATAATGGATTTTCAAGTAAGTATACTCATTAAATCGGTTTTTACACCATTGTGCTTTCCCTGTTGGCCACATGAATCTCTAAACTTGACATAGCTAATTGCTATTATAATATGTGGTATCTGAGTATTTGATTAACTTCATATTGTATTTAAGACAGACACAAAGGTAACTGAAGAATCCTACCATGGAACATAAAGGATGTTTTCAAAGAAAGCAAAAATTCTGCTTGCCATTTCATTTGCCAAGAAATTAGCTGCAAAAAATTTCCAGAGCAAAGCTACGAACAATTCAAACCTTGAAATTTTAAGTTTTATTTGAACAGCAATTGTCTAATTTTACAGGTATAAGACAGGCACTAGAACTCGTCAAAAATTTATTGATGAGAAAGGTCTGAAGCTGTCGTGCTTCTACATGTATACCCCAATTTAGATTTTTAGTTACTTCTACTTGAAAAATTGGCTCTGACTCTCCACATGGCTTGAGGCATAGTTTCAATACTACTTTTTTGTGTCAAAAACACCTGTCTTTTTACTTTAGTGCCAGAAGGGCTTAGCATCTTGTCAGTGAAGTAACACAGCCTGCACATTTATAGGTGTCACTCACTTTACCATCTGTTTTTTAGGATAACAGTCACCACAATCACCCAGCCTCTCCAGAGGCTTTAACAATCTTTATGGATTAAGGTTTAGATCTACACTGAAGAACAGCTAGTGGTATCCCACTACTTCCATCTCATCTTACGTGTCCATAACCTTAACTCTGTGAATACCTGATCCTATATGAATTCAGTAACTCTGATACTAAATTTTCTGCCAGTAACTTTCTACCACTTCTTTAAAGTGTTACAGCAAATAATTGTCAAAAAAATGTCTGCGTGTTGTACACTGAGAGAAAACTGTATGAAAACACACACCAGCTCTGGCACTTTTTCCAAACCTACATCACAGGAAACTTACTTCTAATCTCAAGAGATAAGACTAACATCATCAGTAATCCTAAATTACATTTCATTGATTAAATTGTTAATCAGATAATTTGGCAAATGGCTTATTAATAAATATACACTGTATGAAAATCCAGACTTAATTTATCTGTTACTGAACAACAATGATAAAAACCTTTTACGTCGAAGACAGGATTTTTTTTTTTTTTTTTTTTTTTTTAGAGGAAGCACAATTTATTAATTCTTCTTATTAAAATAAACATGTTCTAAATAGTGTCATGGACCCTATTACATCCCTTTTACATAACAGTGCAACTTAGAGTTTATCAGAGACATATTGGATCAAAGTCAGAAGACAAAAAGATTTTGATTTATGGTTGACATCTGAATACTGCAGTGAGAAAAATGTATAAGCTAATGACATTTAATTTGGACTAGCAGCCTTTAAGTTGGAATGGCAGGGAGAAAAAGGTTTTAATTAGAATTGCATTTAAAGCATGCTCAAATGTTTGCCTCAGCTGGGGACCTATATAATCCTAAAATATGAGACAGGTCCAAGTCTTGCAGCTGTACCAAATGAAAGAGATAATATCAAGTAAGTACCGTTGTGTGATCTGATGTCTATATTCTTCCAGAAACAATATGACCTCACCAATCCTTTGGCACATAAACATCTTTTTATAACTTCCCTGATGTTAAGGTATTAATTAAGAATCATTTATGTCACCTATGATTTTTCCTGGTCTGGAAGTAGCACTTTATCACGTCTATAATCAGGAAGGACCAAATAAACTCTACAAATACATTTCCATGTTAAAATCCCAACAAGGACTTCCTAACGATAATGTTTTTATTGCTAAATCTTAGTGTCTTCAGATCTAAAGAACAGAATGAGAACAGATTACATAGGTAAGTTTCCTGTTAGCTGAATACCTTCCAGACAGATATATAAATGTATAATCCTCCCCAAATCATCTGGAAAAGCACAACCTCCTCTTTTTCTGATCTCATGCATCATAATATACCACTCTCACCTTATTATCCTCTTCATTATTTGTCTTAGAATAGGACATGTGTAAGGGTGGACAATGATTGGTGAGACTGTTCAAACTGGCTATAAAGTTTCACATGAAGTCTCTTCCTTTCCTTTTATAAAACAGGCAGACAGATGCAGCTTCTGTCCTACATTTCTTTGTAGTTTAGCTGCCTGTCTGCCAAGTTAGAGAGTTTGAGAGCAAGAGTAAACATGCTCATATTGACAAAATGAATTTCTAAGCCAGAGTATATCGTACAATGGAGAAAACATGTTTTATAACAATTCTGAGCATAGACTGCATCTGCTGGAGAGTCTAAACAGATAATTCTGTCCTCACTACGCTATCTTGCAGAGATTTACTTCAGCTTCCTGAGTGAAACCTGATCATTTCTCTGATGGGAGATTATGGCTACTGTCCAGTCTTTAACTTGTGAGTTGCATGTATGCTGAACCCACTGATGTGGTTTCTTTTCTCTCTTCCTACTAAATTTGATGTGTTCATTACTTACTTGTGAAAAAATATCTCTGTCACCAATGTAGCATACTTTCAGAAGTAATTCATGCCATCACTTTAATATAGCATCGCTATCACTATTTGATTACTGTGATCTGGATGGAGACATTTTTCTACTTATCATTAGACGTTGGTTAAGTGGTACTTCTGGCATTCAGTTGGAGCTGGCCAGTGTTTTTCCACTAGGCCCAATTTTCTTCCCATTTTGAATTGGAAAAGCAGCAGTCTAGAATTCCTTAGCCAAGCCAGATTATTCACTACATTATGACATTTAGGCTCTGTGGGTGGAGGAGGTTGTGAGTGATACTGCTCTGCCATCTCTGTAAAACATTTTAGTCTCTCATAGAGCAACACAGCAGTGTCAAAGTGATGCTCTCATTACTGTAGAAATATTACATGTAGCCATTAGTCTTCTTCCTTCAATTAGTAACAGTCAGTTAAACCATGCCCCCAGACTACTATAGCAGTTGGCAACCTTGCCAAATCAAACTTGTCTCCCATTTGGAAAACAAACTGGCAACATCTACTGCTCACCAACCACACTCTATAGTTATGAAAAGAGGACAAGGGAGTTGTCTAGTTTGAAAACACTCTATAATTAATTCACAGGTAAGGAAATGGCACAGGAAACGAATAAGGAGGAGATCTTCATGGATATACAAATAACAGTGTTAATGTGGTACAACTGCAGAACTTCCTCTTTACAGAGTTCCTTTTATTTTACCTTAAGATTATTATTTTTCTTCCCCTCTCACCTCCTTGCCTCTCAAGGATTGTGGGAAGAGTTATACACCACGTGACAGGTTTGAACTAAGGAATACTGTTCTAAGAGTTAGTTTTTTTCAATGGGATATATCAGAGCAGGTTTGAAAGGTCAACTGTAAGCAGCAGTTCGTTCTTCTGCAGCTGAAATCCAATTCAAATCGGCAGAAAATAGAGTTCTCTATCTTGAGTGATAGAGAAAACAAAAAAATGAAGTTCTTCTGATAAATCCTATGAGGCAAATAGTCTACCAATATAAATGGGCACGGCTTAACTGATGTGAAGTAGAATCTCATTTATTGATAGAAACAAAGATTTGGGTGCTATATCTATATGAGAGATCTCCTAAACAGCTGGTGCTGAGATATGATCAGAGAAGACCAAAGTTTGTATATGTGTTAAATCAACATGAGATTTTAGATGTAAAAAGAAGCCTTAGAGTGCTCAAAATAATGGCTTAGAAGAGCACTTCCACCATCTTGGATTCATAATCAGAAAACCTGAAGGCAGATAACAGTGAAAACTTACTGTAGCCTGTACATATTTGCTCTGAAAACATTTTTAATCTCTATTTATACTTTAATTATTTTGATATTTTTGTCTTTGTTGTTGTTTTACATGAAAGCAAAAGCCTGTGGCTCATAAACATGTGAGTATAGTCAGTACACATACATTCCATGACATTGTTCACGCAAGTAAAAAAATAGTACATTATTTAGAACAATTCTCTCTAAATGAGCTACTCTTGTTAATTAGAATTTCTTATGGAAGTTGTTAAGGAAATGTACTTTGTAGCAGTATAATGAATGACATTTCCTTTGCAAGATACCTTTACATTAATAAATAAATAAATAAATAAATAAATAAATAAAAATAAAAATAAATGTAACCTGTCACTATATTTCTTCATGGCTTCAGAAACACTATTCCAAGTTTGCCAAGTCTGGCAGTCCAGTTAACTGCTCCAACATGAAATATCATGTTTAAACAAGACTTCTTTAGGTTATCCTTTCATGTGAAAATACCGTATACAGTTTTTTACTACTAAAGGTCAGGTAATAGAGCACTTGGATTGAATAACAAGCAGAGATCAACATACTGCAAGTAGTCTGCTACCAAAAGCATTCTGCTAAATGACAGATGGCTGGCAATCTGTAAGGGGGCCAATATTAGGACAAACTAAAAGGAAAAAAAAAAAAAAAAAAAGGTGAGGGAGGAGAGGGCGGGAAGAGAAGATGGTGGAACCACCTAAGAAATAGAAAGTATTAGAATGAACAATGTATTAACATATCCATATTGGTCAGTCACCTGTGGGCATTTGACCTACTTCTATGATGTCCTCCTACTATGATATGAGCTTTTCTTCTTCTCAGCAGGTAGTAATCTTCAAGGAAGAACTGCTGAGAGCTGCAGATATCTCTACTTGCTGATCACCCAAATTGTATTCGGCGATATGGGCATTTCTGCAGTGCATACACCTTTAGCTCTCTCTTAATTTCTCATTTTCTCCAGATAATCCAGAAACAATTTAGCAGAAGATTATAAAGTCTGAGAAAAAGTTCAGAACCATCTGCAGTGAGAAGTTCTGTGCACCTTTAATATGCAGTACATTCTGTATTATTTTTATACATTTTACACAGGCAGTTAGTAGTGTGTTAGAAGACAAAACATTTTCGGTGTCATGTTTGATTTATGTTAACTTACAGTTTCTTTAAACTGTGTATTTTCCATGGACTATCTATTAAAAGTCAAGAAATCCATGTTATCTCCAAGCTAGAGCTTCACTTGACTATAGGCATTTACAAAGTGCATTGGGTTAAATGTAAGCTGGATATATATTGCCAGCTGCATTTGTGCAGCTTCATTCATTTTCAGCTGTATAGGTGCATACAAAAGAATTACCCTATCTGTTCAAAACCATAGTAAATACATTTTATATTCATAATGTAGTAAGATGGAAAGACTATAGTATGAACAAATGTTGCTATGAAAATTTCTCAAAAATGAGTTCTTTACATCTTGCAGTTTTCTCCTGCTCCCTTTTTCTAAATTTCTAATAAGAAGTAGAAGGGAACATCCTGTGAATTATTTCTCAGGTAACAACGAAGGTAAAAAAGTCTTCATAAAATAACACAATTGCTTCTCACTGTACATGCTAAACAGGATGTTAAGAATATTAGAAAACTCATTCCCTGTCGTGATTACTATTTCATATTGATCCACTACAGTTAAAATAATAAAGGAATATACATTTCAATCTCAAATACGCTTTCAAACTGATTAATAGAATTATACAGTTATATTTACATTGCAACAATTTTACATCTAAAGGCAAAATGAAGTTTACAATTGCTTTAAGCTCTGCACAAATTAGCACTTCATCAAATATTAAGGAATTACTTCTTGAGATCAACTGCTATGCAAATAATACTTGTGTCAGAATTTATAATTACATTTACTTCAAGAAAAAATACATGGATATTTACATAATAAAGACTTGCACAATAAAGTGAGTAAATCAATAAAGACTCATGCCATAGTTTTAATAAACTAATGGGTTTGTTGCTGATTTTGCAGAATGAGGTAACAGCAGTTTTTCACATTGACTTCTAATGATTCTCAAAACTCTGAAGTATCCTAAAAAATTATAAAAATTTTGAAATCAAACACAATTCATACTATGTCATACATTACTGTACGTTGCCAGTTAAAAAGTAAACCAATACTCATATTCTTGTTATCTTCATTATACATTTTGTATCACCAAACATAGAGGGAAGCTACATCATTACTAGCATTTTTTTTTCCCCAGGAATTAGGGTTGTGGGTTTTGTTTGTTTGTTTGTTTGTTTGTTTGTTTCTAATTATCTATGTGATATTTGCAGAAGTTTGCACAATCATGGGTTGAAATCTTCATCCTCCTAATATAGCCTTAGAAGAAAATGGCTTGGAAGGGATCTCTGCAGATCATCGCGTACAACACCACAGCTTCTCTGGGCAGCATATTCCAGTGCTCTACATCCTCTGAGTGAAAATTTAACATCTAATCTAAATCTCCCCTTTTCTAGTTTAATTCTGTTCCCCCTTGACTATCACTCTCTGCCTCTGTAAACAGTCAATCTTCCTCCTTTTTATAAGCTCACTTCAAGTACTAGAAGGTTACAATGAGGTCTTCCTGGAGACTTCTCTCCAAGCTAAACAAGCCCAACTCCCTCAAACCTTCTTCATAGGTGAGGTGCTCCAGACCTCTGATCATCCGATCACATCAGTTTTCTTTTCTTGAATTGTAGGATGGTTTGAACATGCTCCTAAAACACAGGTATGTCAAATAAAAGAGAATTTTTTGTTTTTCTCATAATATACTTTCAAAAGACTTTCTGAAAGGTGGGGAAAATATGCCTCAGGTTTTTCTGTTTCTCTATCAAGAAATATGAATTAAATGTTTTGTCAAGACCATGTGAGATAAAGAGAGAGAAGTAATCTAAATAATTTTCTTCCAACTTTCTCTATTTTTTTTTTTTTCTTCTTCAGGAATGAGCTGTACCAGAGGCAATAATAAGAAAAAGTAAATTTCTAAGAGGTCAGAGAAGAAACTGGCCTATTAGCAGCAACAGTACAAATTCCATATTTCTTTTTTTATCTTTTTTTTTTTTTCCTCCTAATTCACCAGAGACTACAGTAACAGAGAACTCTTTAATTTAACAAGATAGTCATAAAGTATAGAAGCTTTTACTAATCTCATGGCATACTACTCATGTTCAGGTTATTAAAGCAAATTATACAGTTCCACAAATGGAATCAACTCTGAGTATACAGTAAAGTCAGGAGTGAATTTCACTACTATGAAACAAATGCATATAAATAATTATGGTGTGAATCACTTTCAAGGAGGGCATCAAGCCAGCAGAGAACTGAACAATGATGTGTTGTTTTCTACTTTTTGTCATAGTGGCAATTTCTTCCTGACACTCTTTTTCTCTCTGTCATTCAAAGAGATGTCTGGCCACCAGGACAAGAACCAATTTTAAAACCCAGCAAATTCAGCAAATGCAATATGTACTGTTATTACTTTGCACTACAGCTGCTGCAGTGGTGAGATAATTATACACCTACCAAATAAAATGATGCTCATGAACTATATTGAACAAATATGCTTGACCAAAACAAATTTATGATTACTATCACTCAAATTTCACACCGCCACGATTTCATAATGGTCTAAATTAGGAAAGCTCCATCTCCAGCTCTACAGAGTTAATACTGAACTATTAACCATGCATTAGAGGAGGGACTGGAAGTCCCACCAGCAACTTAATGCAGCCACCATAGCCGGAGCCACGCATTCAGTGAAGCAGTACTTTTCCTTTCACTGTCAATCTTCAGTACCAGAGCAGCAGGGTTTTATTTTATCTTTCCTTTTTTTCCCATTTCACAAGGGTATTTAAAATTTGATCACAACAATGGTTCAGTTCATATGCATATTACAAACTGCTTTGGGGACTGCTCAGTGCAAAATGGGTGGATAATGTTACAGATTAACTTGACTCTGGAGTGTGAACTGTCAGCTATATCCTTCAGCTGGGGAAAAGATTTTAAACACTACCTGGAAAATTGTGAGGCCTAATCTTTCTGCTGCGCTGGCTTGCAGTATAATCCGCATAATGTGAATGTGCTTTCCATCTGACTGAGGCAGGCATGCTGCTAAGTGATTTGAGCGATTTGCCTGGTATAATAACCAGTTTTCTCTGTCTCACTGCATGCCAGGAACTTCCTGAAAATCTTTGCCTATGGCTTGACACAGACTGCTGAGTAGCCACAAAACTGTTTGATAAAAGCACCCGTTTTGTCCAGTATAAATCAATAGAATCCTGCTGCAATAGCTGTATTTGACTACAGCACTCAGCTGTTATCAAGTAGAGGACCTGTTCCGACTATTTTAACTTCAGAGTATGTATCTTTTTCCCAGCTGGTCTTCAACACAGCAGGGATGGCTGTGGTGTGTGCTCAGTATTTTAGCCAAAGAATGTTCAAAATTCACAGCAGTCCACTGGCCTCCAGACAAAGATTAACTGAAAATGCATTTCAATGCAGATACCAAATTATTTTCTAAAAGCAAAGTACACAAAGCATGATTCCTCAAATATAAGTTTATAAACCTGAACTGGAAAGATTTTCCAGTAATTTCTCCTGTCTTTCATACCTGACACCAGGCTATTTTTTTCTAGGACAGTCTCACAAGTAATTATAAAACTTGAAATTAGTTGAAAGAATTTATTGTCAATGAAAGGAAGCAGGAAAAACTCTCCTAAAATCAGTGTTCAAAATTTTATTGTTCTCACTTTCTCTATACTGTATTTTTGCTCATTAAAGCAGTTTTTAGGTAACAAGACACAGTATGTTTTCTGCATAACACCATGGCATTGCATGAATAATTAGCTTTATTCTCCCTAAAACTGGAATTACTTACGGAGAAAAAGATGTGTTTTTCTTTTCTAAAGCTTTATGTTATTAGAGCTAGAAAAAATGGTACAAGTTAAATGTTTCTTATTCTGTTATTTACTCTTATAACTTTTAATATTTTTTACATTTCAAAGAACGTCAATAAAAGATGCCAAAGCACATGCAATCCCAATAAGTTGATCTGACAAAACAAGAAGGAATTTGGTGACTAGAAATTTTACTTGCAACATGGGGCTAGTAATCTCAGACTAACTCTTGGTTCTACAGCAGTGGTTAACATTTTTGACCTTTACTCCAAAGAATCCAGTTTTCCAACCTTTCACAGACTTCCGTAACACAAGAATAGAATATTTATACTTTTCTATTGCGTAAATGTGCTATAACATTAGTACTTTTAATGACGGTGAAACAGATAGTGCTTTTGTGCTCCCCAAGCATATAAAAAAATAAAAACACAGTCATGGTTTTATGTTTTTTTTTGTTTGTTTGTTTTCAGTATTCCACATCATAACATCATGTAGTGCACTGGGAGTTAAAAATGTGACTGGCTACAACTGGGCTACCCCTAGCAAGTACTTTTATACAGAAAGGATGTTTCCTTACAAAGACCAGAGACTAGAAGTTGGATGGCAATTCTAGCATTGGTTGTATATTGAACAGACTGCTTTGGAAGCAAAGTTATCAGAGAAATTTGAAACACTTTTCTAAAATGCATCTAGTTTCTTCTAATTTGATTTGCAGCTGACTTCCAAATTTCAGTTTTTATAATTTGAAATCAACAATTTAATTTTTTATTGTGAATCAGGATGTTCAGCACTGTTAGCTTCTCGTTTTGACCCAAGTTCCTGTGAGGGTGCTTGCAAGTTATCCATTCTACTGGAATTAAAAATAATCTGAAAAGATAACACTCTGCATATTTGTCACTTTAAAAGTAAGAAGAAGACAGAGGGAAAAGGAGGGAGGGAAAGGAAATGAGAAAGGAAGCCTGCATATGCCCAATGCTAGTCTGTAAAAAAAATCAGCTTGAACATCTGTGTGCAGATATGACATGCTAATATAGCCAAACACAGTAACAGCCAAAGGGGATCTGCTGCTTAGCTGCCTCGAGTAATTTACAGTAAAGTTGTCTCCTAAGCATACACAGTTAACGCATAGAATTTCCCAAAGGTTTTTGAAAATGCTATAGGAGACACAACACGCTCAGAAGCACAAGGTGATTCCTGTTAGTGACAGTCTCCTGATTTCTCCAAATGACAGCATTTTTTTCTGAGTCTCTCACCTTTTCAAGTAAATTCTATGGAAGGCTGAAAAAATATTTTACATTTTCATTCCTTTAAATAAATAGATATTAAGAAAAATGTGCTGGAAAAATGAGTTTGCACAGTTTTCACATATATATTCAGAATCGCTTTGAGACATTCAAAATTTCTTCTTTATTTTGTTTGTGGTTAAGGCAAACTGATCATTTTGAAGCCTTGCGCAGGCACAGCAAGCCTTGCTCCAAGCTTACTGATGACCAGCTAGATCTCATGCACTAATATGGTGAAGAAAGTTCAAATCTGCCTAAGTTTTAAGAACATTAATATCTGCTTATTTCTTAAAGGTGCAGTTCAATCTGTGTCTGCTAAATACACAACCTAAGTTCTATTTAAATTTGAGTAGGCTATAATGAAATACTTTTAGATAAATTATAAATATAAATTGACTTTGCTTAGAATTTTACCAGAGATTTAATCTTCAGTTGACACTTGTATGAGATGGAGCTTTAACTCATTAAATTATGCATGTCTGCAATCCATTATTTGGTTTTACTGCATTAATTAGTTGCACACTGAGCAACAAAATTAGTGTTTGCTCGTCTTGAACACCAACATCGGGACACAAAAACAGAACAAGCAGGTACTGTATAAAAGCGTAATTTAACATTTCAAAATCATTAATAACATTTCACAACGCAGCTCAGATTTAATACAGAAATAATGGCCTTAACTGCAAAAAGACAGATGGAGACTTGTGATATGGCTGCAAAAACAAGGTACATGAAAAAAAAAAAAAATTGCAATTATTAAAACCTGCAAGTTAAGAATTGAGGTTGCAGAGTATGCAGGAATGATGTCTGGTAAAACCAAAATAATCCTGCAGAGCAGGCAAACAGGCAGGGTGTCTGATGGAAACAGAATAATCCTGCATAATATGCAGAACTAGTACAAGCCGTGATCCCAAAAATAAATGTCAAGAGCAGCTGAGATCACCAAGTTTTCTTCTGGGGAGGAAGCAGAGGAACATAGAACACCAGGGGAGTTTTGTGGAAAAAGAACAGGAAGAAAGACGGCAGTAGCAGTCTGTTCTGGCTTTCCTCCTCAAACTGTTCTTTGAACTGATGGATTATAGATATCAGAAAAGACTAAAATGACCTCCGTTCAGTGGTATTGCACACCTGAACCAATTTAAAATAAGCTTATCATGGACGATTGATAGTGATTAAGAACAAACCACTGGCAGTGGGCATTGTTAATGAATATCAATTCAGTAAAATGTCATTTTGAAGCTTGACACTGGATGCTTTTGAGAGTCTTCTAAACATTCTCATCTGATCTATTAACATTGTAGTGTATAGATATCTGCAGATACTCAGTTGTAACATTATCTTTACATTCTAAATTTTCATAGGACTTTAAAGCAAGAAATGACTGAATCATATGTAGTGTTTCTACCTGACTGCTATTTTCTTATAAGCCAATATAGTCTTTAGGAAGTTCCAGTCTTTTTCTTCACCTTTCTGTATGAAATGACTGTAAGTTTGGGCAAACACAAAAAGCAACATTAAGACTGCCTATTGTTCTGGGCTATGTGAATATACTATGTATGGATGTGCATGCGTACATATATATGTTAGACAAAGGGAGTGTGCCATGGTTTTATGATTTTTGGTTATCGGTTAGGATTCATCTTTTTATCTAGAATGAGATGATTTCTCAGTGTATGAACATTCACTTGTGGCATTTTTAATTCATTGTATATATACACAAACTCACATTATATGTTTTACAGATGTTAGAGAAACACAGAGTGAGGGAAAAAGAGAGGGAGTTGTCATGGTTTTATAATACTTGGTTATTGGTATTCTATTGGGAGTTAAAGAGTTAATGCTCCAGTTCTGGGCACCTGTCCGGAAGAGAAGAAGAACTATATTCCCTGGAAGACTGTTCACTGTTCTGTTATCATTCCTGCTCAGGGGAAACACATATAAGGCCTTGGTAGGTCACCTGACGGCCCTCTTTTTTCGACTGTCAGGCTCTCTCGCTGCTGCTCATACCAACTGCACACCATTAGTGTAAAGCCTTCAGCTTTTTAGGACACTCTCTCATTTTATTTGATTTATTAGCTTCAATTCTAATTATACTGTATTATATTATATTATAGTGTGTCATCGTGCATTCCAATATGATATTTAGTAAATTAGTTTGTTTCTCCTCAGATCATCACTGCTGCTTTTAATTATTTTAGGGTCCCTGTTTCCCCTTTACCAGAGGCGTGGATTTACGAATCCCTCCGCCCTGCTAGTCATGGAACCAGGCCAAACCAGTCCATAAACTGTTGACAAAGAGTGTTCATACCTCTGTCATATTCTCAAGCCAAATCGTTATTAAGTGAGAGTTTTACAGAGTAGTTTGGTTTCTATACACATAGTTAAAGCTCATCTCCCTTGTCATCACACAGACTTGCAGAATGACAGCCTTAGCATACAGAAAATCATAGAAGAGAAAAAAAGAGAACCACATGCACACACACACACAAAGTTTTTAGTGATTTTGAAAATCTGTAATACTCGTGCTTCCTTCTCAGTCTATAAAAAGAAAGAAGGAAAGAAAATACAGAGATAACTACTACACTTCCTCCTTATTTAATGACATATTATTTGATGTTTATTTCTACATCATTGGAATAGTTTATGGAAATAATGATATTAATGGTGAGGATATCAGTGGGCTTGTTAATTTGTAGTGGCTATTTCTCCTTACCTAATTTCCTTTCATGCTTGCATACCATTTGAAATTTCATCTGACTACAATCAGGTTTATTGGAAATATTAATGTATGTGTTTCTCCATAAGCCACCAGCAGAGTAAATTACTTGAAAAACAAATTACAGCATCTGCATTAACAGAATATAGTGTTATGCTTTGGAGTCTGGCTCTTCGTCCTTTACTGCCCTCACTTCCTTCATTCTGAATGTGATTCCAACAATTGAAAACTTTCATTTTTATCATGAAAAGCAGCTCTATGAGAGCATCATTAATATTACACATTACACACTAGTTTATAATAGAAGGTTGTTTATCCAATGGCTGGGCAATGTCCTGAAACTTAAACAGTTTCTAAAAAAAAACCTGGAATTGCTATGAACTAAAAAATTCTTCATGATGTTCATGGGTGTGTGATACGAACATAATTTTTTAACCTTATTTGCTTTAAAATTAATATATATATATATATCCACTCTTTTAGATAAGAGGATATTCCCAAGCTGTTCAATAAACTCTTTCCTAGTGAGAAATTACTTTGAGAGAGAAAAAAAATCATTTAAATCTTGTATGTAAACCCATACTGAGGTCTGTCCTACTTACAAAAGTGTTTATGCATGCAAAAATCAAGAACACAAAGAGACATAAAGGCAACTTGGAAGCAAAAGTGCAGAAAGAATCTGGGGCTTCTCCAAATGCAGTGCTCACGCTATTTGGTCTTTATATATTTATCATGGCACTTCTGAATTTAAGTACAACTTTTAATGACAAAATTAAATTTTCTTTAAAAAAAAAAATCAATACAAAAATACTATTCTGATGATGTTTCAGCATTTCCTGTTATTCAGTAGAGTCCATTACAAAATCTAAAAGGAAACTGAAGAGAAAGACTTAGTTTTTGACAATTTGTATCTGTTAATGATATAGTTTCCCCTAAGATCATTTTGTGATCACCACTTACCAAGTATTTCTGTATTTCCTTCATAACTATTCATGCCTTCTTGATAGCACGTTGACATACAAGATTCAGGGGACGGAGGCAGTGGGAAAGGTAATTCATTTTGTGTAACAGAAATGCTTCTAATAAATTTCTATTCCATCTTCATAGAAGTATGGAGGATGAAAGGATAATAAGTGTGTCCCATATAAACTGTGATACTCAGTTGAAAAAAAAAAAAAAAAAAAAAAAAAGAAAGCTACTAGTTTTGCAATTGGTGAAGGAACCAGACTATTGATTAGTTAGATTAATGGACCAAATTAGTCACAAGACTATTTAGTTTTTCAGATACAAAAGCTAGACAACTGACTAGAAAGTCAGTGAAGCACTCATGTTATCCTCCACACCATCAATAAAAGTAAAAGACTAGTAGCAACTTTCTGTCTTGATTCCTTCCCTCCAGGTCCTTCAATGATCTCTAAAGCTTCCCAAACCCATATCCTTTTCTTACACGTCAGATTGTTTTCTGATACTTGTTTCATACTAGCGTAAAAACGTCAAAAATGTTTTCTGCTTCCTATTTCCAACTTATCAAGTACTAATTTATCTATTGCTTGCAGTATATTTTTCTATTTCTCTTTCACACTTATATTTTA
>JAOWBP010000001.1:131784165-131825377 GCA_028571105.1 Tragopan temminckii | reverse complement strand
AGGACGACAGCAGTATTATTTGTTAAAAACTAACACTGCAGTGGCTTTGTGCAGACCTACAGCAGCATGTGGTACCTGCCACAAACTGTTTGCAGCATACGTACAGGTTTGTGACATTTGCTGAGCATTTACCCAGAGGAATAATGGAGCATAAGGTTAGGTGCTGTCATGCTGAGACCACTGCCCATCATGCTGACCAATACTGTCTCCTGGTTCCTTTGTGATCCCCTATGGCCTGGACATATTTATTATCTCTCGTCTTAGACAGTGCAGAGACATTTTAAATGAGTCACAGTAGCAGGTGTTCCTTATTAATACCTCTTAGGATGTGAAAGATGATAGAAAGGCTTATCCTGATAGAAGAAACCAGAAGGTGGGACAGAAAAGATCCTGTGAGGAAATGTATGATAACAATTAAATTTGGAAGATAAATGTGCTTTGGTGCCACTGGAATTAAAAATGTAAGTATACTCCAAGGAAAGGACAACTTTGGGTAATAATAGATAGATATACCCTCTGTCAAAAATAGGGCATGGATTTATGGATTTTTAACATTTTGCACTGTACTCAGATAAAAAAATTACATATGACCTTATCATAATAAAAGATGAAATTATTAAAAAGAAAGTGAAATATGTGAGCAACAGCAAGTTCCAGTTGATAACTTAGCTGGAATAAAATAAATCTAAATGCTGATATTTAACAACAAAAAAATAATTCTTCAGCAGTGGTGTTGAAAAAACACTTTCCAAGAAGGCCATGTTCTTTCCAAGGCAAGCTTACACACCAGTAGCAAAAACAAAATGTTCTCTTCTCTATTCTCGTTTACTGTGACTGTAGCTCAGTAATATCCTCAGTAGTATCAGTTCATCATCCTTTTATTACAAGAAAGCTCAGAGAAAAGCAACAGAAAAGCCAGTAGAAGAGGTGTCTATAGACTATAGAATATAAAACCACTAAAACAAAAGGACTACAGAAATTATTATGGAAGTGCAACCTACTATTTAAGTACAAATAACAAGTAAATATTATTAAAAAATCATACTAAGAAATTAATCACTGTCATTAGTTTTGCTCTTTTTTCAGGAACAATCTTGCAAGGATAGTATTAGAACATTCCTACTTGTAGCAAAACATGAGAATATATGCAAAAAAGTGGCAGCAGAAGGTGGTGTGGGGATACTTTCTGTTTTTTTTTTTCCATTTACAAATTCTTATTTTTTGTTTGTCTGTGACAGCATGCAGTATTAAACATACATACACAACAAAACAAAAAAACAAAAACAACTAATTGAAAAAAAAAAAGAGATAACAATCCACCCAACTTAACTTACAGTTTTCTATACAGTTCTTTAAATAAACAAGCAAACAAACAAATAAGTCACTCCTACTCTTGAGTTAGAGTTCTATTGTGTTATAGTTTGGGTTACGATACATTAAAATAGGGAGGTTATACAGTATTTGGAATGTTGTTATCTCCCAGGGAGGAAGTAAGCCTTCATATGATTTCAGCTCTTACAAAAATTTTAGAACAAGAAGTAGAAATTTAAAATTAATATATCCGAAGTGGACAAATAATAACCTGGACATATATGTAAAAATGAAAACAGTAATCAATTTTAATCAAAAGAATACTGTTTTACTTGCAATGTGTTTAAAAATCTTTGTCTTATATGTGCTGGTTTGAAATATCTAAAGTTATTACAGAAAGTTGACCGCAATATTTGTTCTTATTGATTATTTCAGGAGTTGCAATAGGCGCTTAACCTTCATGAACAGCCAGATTTGTGTGAGACTTGATCCAAACTAACAAAGCAACAGTTTTATTTTATCTCCTATACCTTATTATACCTGTTTCTTAGGTCCCAGTTTTCATGATCCCTTTCCAGCTCATGAAACAGCTATTTTTGTTTTCATTATAATCTCCTTCACGGGTTACAGAACACGAGCGATGGTAAAAATCCTCATTCATGAATTGGAATTTTATTGTTTAACCAATTATAGATCTGAACTATTAAAGCAGGAATAAAACTTGAGCTGCCCTAAATGGAAATCCAGAAGTAATTTTAACTTCAGTCTTATCTGGTCCTGCATAGTTCTGAGTCTTACTCATCACTCCTTTCTATTCCATGTTCATCTTCTAAAAGCGATTGCTGTGGTTTTAGATTTTTAGTATAGTAATTCAGGAAAATGTTATCATGTTGATTAGCTATAATAAACGCTGTCTGGTTTCAATCTAAAAGTTATTTTTGCACTGGGGTTCAGATCCCAGTAACTGTCTAGACTGGCATGCAGATTAGAAAAAAAAGTTGGCCTCTGCTCACCCTTAGTTTAAATTAATATTTTTTTTTTTTTTTTTTTTTTTTTTTTTCAGTGTAGAAAACATTTGCTTGGCTCTTTGTGAGTTTAGTACCTTTTTTGCTTTAAATCACTACTGAAGTAGGTCTGCCAAATAATACTTACTTGACACATCAGTCATACATTCCTAAAGAACTTGGAAAATGTACATGTATTATCTCTTACTCTCCTCCAACCCTACTACACTTTCATGCGCTGCTGTGAGCTAGCCTATGCATTTCCTGACCTTTAATCACTTAGGTCTCATATTCAGATTTTATGCAATGAAACCCGAGATTCACTTATTTTTTACAACCTAAGCAACAGTAATACTGAATATATAACTGCAAGCAGAAATGGGAATAAAACTCCATTTGTAACATTTCCAACTGACGTATGATTCAGTTTTCCAAAGTCTGTTGATTTTATTTTTATAAATGTGTTGTGCCTTCTCTTATTGTAATGTTCACAAGAGTACTACTAGCTCTTCTTCTGTCATTTAGTTTAAACTAAGAGGCTTACCGGAGTGATATTGACTCCATGCTAATTAATATTAACCTTTAAGTAAAGTGGTTTTAGAGACACAGCTCAAGCTCATTTCCTTGAGGTAACTCAAATATTGTTACTTTCACTGTTATATATACAGTAGGAGATGGTTAGGGGAAGAGAAAGAATCATAGTTCATTCTACTCGTAGCAGAAGTAAAAAAACACTAGAATAGGAAACATCTACATGGAGCCTTTAAAAATACTCAGCTTGGTCTTTGTAGGTTGCCTGGATGATCCGTAATGACAGGTAGTTATATTGATAAGTCAATTCATTTCCTGGTCACACTCCAGCCACTGAAATATG
Organism: Tragopan temminckii; assembly: GCA_028571105.1. Classification (NCBI taxonomy): domain Eukaryota; kingdom Metazoa; phylum Chordata; class Aves; order Galliformes; family Phasianidae; genus Tragopan; species Tragopan temminckii. The sequence continues at coordinate 131,822,188 of JAOWBP010000001.1, read as the reverse complement.
GAACACCTGTTCTTGTACCTTAGCTGTCTCAGAGAAGTGCCTCATATTAAGTGATGTGGATTTGGGACCCAAATGTCCTCTTTCTGTTCTGTTAGTGGACAAGATCACATCTTCTTAAAACTGTGAACACATATGGATTACTTACTAGCCATTATATTTACATAGTAGAGAATAAAACAGCGATTTGCAAGAAGAAGTATCTTACATAGAATTCTGTGCACAGTGTTATGTAAGTCAATCACTGCTGCTTGTATACTAAGGGAAATATATTTTTTTCAATATTAATGGAAGAGAGTGCTTTTCATTTTGTTTCTGAAGTTCAAGTATGATTTTAGAAAGGTTAGGTAGGAAAGATAAAATGCCTTGATTGTTTTCCATGTCTTACTCTATTGTTTATTCAATCCGTCTGGGTGTCCATCTGAAATTACTTGCACAAACTATGAAGAAAAAAAATCTACAAATCTAGGAGAATAACCTGCATTTAAATACAATTTGTCCTTTGCAAGGACTATATCTGGTCACTGCCTCAATTACATAGACTTGCAACGTAGAGATATTTTAAGATTTAAGCAAAGGTTTCCTATACCAACAATGATTAAATCCTTTCTAAGATGTTACCAACAGTGATGCTAATACCAGGTCTACTCATGTTGTCATAATCACGTATCATAATCCTGACCAGATCAGTTTGTGCTTTTAAGATGTATAGTTATAAATGCTTGTTGCACACAAGTCACCCGCCTTAAAAAATATAAGATTATGCTAGCCCTGCTTTCAGAAGCACAGGAAAATGCAAAGCGGTTTCTTTTGTCTTTAAGATGCACAGCAGAAAGTGGCTTCTTCTTTGACTATTACATTCATAAATAGCAGTTTAATAGCACAAAGTGCAAAACAGAAAAGTGTTCTACTTGCAATACACTAATAAAACCCCATACATTGTTCAAACTATTATCTTTCTGTAAAAGACAATAGCTAAGAAGGCTGCAATTAATTGTCAAACCCCAGTCAGGTTAGCAAATGTAAATTATGCAATTTTCCCTATTTATACAGTCATAGCACTTCTGCTCCCTTTCCCTCCCTCCTGTTCTCAGTCTCTGTTCTCTATCTCTCTCCTCTCTTTCAGTTTTTGGGAGTATGATTACTTTAAAAGAGACAGAGACTCTAGAATTTACTAAAAATATGATTGGGCAAATATGGATGCCAGTCTATATTCTGTTCTGTTCTACGGAACAGTCACAAAACTTGCAATTAAAAATTCTCATTGACTATTACAGAAATTGTAATTGTTTCAATATTTCCTTTATCAATGAAGGGAAAAATGGCTTACAGGGATCTGGGATATTAATTCATTGCATAGAAATAACTAGCTAAAATAGAAACAACAGCAACAACAACAACAACAACAAAAAACAAAAAAACAAAATAATACAGAAAACAACCAGATGATTGTCAAACCTGAAAGTACCTTACAACATTCTCTCCCATCTCAATTTACATCTTCTTGGTGAAATGGTAATCTGTTCTCCTGAGAATCCAAGAAAACTGAATTCACACATTTATTAGAAAATGTACACTGCTTTTCCTCCACATCATTCTAAAACCTTTGTTCATGCCAGGGTGGGTCCATTGTTACTTCAAATCTCATGGAAAGGTTAACTCAAAACTTTCTGTACAATTATAGTAGTTATGCACAGTAAGATTTTACAGCAGGCACCTATATTGGAGGAGATGCCCAGGTACTGGCAGATGGGAGCTGACAGAGTCTCCCTAAAGAGAACTGTGGCTTCCTTGTGCTAGCACCAGTGGCTGCACCACAGGACACGGCTGGGCACAGCAGCCGAGATGGTGGTACCTCAGAGAAAGCCTGTTCAAAAAAAAAGCAAAATGCTGCACCACAGTCTGAAGAGTAAAGGAAGAAGAAACAGCCCTGTATACAACAAAGCCAGAAAGGTAGCAGTGGAAGAGGTGCTCCAGGCACATATTCCTTCACATATGGTTGAGGAGGCTGTAGTGGGGCAGATTTATTGTGAAAGCCAACAGGCCATGGAAAGAGCCTCCTGTTGGTTCAGGGGAAAGTGTAAGGGGGAAGAGAGAAGATGTCATGGACTGAGTGCAACACTCGTTCCCCATCAATTTGCATTTCTTGAGAGTGGGGCTTGAGGAATCAGGACAAAGGACTGAAGCTGAACATGGGAAATAGGGGTGGAACGGTATTGTTTTAAAATCTTTGTTTCTCACTACCTGAACTCACTTTAATTGCCAATACATTATTTTTTCACAAAATCAAGTCCTTTCTGCCAGCAAGGAATGCTGTTAAGCAATCTCCATGTCATTACCTTGACCCAGAGTTTTCTCAGCCTATTTTTCCCCAGTCCCACTAAGGAAGAGAAGTGAGTGAGAAACAGAGCAGGAGTTTGGCCCCTAGCCAAGGATAACCCACCACAAATATAAGTATATGATTCATGCTATAGTAATGTTTGTAGAACGAGACATGATTTACTCCTTTGGCAACATCTTTAATTTGCTTGCAAGTCCCACTTTTGTTGAATAAACTATACAACAAATACAACTGATATTATAAAGTACACTAAAAGCTGTATTAAAGCAAGTAATTGAACACAAAAATAATTCCAGAAGGTTTAAGTATTTTACTTTAAGGTAATTGTTTTCACAAATCAGCTGCATCAGAACTGTACGTAATAGAATCAAGAGGAGGCCTGAGTGCCCAAAAGCTGTTTATTTGCTTATTTTTGCTAACTACAGGAGGTAGCCTAATAGCACCAAGAAAACTTAAGATAAACTTGTGTTGCCCTTAATTAATAATTAGCATTTAACTGTATATTATCTCTATGGAGTTTGTGTCTCAAGATTTTTTTCATGATTGTGTTTTCTAAGGTCTTCTTCAACTAAAGCGGTGAATATTTTCTGTAGTCGCATGTGTTTTTATCATTGCAGTATTCGAGGATCTATGTGACAAAGACACTAGAAACCATTATTTATGCTTTTAATATGAAAAACTGATATAAAAAATCTGAAGAGACTTCTTTGATCAAATGAATCAGAGAACAGATATTCCCAGTGTAAGTATATAATTTCTAAAAATACTGAGTACACATACAAAAAACAAAACAAAACAAAACAAAAATAATAATAATAATAATAAAAAAAAACACCTTCAGTTCATTGACAGGAGAAAGGAAATTACCTTTGAAATTCTGAACATGATGCAGAACTTCTTACAGATGGATTAGGAAAAAAGGGAAATTACTTAATGCTCCCTCCATAAGGCATACTTAAACACTGTTAGTCCTGAAACCCAACTGCAAAATAATGCTGAATTCTTATGACTGGTACTTGATAAATATCTTAAGTGTGAGATAATATATATGCAGAGAGGAATGTGTTAATATTAAGGCCAAGGAAGCATTTTAACCTTACTCATCTAATATTAATCATCTAAGTCTCATCTTCTTAGAGAGGTTCCCTTTAATTCAGTACAAGAACTTCCTCCAAAAATTCTCACCACTGTCAGACACCTATTTTTTTTCAGAGTATTAATTAACGGATGTTTATTTCTTCCCACTGACCGTAGGAGGAGCTAAATGTCCAGTTTACAATTTTGCAACAGTTCTTAGACAATTGAGCTGGCTGAAGTAATTCTTTCTCAGGCTAATCAGAGACAATGAATTTCTACAAAAATAATATATTCTCTTTGCCAAAGGGAAGCTAATGCAAAGGTCAGCTTTGTAATCTATAGTGTTTTGTGGATTTTTTTTGTTTGTTTGTTTTGTATTTGTTTTCTTTGCTTTAACTAAGTCCTCTTTATCTTAAATAACTTTTGATTTAAATCCCATCATAAAACTATTATCACAGCCCTCCAAAAGGGAAAAAAAATCAACAACACAAAAACATCGAGAAAGCAACAACACTGTTTGGAGGGTTTACTAAGATTTTAAAAGCCAATCTTTGTAGAAAATTGCTAGCCTACAGGCAGCAGCTCTAAAACAAGCTGCTTTGTAGTATGCCTTATTGTAGTTCTACCTCTTTGTTTGACTTAGACCTCTTGGGGGCATCTTCTGGTTAATGGGCAGATGCTTAGAACATGGATCAGACTCATTCAATACTTCAACCAGGTTAACTCCAGAGGGAATGCCCTTCTACCAGAGATTGGTATAAGTGGTAAAAGGGTGACATCTGTTCATTTCTTCTATTACACTGTAGGAATAAAATATTTTAAAAAGTAAATAGCATGAACACTGAGCTTTTAAATCAGAACTCAAACAAAAAGATCTCCCAGACTAGAGCATATTATGTCATTTCATAGCAGTATAATATAACTTCACAGTCCAACAAAGCAGTGAGGAACTGTGGAGAAAATGTGAAAATTAGCAATAAAACACCAGGGTGTTTAGTTATAGTGTAAAGCATCCTAACAAAATTTTCACCTTCTATCTTTCACCACCCAGGAAGTAGCTTTAATTAATACCAATTGAAGCTCCATGTAAAATTCCATGTAATGAGAAAAAAAACCTATATATTTTGGAAAAGATACAGCATTGTTAAAATTCTCCTCCTGTTTACTGCTGATTTTTGTCCTGTGTGAGTATGACAAAAAAAAGAAAGTTTATGAAACATCAGCTTAGAAAAACCTTAATTCAAAAGAATTTACACTGAAAACATACTTATTTATGTATTAAAATTTCACCTCGTCAGTCTTTGTGATTCTTAAGAAAAAGCTTTATATAGTAGTGAACCATATGAAAGGCTTGATCCTCTGTGGTGTTCCTCTGTGGTGGTCTTGAGTGAACATATAGACTCCTGCAAAAGCAGTGTAAATCACTGCTAAATCAGATGATCCACTCAAATAAGACAACAATCAAACAAGACAGTAACTATCATCGTAGCTCCCTTGAAGCCAATACCACTGTGACAATCAATATGAGCAGATCTTCTCCTGAGACCACTTCACACTTCACACAAATGCACACTACTTTGCAGAGCAGAGAAGAATCTGATGTCAAACAGACATTGTGACTGGCAGTACAGCAAACACATGGAAATGCTGCTCAGTTAGAACACTTCAATATGTATGACTATACGGTGATGTTTCAGAAGGAGGAATTGATATTTGATCATATATATATTTAATGACTGTTTACGAGGGTGGATAGTGATAGGACAAGGGGGAATCGTTTTAAATTGAGACAGAGGAGGTTTAGGTTAGATATTAGGAGGAAGTTTTTCACACAGCAGGAGGTGATGCAAAGGAACAGGTTGCCCAAGGAGGTTGTGGATTCCGTATCCCTGGATGCATTTCAGGCCAGGCTGGATGTGGCTCTGGGAAGCCTGGCATAGTGGCTGGCAATACTGCACATAGCAGGGGGGTTGAAACTAGATGATCATTATGGTTCTTTTCAACCCAGGCCACTCTATGATTCTATGATATTGTATCAAGTGCTAATAGCAAAAGTTGTCCATCATAGTACAATATATTTCTATGCTTTACAGCTGTATTCTATCTTCATGAGAGTTGCCACAAGGATGAATGAGAAGAGCTTAGTCCTGATTGATATCTTTTTTTATTATTACTATTTCCATTTCTTTAATGCAAAACTGCATCTTTTCAATGAAACAATGAATATCTCATTGGTTACTTTCCTTCAGAGATCTCTGGATTGTGTATAAAATAAATTAAAAATTTTAATTTAAAACAAATCATACTGAAATCTAGTTCATAGATATAGGCCTTTTGATAACAAGAAATTATATATGTCTTTTCAAAAGAAAGAAAAAAGTATGAGGCCCTTAGCATTTATTTACTTTTCAAACTGATGTGTAAATAATTTAGTGGTGAAAAGACTTCATTACACAACATATTTGAACAGCATGAAGTTTTGTAATCTGTTCCTATATAAACTGATTGTTAACTGTGCATTATGCTAAAGAAGATATTTTACATATTTTATATGACATACCTTCTCTTTTTTCCCCTTTGTGTCAAAGCTTTTAACACTTAAAATCAGTGTGGTTTCTCTATCCCCCCCCCTTTTCTTTTTCTTGATAATCAGAAAAATACCCTTTCCCCTTTTGGTCTTCCTGAGACATCACCAAGTAATTTAGTCATAAATAAATTATGGTAAAATAAACAAATGTAATAAAGACAGCAATAGATGGTGTCTGGATCAATACGAGCATTATAGTTTGCTTTCACGGTCTTTTTAACTCAAAGGAAACCTTTGCCAGTCATACAAAAAATCATTGAGCTGCTACTCCACCAACACTCTCATTAAGAAATTGTCACATGATATGATGAGAAGACTTTTCTCAGAACTTCAAAGGGAAATTGAACAGCATTGCCCTGTCATGCTCATACATCTTAAGACAAAGTTCTTCACTTTAAAAACATAATGAGGCTTTAAATATTATACAATTAAGATGCAAGGGAGAAAATGCAACGGAAGAGAAGTTCTGTATATACTTCTTAATTAGGAAATTTAATAATTATTTAGTTTTTTAAAAAATCTAATTGTGCTTAAAACATTATTTGCCACTGTCTCAAACCACCTACTCTTTTCTAAGGCATTTTAGATAGCATATTCTCCTTAAACTGTTGTGAAAGAACTTGTCATATATCTAGCAATAGAAACTTCAGTGCTATCTATTAGTTTGTTCTTTATCTCTGGAATAGTCAAATTTCTATCTGTTTCTATGGTCTTGATAACATATTTCATAACAGTTTTTAAAATGTTATATTTCTGTCTTCCATACTTGTTCCTATGAGAATGTGCAAGCTCACTACTCCGGCAAAGAAACTCAGTAAATTTAAAATGGAGGACTTATTTAAATTATAAAAAAAAATGAAGCTTATGCAATTTACTTGGATGAAATACATTACAAAAAACTTGCAGCTATTCCCCATCCTTACCATAATAATTTGTGTTTATTCTACAATTATTTTTACATGATTAATAGTTCTAAATATGATGCCACAAAGGAACCAACAGACAAAACACAGATGAATACTTTGTAAAAATACAAAACAAACAAACAAAAAAGACAAACAAACAAAACAACAACAACAAAAGAAAAAGCAACCAGAAAATAAAATAAAACTTGATAGACAGAGCTAGAGTTAGATAACTCTTATTCATAACAGGAAGGTTTGTTGAACTAGAAGCTAGTAAAAGAACAAGTATGTGAAATATGTAAGAGGGATTTTATTTTTCCTGCTTTTGAGACATCTGTACCAAACTCAGAAATGTATTCTACCAGGCATAAAATGTGAAAACTGAAAATCGGTATGATGAGAAGAACAAATCTCTTCTAAAAGAAGTCAGACACTTAATCCTGCTCTGTCAACAGCAGATAGATTCATGCCAACCTTCATGCATTTCCAGGACTCAATTTTGTTTATTTTACAATGATCTATATCAAGCAGTCAAGCTATTTTAAGATATACTTCAGGATGGAAAACCTAAAATCTCATAGATGTACTGGCAGTTGGAGGCTGAGAAGGACAAATATTGTATGTGGGCTCATTCTGGAAAAATAAAGGGATTAACATTCAAACTCTTGCCTAAGAAAACTGATAAAATATCACTGTTACTGTTCGTGTTTCTTGACTTATACAAAATATCATATCTCTTCTGGAATGTTCCTGAAGATGTAAAATAAGAGAAATCATAAAAGCAGAGCATTGTTGAAATTAGGAAAAAAAAGATTGCTGTCAATGTTAAAAAACACTGTTTTTTGTATATATATAAAAATACACCATCCCTACAACAGAGTACCTTTGATGAAAGTACTTTACTGATTAATAAGGATCAATTTCTCACTTACAATACAAAAACTATAATCTGCTCATCCCAACACCTGAAAATAATGAGATACTGTAATTGCATTAGATGGATTGGAGCCTTAAAGAAGCAAAAGTTGATTTTATTTCAGGAATTCTTTACAGTCTGAATCACCAATTGTTTTGATTTTCATATATTCTCTTCATTTTCTTTATGTTTGTTAGTAGTCTCCTAATCCAGATGATTTGTGTTCAAGAGCTCAGTGGGCATATAAGAAAAAAATCTCTAATGTTTTTAATACTGATAAGAAATCACAAGTGTACCACTGTAAAAGACAAAAATGGTTCATTACATATTTTTAGCCTCTAACAAACAAGAAGCGTCTTCCACAGTGAGGTAGCAAAGGTATTGGAAATAGTTTAAAATGCATCAGAAGAGGGTTTAAATTTGCTACGTAATGTATTAGGGGTGCAAGAGAATCTCAGTAAAATCAATACAGTGCTTCTTCATTTGGCTTGTTGATTGGGGATTAAGAATTATGGAGGTTTTTTTAAATACCTGGGAGTGCATTGCCAAATATTAATGATAAATATTTTATAAGTAACTGCTGATTCCTGTAATCATGAATTCACATTTTACCTTCATTGTGAGCAATACTTCAGAATATTTTGATTGAATAAGGTTACTTCTCACCTTTATGAAGAAACTAGTTTAAGTTCTCCAGAGATTTTAATCACAGGGACATATCCATATAAATTGCAAAAAATCACACCTTTGAGCTTTTCTGTAGTTTTTATTTTCTAAAAGCACAGGTCAAGACTGTCTTGCTCATCTCAAAAAAAATCATACTATTTACACTTCTGAGTCTCACACATTGCAGAAACCACAATGCTTATAACCTTGCATAACCGATTAGTCAGTAGAAAGGTGAACACTGCTGTGCGATGGGACGACTGCTAATGTTATACTGACGAGCTTGTCATAACAATACTGTATCAAAGGCAAATTTTTTTTTTTGATTCATTCAGATTTAACTTGCGTACTAGGTTAATTAAGTTTAGCTATTCATAACTCAGACTGAAATCCACAAAATGTGTATAACAGAATAAGAATGTTCAAAGTTTTATTCCAGTTAATCTTTCTATCTTTCTGCTCTGGGCAGTTTCTCCCTTGAGAGAAAAAGAAGAAATCTATACTTGACAAACTGAATAATAAGAAATAGCATGATCATATTATAATATCATTACAATTTCAAGCTTTTCCCCCCCCCTCCCCCTCCCCTCCCCTGAAAAAAAATTAATGCTGTGTTAGTGGGTACTCACATTCTTCCAGTACTGAACTTGTATTTGGGGTCATGAATTTGATGCTTTAAAAAAAATGAAGTTTCTAAGATTCTCCCAATTTCTCAAATATTTTAAGAAGTCTTCAGTCTTAGTTCCTGATCATCTGCAGAAAAGCTTTTGTATTTAATTTACAGAAAGAAACTTTTGTTTTCTTTTTAATATCCAAGCTCTTCTGTTTCCCCATGTATTAGTAAATGAATTAATTTGTATTCAGTATTCATCCTGTCACATATTGAACAGACACTAGCATATATGCCTTAATTAGCTCAATATTAATTTATAAGCATTAAATGTGTAGGCAATAAGATTTTCTTTTTTTCCATCAACATGCTTATGCATTTTATACAAACCTTCAACAGAATTATTCAAGAATTAGCCATAGGCCTTAATGGTTTTTTGGGTTGACTGTCAATACTAGCAAGGTGGAGATGAAGCAGAAATAGGATTCATGTTTTGTGGAAGCATAATTTCCTTAGTGTTTCAAAACTGCTATTAGCTGAAAAGAGAGAACAGACTATTTTTATTTATTTATTTTCTAGTAGAAAAAAGGTAAAATTTATGATCAGGGATTGCTAGTTATTTAGAGAAACTTTCCATCTTTTCTGTGACAAAACCTAAGAGGATGTGGAGGAGTTAAGCAAAAAGACCACAAACAGTCTAAAAAAGGTTGCTCATCTTTCTATTCCTTTAAATACTTCCTCCTCCTCCCCAAGAATCCTATTCCGTGATATTAAAAAAAAATAAAAAAATAAAAAAAAATATTCAGAGTCTGCTGAGTGCAAAAATAAATCACTCAATAACTTTAAAGAACACTGAATTCTGGGAAACTAATAGAATATAAGCTACAGCACAGATAATCATTAGGCAATGAGAAAGATCTGGCAAGATTTCTGTAAGAAAATTAATGCATCATCAGTTTAGAAGTACAAGTGGGATTCAGGATAAAAAAAGAACCATGTCCTGCCTAAGTACTGACAGAATATAATACCATATGTTGAAAAGGGCACTAATAATAGGCCAGTCTTTTTGGCAAGTTGGAAAAATAGTTTAACTTAAATCAGCTACAAGTCTATTAAATTCAGAGGTTAAAACTTTGTATCCTATAAAACATTAGAGGAATCATTCTGAATTATTTTTAAAAAGAGAAATTTAAGTTAATCCTTAAGGTTTAAGAATAATCTTCTTTAGTAGGAGTTTTCAATCTAGAACTCTGTAGCTTGATCTAAATTCTATTTTCTAATTTTCAATTATCTTTCCACCTGCTGAAGTGCTTCTCTATCCTTTCACATAATCTCATGATTTTGGTAGTTTGTTTTCTATGACCACTCAGCCACTTGGGACAGTTCCTCTGTCTCTTGATAAGTCTTTTTTTATCTACTTACTGTTCAGACATACTCTACCTCTGAAAAAAATAAGTACTTACAATAATTTAGAATGCTTTTCTGCAATTTTACAACTTTGTATTTGTGTCAGTTAACTGAATGAAATAGGTATTTACATTATTTACCAATCACTTATAAACATACATGCAGAGATGAAACAATTTCATTCCTTGATTTAAATCTATGAAATTATAAAATGGCTTAGGGACCTTAAAGATCAGCCAGTTCCAACTCCCCTGCTGTGGGCTGCACACTAGATCAGCTTGCCTAGGTTTCCATCCAACCTGGCCTTGTACATCTCTGAGGATGGGGCATTCACTTTTTCTCTGAGCAAAATTTTCCAGCACCTCACCACCTTCCTATTAAATTTTTTCTTCCTAACATCTAACATAAAATCCTGCTCTTTTAGTTTAAAGCCATTTACCCTTGTCCTATCACTATTAGACCATGAAAAATTTCGTCTCCCTCCTCTTTATATGCTCCCTTCTAGTGCTGGAAGGCTGCATATTTGTGGCCTTTCTCTGGACCCACTCCAGCAGCTCCACATCTTTCCTGTGTTGAGGGCCCCATACCTGGATGAAGTAATCCAGATGGGGCCTAACAAGGGCAGAGTAGAGAAGGACAATCACATCTGTGCTGACTACCCCCCTTCTGATGTGGCCCAGGAATAACTCCTAGATTTGATCTCTGAAAACCATATAAAAACAGACAAGTTACAGTAATGTAGAATATTATTTTGCTAAGAAAAATGCTGAAATTAATAGACGGAGATCATGTAACGTAAAAGAGTGCTAGAAAATCAAGAAGTTAATAGTTCAAAAGCCTAGCAGACAACTGTCTGTCTACTGGAAAAAAAGTTTACATTTTTTCCTCCAGTTACAAGTCTCTTAGCCTCCTAATCTCTATCTTAGGTTCTAATTACCCCCTTCAAGGTTCCTTGTTTATGATAATTACTGATTCAGCTGTAGGCTGATTCTAACACCCACTACATATAAACCATGCATCGTTCCGCAACATTTTTGCTAGAAATCATTTTAAGGACAGGAAAGAGAAAAGGAATTATCCTACTGCTGATTCACACTTCTCATCCTTAATGTACCATTTTTTTCAACAGTTAAGTTTCAACTATCCACACTTAAGTTTTGCTCTGCTGACAAGAAATTTCTATATTCATATTCTGATTTCCAAAGTATTGACAAAACTTCAGTCACATCTTCATTTTGTTTTCATAGTTAATCATGTCAACACATTTGTTTTCATAAATGCTTCATTATCATATGAATTCTAATGCACCAAGAGGAAAAAATAAAAATACAAGAAATAAGCATGAAACTTTTCTAAGTACAAGAAAAAAAAAAAAAAAAAACAGCAAGAAAAATGATTATTAAAAGTACAGTATTACTACCTACTTCTGAGAATTTTTTGTAAAAGGCAAATTTCACTAGAATAGAAAACAATTTAGTCTATACCAAAAAGTCACCCAAATCGGCCTTGAGAGTAATAATACTGACCAGTTGCTCATTTGCAAATGACATCAGATGAAAACAGACTTTTTTTTTTTTCTTTGTAGAAGTGCAAAAGAAAACATTCATCTCCCTCTTGCATAGAATTCCCTATATATTTCACTTAACTCAAAAAAAACCTGAAATCAATGCTGGTTAGATCAAATATGTAATCATGGAAATAAAAGGTTATTATAGAGTTTAAATGATCACATTTTGTATCAGTTTTCCCCAGTACAGAAACTACTACACTTGTTTCTATCTACTTTCAAAAATGCACGTCAGTGAACTTTTAAAAACTTTCCTCAACACCTCTAACTACAGAGCTTAGGCATCCTTTCTGTTTCAAGATATTTTGTAATGTCTGTGTCTCCCTTTCCAATTTTAGTCTTTATTTGTTATGACGTCAGAAGTTTTGTATTGTCTAGACTGAACAACTACGATTTTCTATAACTTTCCTTATGGATTATATTTTCTTTAGACATCTGATCATTCTCATAGCACTCCTATCAGGATCTCTTTACAACAGGTGCTCATCTTTCTTAATCTGGTTTCTCACCGAGCTATATCCTTGCAGTTATCTAACACCAGAAATCAAATCAAATGGTAAGCATTTCCCTCAGACATTAGGCTGAAAAAAGAAAATGTGCTTCTACCTGTAACACAAACAATCTGGGTTACTATTGCAGGCAGACACAAAAAAAACAGCCTAGAAGAACTCAAGTCTTGATAATGTTAAATATGGTATGGCAGCAACACTGTTATTTTCCAAAGTTGCAACTGATAGTTACAGATATATATTTTCATATATATATAAAGAGAGATAAACATCTATAGGTAACTATATGCATGTGTATTTTTATATATGCATACGCATACCTCCCACAATGAATAAAGACTCAACAATTCAAAGCAGCACAGTCTCATGATACATTACAGAATATTTTGCATTAAAGATTATTATAAATTTACAATGTTTCTAACTTAAATGATGTTTTCTTTTTTGATTACTTGTCAATTCTGTAGTTTCATTTTACTTTAATCAGAATTAAAGAAATGGTGGGGGAAAAATTCTAAAATGTCTGTAAAACAATATTAAAAGGAAAGCATACGCATAATAAATATGCATGCACTCATGTGTGTGTATGTATATGAATAATCAAGGACTAATTCCTGAATGATTTATTTATTAATTTTCAGGACATCACAATATTTCACTGATCAAAATCTGTAAATGGATACAAAGTTAGAATATTAGTATGGACAAAGGCACATCAGGAGCTAAAAGCATATTTGGCCAGAGGGTTTTGTTCTATTTTTTCCCTGCCTCCACATCTGGAAGAAAACTGCAGAGCCATCTTCTTGCTTAAAATTCAGAGAACATAAGTACCTATTTTATATCCTTATTTCACTTTTCTCCATAGCTATAAGTTATTTACAGCACATTTTTGTCACTCTCATTATCTCTTGTGGTATACTGCAACAGAAGGAATCCTGTTCACAGTCCCCATGTTGCCCTTCTGTTGTACCTATATATACCTCACTTGGCCTTTCAATTTAATCCTGTACTAACGTTTCCTCTCCAATCCTCCTCATTTTAAACAAGCTTGGGAAAAGTTGTTTCTGAAACAGCAATTTAGCTCATTTTCTTGGCCTAGAGGAATATAACTAACTGATTTATTGCCCAATGGATATTGCAATTGTTGCAAAACATGATGTATTCCCAGAACAGTGATAACAGTATGGCATTTTGAAAATATGCCTCCAAGCATTTCACTGAAATTAATGAAGCATCATTAAATAGTCGCCACTCTTAGCCATGTTGTATGTTCTAGCACATAAACAGTTATTGATAAACTTCGAGACATTAGGTGATAGTATTTGTTGAGTCAATGTTAAATATAGTACTAGCTTCTGAAGTCGTGTTTTAATAATATTCCAAGCTTCATGTTTTTAACATGCAAGTTAAGATTATGCAACAGAGAATAAGAAATGGCTGAGTTGACTTTAAGCATGGAAATAATTTAGGAATCATCATTCAAATGTTAAAAACTATCAGGAAGAACATCCAAAACAGCAGGGAAGTTTATGCTACTAAGGTTACTACTTTCAAAAGATTTCCTTGATTTAAACAAAAAGAAAAAAAATAAATATTAATCTTTCCCTAATAACTGCATATCATTATCTTTGGGAATATATATACTAATGTAGAGGGAATACATATACTAATGTAGAAACAGAATGTTCTTTTGATCATTTGAAATTTGCCAAACAAAGTTAAAAGATAGGATAATATTTTATAGATCAGATAGCAACTACTTTCAATTTTCTCTAAAATCTAAAATCCTGATTTAGATCATTACATAAAACACCTGTTTTTAAAGATACTTAATAGCTCCTATTAGAACATAATTTTGAAACTTAATCCATTTAAGTTTCTCTATTCTACTTGGCTGCATAAACTGTTCACTGTTATTCTATCAAGAACAACAACAACAACAACAAAAACACATTAAATATGCCTGTATATAACTGAATAAGCAGGTAACATCCTCCTGAAACAGTTTCGTGGATTTTCTATTGATCAGATCACTTATAACACTTGAAGACAACGATCAAATACGTGACTCTGGGAACTGAAATGGTAAATGAAAGCTATAAATATCAGAATAGAGCAAGTATGCCATTTGCTACATACTATCAAAAATGGAAGCTGGAATTTGTTGCTCCTAGCCTGATGATATTCCCCTGAGAATATTAAAAAAAAATCTATCACATTGGTAATATTCTCTAGTTGGTTAAAAGTACAGATGTCAGCTATATGATAACTTCGATTGACAGCATCTATTTTTTGAGAAGGAAAACAGCAATAAAAACAGTAACAATAATAAAAATAAAAATAAACATACAGTTTCTTATTATTAAGGAATGAAGATGTCCCTCCAAGATTTGTTACTACACAGAATAATCAAAAAAGGAATAAAAAGGTAAGTTTAGAGAGCCATCCATTTTTGATAAAAAATGTCATAAATGATCATAATAACTCTGTTATCTTAATTTAATTAAATGATTAATAACAACAGAAATAAACTAAAATAAAACAGAACCACACAGTATCTTCATAGTTCCTTTCTTGTGAGAGGTACATGCAGATTATAAAGGTGGATATGAGTCCAAAGTACCATTTGGAAACTGGGTGGCTATGAAACAGGTTCTCAGAGCTTGGAAAAAAAATTATCCTAACATCTTTGGACAAAGCGGGGATCGTTCCACAAGCAATATCAATCTTTGGTGAGCATGGTAAGATTTTTAAATTATCTCAAAGAACGAGAGTGCTATTATTCAGCTACAGACTCTCTACTGCCATTTATTTCATTTTGAAGACAATCACATAGAAGGTTGGTGGACAGCAGACTGCAGTAAATAGATTAGGTTAGATTTAATGCTTGCCTTTCCAGTCAAAAGACTTTGGAAAAGGAAAGGGACTTGATCCTATAATATTCCTACTGTCAATTGGTTATTTACTGGCTGGCTGACAGCAAAAGGAGGTAACCATCCATCACCTTCAATGGGGAGCCAAAGCAAGAAAAAGACAAACAAACAAACAAAAAAACTTAATAATGTTCTGACAAAAACAGCAGGGAAAAGGCAGTGTAATTTTGAGTTGCGAGAATAATATGCAAATCTTTGATTTTTATCATATAAAGTGTCAGCTTAGAGAGCTGTTTACACCTGGTAAAAAGGAGAGCTATGCACTGTTTAGTTTACTCTTGAGTCTTACTAATTTGAATATCTCCTGCCTTGTTTGCAAGGTGAAAAAATAGCACTGAACTCTCTAACTAACTAGAACCAAACCACTTACATAGTAAGAGCTTCATTGTCTGAAAGCAGAAAAGTCTTCTTAATTTTACTTTAGAATACAGACACAGAAGAATGATATGTGTCCAGCACCTCAGCACAATGATAACGATTTCTTATGTTGAATTAATAGCAATGAAACATGCCTGATTTCAGCAGCTGTTGGAAGCAGCAGGGTTGCTTCAGTCAGAATAAAGAGAGGCTTCTACCTCCCTGGATAAATGCATTCAAATCAAACAGTGCATGCCAACAGTCGGCAGTATCCTGCTCTTATGTTAACAGTGATTACTCACACTGCTGATTGATTCTCAACTATATTCACTTCTGTGCACACTGTGGACAAGATCACTGAGCTGCTCATTAAAAGAGCTGCATATGAGCTACAGGAGGAAAGGATGGTGATCCTGGAAGAATTATTATAATCAGTATGAGGACTTTTCAGCACTTTATATAACTCAACTGAGGTCAAGTGTCAGTGATTCACCACTCTTCTCCTGAGGCCAATACCACTTTGCACCCTGCTCTGCTACTTACAATACTGAACAGGTAGCACAATTCAGTTTTATTGGTGGAACATTTGTAGGAACTACAGCATGGGGAAAAAGACAATCAACTGTATATAGATAATAAGTGATCTGCAAGTGCTGTAATGTGAGAATACAGACAAAATTGATATGGATCTTTAGTTTCACAGTGCCACTAACTCAATAATTTGTCACAGGCGCGTTATTTATTTAGCCTCTTGTCCACAGCCTGTTATTTTAGCCTTCCACAAGTTAGGCGTCTAATCTAAATTAATCATCCAAAACACCTCTAAAGACAAAAGGGAAAGATCCTCCAGAGAACAACTGGACAATTAGCTGTTCTGGACAGCGTGATTCACTCTCTTGAGATGCTTGTTTTTCCACACAGGCCAATAGACAGCTGGAATGGTGAGTTTTGACCTAGCACCCAACTTTCAGATGGCAAATATTTGTGAGAGAAAACAAATGTGTCCAAAAACAAATTATGCTTTCAGTCTCTAGATTCTTTCAAGCTGTTGACTAATCTATTTCTGTCTCTGATTCTTGATGTACTGATCTCTAGTCAGATTGCCAAAAATATTTGAAATATGGTTGGACATTACAGTAACCTGACCACATCTCTACAGTGTGGCACTGGCCTTAAAGAGGCTTTCCATTGCTGTCTGATTTCAGTTGGATTTGAATAGAATTTACTAAAAGAGCCTTGTATTGATTGAAATATTTTACAACTCAGTATTTTTCCAAGTCATCTTCTTCCCCTCCGTCACTGTTCTCTGGTCTGAAATTCTTACTGGTAACTCTTAAAATTGGATCTATCTGAGCTCATCTACTGCTGCAAGAAAAATGGCTTTTGAAAAATGAAAACCCAATCTATGTACAAAATGCTGTGGAGGTCACCTCATTAAAGTTTTGCTGTAAGTTACTGAACAGTAGCAAAACTGATAGTCTTAAAGGCATCTGTTACTTAGACACACATCCTTGTGGATTTTGGTCTCTGTAACTCCTGACAGCTGCTTAAGTCATTACCATATCCTCATCAATGTAATCAGTACCCTAAGGCTGCCCTACCTCTCAAATTCACAATCTGCAATGCTGCTCACTTCAGTGCTTTGGGGCATATTAGCAACTCAAGCTTTTTCTGCTTTGATGTGCATGTTCTGTACCACTGACCTCAAAATATGCAG
Source organism: Tragopan temminckii (assembly GCA_028571105.1). NCBI lineage: Eukaryota > Metazoa > Chordata > Aves > Galliformes > Phasianidae > Tragopan > Tragopan temminckii. The sequence continues at coordinate 131,804,599 of JAOWBP010000001.1, read as the reverse complement.
GTCTAATGAATTGGCTTTAATAGTTTTCTTACCCACTTAAATGTTTTTGTTTTAATTGGCTATACTACCATGTGTCCTGAACTACACTGAAAAGTTCACAGCATAGATGCTAATGGTGCCTTTCTAATTACTGCATAATGAACAAAGGTCTGTCAGAGCAATTTCAGAGGTTCGATTTCACAATTAGTAACCCCCTTTTAATAAAAATCAACTAAAAATTTCACACATAATAGAAATAATTACACCACAAAATAACATTTTTAATTACCAGATGTTTTTTGGGGGTAGGACATATTTGTATAAATTCTTCCTGTTACAATGAAATTATACTTTTCTTCATTCCCTTTTAATTTACCTGCCAGCAGCCACAATATCAGCTTCATCACATTGTCCCTGAAGTGTACTTAACTTTCAAGGATCACTGCTCTGGGCCTGGACTTTGTTTTTCTTTTCATTTACTTGAGGGAGAACTGATAAGTGATGGGCAGGGTTATGCCATCTACTGGCAAGTTCTACATCTTGGCTTGAATGGATAAGAATGCAATGATTAGTCTTAGTAAATTCCATTGTGTTTTCAAAGTCATTCTTTTTCTTCATTATTTCCTATTGCATAGGTATCAGTAAAGGTCTTATTTCTAATGGAGACAGAAAGTGGAGCAGGTGGACCTTATTTCTACCCCTGCCATCTGCTTTGTGCATTAATGACTCTATCTAAAATACACTTGTTTCTCTGCTAGCATGAAGACCCATGACCATGATAATGGTGTAAGTTGAAGATTAGGGTAGATGAGAAGGATGGCAGGTATCCCTGTGATGTCAAAAGACTGTGGGTTAGGCCTAAGTAAGGTCCAGCGTCAGCAAGCTACACTGTAACATTAGTTGTAAGCTTCTTCTTCACATGTATCAGTATGTTTGACAGTTACAGAGTATGGCAGAATATTTATCCATCTATGTTGTATACACTAACTATAATTAAAACAACACTTCACATTAAGATTGCAAGTATGGTTACACATTCAGTCACTAGAAAATGTAAATAACTTCAAGAAGAAAAAATATTGGGACATTTCACTTCCATTTCTAGTTACACATTTAGATACCATTTCTTAGCAATGCAGTGTGATATCACAACTTTCTTCCTAAAAATGTAGTGGCAACAATCAGTTTTCTCCACAGTTTCATCAGGCCACAAACTTTTTTTTTTTTTTTTTTTAAACTTCAGACAGTTATTGAAAAACTTCCCCCAAGAAACTAAAAATTTACATTAGTTGAACAGTAAACAAAAAAGACCTTTTAATAGAAAGGCTCAAGGTAATCCAGTATTTTTACTTGCTATCTTATTTATAAAGAATGAAATAAATAAAATGATGACTTCACTCCTACATAACACTGCCACCAATTACTTCCGAAAATACATCAAAGCCTTTTCTCTTTATAACAATTATTTCCCATTCTAACCTGTGTACAGCCTAAGCAATTTAGTAGTAATATAATTCCCCTTTCACCTTATATAGCCTATGTAATTTACTCAAAATGCATATTTGTAGACATGAATGTAATCTTTGAACACTAATTATGTTTTTATTTTCCTTGTTATTTTCATTCCCATCTCACTGAATATTGCTCTCTTCAATGAACTCTTACTAATTACGTGTAAGGAATACTAAACTTGGTTTATACAGTTTCTGATAAGAATCTTGAATTTATTATTAAGCAGTTCTTAATAGTGAATTCCACTCTCTGTAAAACTGATACAAAAATAGACCAAACTGATGCAAAAAAAGCTTGCGCATCACAGGCAGAAGACATTTCAGTCAGTGAAATGGACTTCCATTGGCTGGATAAATTCCATAGTTAAGTTGATCACTTTTTTCCTCTCTATGAGTGTTCCATTGTTTCAGGGGATAAGTTGAGTTTCACTACCACAACAGGGGAAATAGACACAACTGCCAGCTAAATTGCTGAAACATGAATGGAAGAGTAACTGAAATTCCAGCGATCTTTGGATAATATTCCATTTGCTGAGTGATGATTTAATGAAGTTTCTTTTCTTAACTGCAGCTTCTTGTTATATAAAAAGAATATTTTTTCGCATGCAAAAACAAGGAAGAAAATATGACTTTATATATGAAGCTTTCTTATATATGCCTTCTCCTATGGTATCTCTTAAAAACACTCTCCATTTGGTACATATTTACATGTTATTTCCATTTTTAAAGGACTTCTTTCATTGCAATCTCCATACCAAACTTTAATGCAATTTATGGGTAAAGAACATCATCTTCATTAAGAATCAATCAGCAATCAAACAAATAAGAATATTTCAAAGTAGTATTCCCACCCTGTAGGGTTCCAGTAAGGGAAATAATAAAGTGAAATATGAAAAATAAAACTGTTCTTCAAGAAGAACAGATCTAATTAAAAGGAAGACCTAACAACTTCATGGATTAATTGGGAACCAACTGAGATAATTAGACCTCTGGGAGTAAGATTACACCCATCATAAACTGCTTTTTTCACAACTACAGGTTAAGAGCTTAAAGCTTTAATTGGGGGCAGCACTAAAAGGAAACTGGAACTTGCACAGAAGAATTAATATTTGGTGAAGCAATATCCTGAAGTACTTTGGCATCGTTAAAAACCACATTATTATTTTTCCCCAAGTGCGTGGGATTCTTGGAGCCAAGTTGACAACAGTGGTTACAATTTGTATCAATCAAAAAATGTTCACACTATTATACTTTGACCTATAAACCACATGTACCTATTCTGCACATTAGTAGTTCAAACACATTTTCACCCTCTGTGATTACTGTTTAAACGAGATGTTTTTTCAACACATACATACACCATGATAGTTTCTGCAGTCAAATCTTGTCTTTCAAATGAAATCTACCCTTAGAATGCTGTACTAAATTAATAATAATAATAAAATATAATAATATAATAATAAAATAAAAGCAAAATATAAAGAAAAGTTAAACACATTTATATAAATACATATTTGAATTTAATATAGCATAATGTAATATAGTGCAATATAATATTTATATGAATGCTTATGTAAATATTTATATAAGCATTCATATAAATATATAAATAAAAAATAGCTTGGAAATCAAGTAGGAAAGCTTTACTAGTACAACACTAAAACTGGTCAAAGTTCTTGCTTTAAACTCTGCCTTTACAGGTAGGAAAATGCCTGTAGAACAAAGAAATTTCATGTTTTCTAAAAGTACCAGATGTTTTTTCCTAAGCAATAATACTCAAGATGAAGACAAATCATTTTCAATTATGAAATTTATTTGCATGCACAACAAGCTATTTCAATTCTAACTCACAATCTTAGTGTATATTCTATAAAGCAGAAGGTTGCATTCTGGACATGTTTTAAAATATTGTGGACTATACATGGGATTGCATTTACCATGGTATAATTTTTATGTAAAACAAGTTATATACTCCATAAGAAGACAGAGAATTATGGCTGCAATTAATCAGTCCTAAAAATTTAGAAAAGCTTGAAGCGTGTTCTAGAAACGTGTTGTAAACATGTTACTGGTTTCTCCTTCAAACATGGATGGTGCTGCCTGTGGCTATGTGTTCAGTTTAGTAAAATATTTTTGAGAGTTCTCAAGCCGCCCTTCAATTGGGAAAGTAGGAAAAAAAATGTGTATTGAATTCTTTTTTTTTTTTTTTTTTTTTTAAATTACATCACATTCACTTCATCATGTCCCAGTCTTTGTCAAGCTGTCAAGCTCCAGCTGTCAGGCTCTACCTGCATAATTAATCTGTAGTTAGAATGATGAGGTTTTTGAAGACTAAGAACTATGCTACTAAGAACTATGCTACCTCAGCTAACAAGTATCTTACAGAATTTCTCAATTTCTCAAAATCTCTTCGTTTGAGATGCTGCTTGCAAGTATCTTCATTCTTGCTTCTTTTCCCTCCTCTCCACTTCTTCCCAGTACTTCTGTCCTGCAGCCACATCTAAGTATCCTCACTTTTTTTGCATTTAGGTTCCATCTAGCAACATGAATTTAGGACAAAGATAAAGCATGGCTGGAATAAATTGTTCAGACCAATGGCAACCCATCATCATGTCCTACAGGATGGCATATTCCTTGGTTTCCCTAGTCCTCTGATGATTCTTCTGGACTTTGATTATGTGCATTTTATAGCTTTTCTTGTTCATGACTTTTTCTATCTCCAAAACCACCTCTAGCCTCATCCTATTAGAACTATACCACACTATGGTATAGCTGTATTAACTGACAAAACTACAGATGTCAGTTTTAGTCAATGAAATTGTGTGACAAATTTGGTATAGCACTATGACTTAATAAGATAACAATACACACCTCATTAATAAATGACATTTAATTTGTATCAAAGCATAATAAATAAATATAAAATCATGAAGCAGATCTAGTAGAAATCTTAACATAGTATAATCTTCAATCATTTCTCAAAACACAGGCAAAATATCAAAAAAAAAAAAAAACATTGTTAACCTACTTATCAGTTCATCACATTTGAAGCTAAGATTGTCAGTTGATTCTAACTATTTCTATATGCCTTCTGGATTCAGACACTAATGAACCAATAGCTATCAGCATGACTTTTGCTGAAATACTGTTACATTTATGAGTTTAGATCAGCTGCTCAAACAGTTTGGCTGAAAAAGATGTCTTCTCGGGAAATATATTGGGGTGGAGGAGGTGAACATTAATGTTAAGTTTTAGCCAATTAAATTTAGGTGATTACAAACATGATCCTTGAAACCTTTTTTTACATTCAGCTTGATTAAATACAGCTTCATGTAAATTAGACTGCTTATAAAACTGCCTTATTTATTTTCATGTGAAAAACACTGGGACAAGTTCTTCTCTTTATATGATTCATAACCCAAATGCCATCCTATGTTACACATGTGTAAACTACTAGTGAATTTGTCACTATCATAATAAAGTCAGCATTATTCAAAGCTAAAAGTTATTCCCTCAGTTGTGTTATACTTCTATATTATCCTGTTTGAGACTGACACAAACTCCAGTGGGGTAACATATCCCTAGAATTAACATTCTGGTGTGAAAAGGCAATGGGGATTTACATATGATATTGCTTAAATTAATTCTTTCTGTTGTCTTCAGCACAGTACTTCCCTGGAGCACCTTTAGTCACTCAATCCACGTGGAGTGAGAAAGCTCTCTGTATCTTAGTCTATTAAAGAAATCAGAATATGAGACAGCAGTTACATAACTTGACTGAAAGGAAACACTCCTCACATAATGATACTGATTGTACTGCACCTAAAAGTTATCTGAGTTGATACCTCAAAACTGTGTAGACCAAAAAATGTCTTTAAACTAGGTAGGGGAGAAGGACCAGGGAGAAGAAAACCATGTCTACCATCTTTTCACTTACACTATACTAAATATTAAAATACTTCACTACACATTGAAATACATTCAAGACAATTTAACTGGACAACCTGAAACTGAAATACCAAATACATTATTTTTGAAATATATTAGCAACACATGTCCTGTATAGGAAGAGTCTGTATTTATCTTGTTTAAGTCAGACACCAGTACTTGGGATTTGTTCCACTCCAGGGTTATATCACAAATTCCTTAAGGGAATTCACAATGCACTAAATGATGTATTGTTATTATCACCAAAAGGGAACCATATTCAACAAAACAGTGGGCAGCAATTCTACAGTGTATGATTACAGTTGCCTTGTCCCAGTATTAAATATTTTCATTTTTCAATAAAAATAAATAAATAAAAATAAAACTCTCACAATTTCCTCCACTAATAAGCACCTAAAATATTACTTTTATATATAAACAATTCTTTATCTTGGTTTTGTGAATAAACCCCACCTATGCTATTCTTTCATTGGAACATCTGGATTTTCCTTCCTTTCTAACATTACTCCAGGATTTGAGGGTTGGATTCTTTTGTTTTATTTGTTGTGTGTTTTTTTATTATTATTATTATTATTATTATTTTGTTGTTGTTTTTTCTTTTTCTTTTTTTTCTGAGTATATAGCAACATTATTAAATATAGTTATCAGTTATATTTACATTATATTTAAGGTCTTATTTTTCTACTGATTATTGTAAATGGATTGAAAAAAAGCTATATATATACATATATTTTTTAATAGTATAAAAGATTATGATGCTTCACTTCATGAGATTTGGCAGCTTATGCAGTATTGTTTGTATCGTAATATATCTAAATTCCTCTGAATTTCTCATCCAGAGTGTCCTTCTAAAGGATTTTCAAATAATAAATAATTAGAATGGATAGAAGTCCTGTATGTATACTGGAATAAAGGTCAATAGACCTAACATAGTTCAGGAAGTTTCAGATGTTGTTTCATGCAGGAAACCACATGATATTCCTTATTACTACAATTAAGGGGTCTTAGAGTGCACTGAACATCAAAAGATGAATAACATAGCTACATTACACCTCCTGTCATTTAGAGGGCCGTGAAGAGCTTGCCCATAAAACATAAGTGACGACACGACATACATCCTTGAGCAAGAAATGTCTGAAATTTGGAACTGGCATTTGGAATAAAAGCATCATAGTCATAGTCATGCAATGCTAATGAATAGTTGGACATTGCACCAATAAAATGTGACCTTGAACATTTCCATGGTGATGTGGCATCTTATGCAGATTTATTTGCTTGCACTGACATTAGCTTACAGAACCATATATCAGAGCCTATTTTGCTATGTTACTTATATCCCATTTCAGTATGGTATGAATTGCGTTACACCACTTCTGATATTCAAAAGCAGGTAGACAGATGAGAATGCTTGATGCTTGATGAGAAATGTGTGATAGTAACTGTCCTGAGGCATCTAAGAAAGCATATGACAAAGGTTCTCATACTGTCTCTTACACTCTCCCCACCTCTTATCTTTCCCTTCCTTTTTCTTTTCAACATACACGTACACCTAATAATTCACACCCTGTTCATGTGTTCTCATCTTAACTTTCAAGTAAGTTAGTTGGCTGGGCCAGTTTTTGTTGCTTCATTTTGTTTTTATAAAGGTGTACCCTGTCACTTTTCGAAGCTTTGAATCCACAAAACTTTCAGCAGTGGCAGAGCAATTACGAATGGAAATAAGAGAGCAGGTATCTTTGCCTAATGCACATGCAAATCAAGAATCAGTTACTCTGTTGACCCAATTTGCAGATAAGGAACCATACATCTTTCCTTTCTAAAAGCATGCCACTGAAGACTGCCCACCACACCAATGAAAAACAAACATGAAACAAATGCACTCTGAGAATAAACTTTAGGATGTTTGTATGAGAGTAAGAAGCTGCTGTCATCATGGATTCACCTTGATTGAAATGACAGTAATTCTAGAGATCTTCATATTCTAACTGCAGATTGAACTTTGCGGCCTTTCTAATTGGTCTTGCGTGTCACACTTAATTTGCTCTGATTTTATTTTAAACAATTATTAAATACAAATGAAAACACTGAAAGCTATTTTGCTCCATTAGCCTTGTACATTCCATTCTATACTCAGTCCCTACATCAACAACTGCTGCAGCAATACTGTTTCTTTCAGAATCAAGACAAAACATGGACCACATCCAATTTTTAATCAGCTGTACAGATGGGTTTATTTCACAAATGCACAAGGCTGAACAGATGGAAATTCCTGAATGCCTGACAAGGTGTTAAAATGGTTACTGAGATTACAAAGGAATAAAAAAGCAGGACTGAAAATTATAATTAGGAAGGACTCTTAAGAGCTTATTAGTTCAGAACTTAAATTTTGTCCTTGGTGTATGGAAAATGGTTTGCAGAGGGCAAAAAGGTAAACACAAATCACATTAGCTACAATAATGTTTTTCTATCCCTTAAGAATACATGCAATCTTATAAATATCTAACTCAATTTTTATACGTGATACAATACCCACTGAAACCAGCTAAAAGCATGACATAATATTTTTGACTGTCCAAAGTCAGAACAAATAGAGCAGCAGTTTGTGCTCAGTGGAACGCTAAGCAGCAGTTAAAAAAATCCAGCAGGTAACAGTGGAGAAAAATAGCTTTATATACAAAAATAGCTTTATATACACTTTATGATATAATGCTTTTGAGCATTTTATTGTAAACTCACGGATTTTATGCCTAAAATAAAATTAACTGAATTATGACACTTGACTGAACAGGTTACAAAATTCATCACCTCATGAAGTATGATGTCGATTTACTATTATGATGCCAAATGTTCAAAACTGTGCTTTGGAAGTAACACAATAATATAAGAGGTCACAAATAACTGTGAACATTACAGATTCCCATACTCCTGTTTTCAAGAATGGAGGGATGCAGAGACAATGACATCTGTATGCTAGGAGCACTAACCTTTTCTCCATCATTAAAAAGGTAAGTTTTGGGTCATTCAGAGAAGAAATAAGGTGTCATAAGTGCCTCTGCAGTCTCTTAATCTACATGCAGTTGGGACAGTGGTGTATGGGAGAATCTGGAACAATCTGTACTGGAAGCTGCCACCATAATTTAATGCAGAGCTTTGTTGTGAATATTTTATTTATAATGTGTTCTTGTGTCTTTGACCTTTCAATGCTATGAATGGGAGATGTTTATTGTCCAAAAATTTACTCTGCCTTCCATGTTAAAGACACAGTTCAGTGATGAACATAACATTCAATGAGATAAGCACATCAATTTTACTGTTCATTAAATTGTCTGTGGTAATATGTAAATAAGTGCTTACGTGACATTCTAGAAAGAGCAGGTACCTTTAAATGGATTACATGCAGATAAGGAAAAAAACACCTTACTAGATCCCAAAGGATTCAGTGATCAAGAAAGGCAGTAGTAGTCATTTTAAAGTGTAGCTTAGAACAAAAGAAAAAAATGTATTTTAGAAGTAGACCCTACATTCAAAAGAGTGATGGCATGACTGGAATGTTGGAATAGTCAACGATAACATGGAGGCAGACATATTCCATAAATAGTTTTTTAAAGGTTATAAAAGTCAATTTCATTCTGACTCTATGCAAAGTATCACATACCTAGACATATGATTAGGAAATACGATAATATAGGTTCATGAAAAACAAATTCAGGCAAATGACTAACATTCTATTTGACAAGAGTAATCGTAGTATAATAAAAAATAATAGTGGTTTTGTGACATTGATTTCTATTTCATAAAAAAAAAATTGACACTTCACAGCATTTTGCTAGTGAAACTAGAGACTACTTCTAGTCTTTACACATTAAATTAATGAATAAGTGGTTAATAATTAACAGTAAAAAATTAATGGTAAACAGAGAATCACGATCAACCAAGTTTATTTTTACAGGTATACTTCAGGGAATAGATCTTGGCTCTGTGATTTACGATCTTTATCAATAGATGGGACAAAATTATTAGATATGAAGTCTGTAGACAAATGAGAATTAAGGGAAAAGTGAATAAATAAAACAAATCACTGAGTAGGAGGAATTTTGGATCCTGATGCAATCTGAATCACAGAATCACAGCAACACAGAATCACTAAGGTTGGAAAAGACCTTCAAGATCATCCAGTCCAACCATCCACCTATCACCAATACTACTCACTAAAACATGTCCCTCAACACAAAATCCAAACGTTCTTTGAACACCTCCACGGTCGGTGAATCCACCACTTCCCTGGGCAGCCCATTCCAGTACCTGACCACTCTTTCAGAAAAGTGGCATTTCCTAACATCCAGCCTAAATCTCCCCTGGTGCAGCTTGAAGCCATTCCCTCTAGTCCTATCACCAGTTACACCAGAGAAGAGGCCAACACCCAGCTAACTCTACAACTTCAGGTAGTTATACAGAGCAATAAGATCTCCCCTGAGCCTCCTCTTCTCCAGACTGAACAATCCCAGCTCCTTCAGCTCCTTCAGCCACTCCTCATAAGACCTGTGCTCCAGACCCCTCACCAGCTTTGCTGCCCTCCTTTGAACCCACTCCAGGGCCTCAAAGTCTTTCTTGCAGTGAGGGGCCCAAAACTGGACACAGTACTCGAGGTGTGGCCTCACCAGAGCTGAGTACAGGGGGACAATCACTTCCCTGTTCCTGCTGGCAACACTGTTCCTGATGCAAGCCTGGATGCCATTGGCCTTCTCGGCCACCTGGGCACACTGCTAGCTCATGTTCAGCAGAGCATCAATCAATACCCCCAGGTCCATTTCCTCTACACAGTCTTCCAGCCACTCCGCCCCAAGCCTATAGCGTTGCCTGGGGTTCTTGTGGTCAAAGTGCAGGACCCAGCATTTGGCCCTGTTGAACTTCAGCCCAGCTGTCCAGCCTGTCCAGATCCCTCTGTAGGGCCTCACTACCCCCAGGCAGATCGAGACTTCCAGCCAACTTGGTGTCACCTGCAAATTTACTGAGCATGCGCTCAATGCTCTCATCCAGGTCATCAATAAAGATATTGAAGAGGACAGGTCTCAGTACTGACCCCTGGGGGACACCATTCATGACTGGTCGCTGGATTTAATTCCATTCACCACCACTCTCTGGGCCCGGCCCTCCAGCCAGTTCCTTACCCAGCCAAGAGTGCATCTGTCCAAGTCACGGGCTGCCAGCTTCTGCAGGAGAATACTATGGAAGACAGTGTCAAAGGCTTTGCTGAAGTCTAGGTGGACTACATCAACAGCCTTTCCCTCATCCACCAAATGGGTCACTAGATCGTAGAAGGAGATCAGGTTGGTCAAGCAGGACCTGCCCTTTGCGAACCCATGCTGGTTAGGCCTGATCCCCCAGAAAGGTTATTAAATGGAAGGTTATTATTAAATTGATTTGAGCTTTAGGACTTTGCAGGTTACTGTTTGTCAAAATAGACAAACTGGAATAGAATCATAGAGTCACAGAATGATTTGGGGTGGAAGGGACCTTTAAGATCATCTGGTTCCAACCCCCTGCTATAGGCAGGGACACCTCCCTCCATACCAGGTTGCTCAAAGCCCCATCCAGCCTGGCCTTGAATGCTTCCAGGGAGGTGGCATCCACAGCCTCTGTGGGCAACCTGTTCCAGTGTTTCACCACCCTCACAGTAAAGAATTTCTTCCTAATATCTAGTCTAAATCTACCGTCTTCCAGTTTAAAACCACTTCCTCTCATCCTGTCGCTCCACACCCTTACAAGAAGCCCCTCCCCAGCTTTCCTGTAGGTTCCTTCAGGTACTGAAAAGCCACTATAAGATCTCCTTGGAGCCTTCTCCAGGCTGAAGAACCCCAGCTCTCTCAGCCTGCCCTCATAGGCAAGGTGCTCCAGCCCTCTGATCATCTTCGTGGCCCTCCTCTGGATCAGCCAACAGCTCCATGCCCTTCTTGTATTTGAGGCCTCAGAACTGGATGCAGGACTCCAGGTGGGGTCCCACGAGAGCAGAGTAGAGGGGCAGAATCATCTCCCTCTGCCTGCTGGTCACCCTTCTCTTGATGCAGCCCAGGATACGGTTGGCCTTCTGGACTGCAAGCACAAATTGCTGGCTCATGTTGATTCTTTCATCTATTGACACTCCCAAATCCTTCTCTAGCCCAGCTTCCTCAGCTCTGGAATAAAACTTGGCTTACTTTTATTCTCTGCAGGACAAAATCAGAGTACAAAGTGCCAATTTGCTGCTTGAAACTAAATATCACAAATAGAATGTGGTACGTTTCTCACTGTCTACATCTCGCAATGTTTCCCTACATGGGCACAGATATTTTCAGTAGCTGTGGACTGTGTCAGCTGGAATTAACTTTACTGTGCCAATAACATGAACTAAAGCATTCCTGCAAAAATAATGAGTGTAGATTTGTCCAGATTTGTCATAAGTATGTGAAGAAGAAAGGTACATAATTCCTATATTGAAATACTTCTTTAGTGCGTGGTATTGGTGCAGAACAATGATTTTTCCTGTAACAGTTCACCAAGCTTCAGGTTTTTGAGATAATGTTCTTGCAGTGGCTGCTATGTCTGTATTAAAGAGGAGGAATTCGTAGGAAGTAGAAACTTCAGTTAGACTGCTTTCAGCTATTTCCTTTTGAAAACAATCCATAATTCCCATATCACTTGAACCATCTTAAAGATAGTTGCAAATTGTCAAGTATGAGATTGTCCTCATTACCACAGGTGTGTTCCATCTTTTGCTGTGTTACTTCTACATCTAATAGCTTGTGTGTGTAGAGGGTAAATTGCTCTACCTCACATTTATTGTACTGACGTGTTATGTTCAGTTTGTATTAAAAGCCATCATTGGAAAGACAGCCATAATTGCTGAATGGTGGGGAAAAAAACCTACGTGATTGCACTATGCTAATAATGGTTTGGCTGACTTGTGGCAAGGAAAGGTAGGCATGAGCTGGGGGACTAGTGCTGTTCCCATTGCCCTGGGGCTGAATTCAGCAGTGCTGCTCTCTGGGACAAGGCTGTGGCACTTTCTGAAGTCCTTTGGAAATGTGCCCTAATACCACCACTCTGTTTTAGAGCTGTTTGCCAGCTAAACAGAGAGCACAGGCTATTGACACAAGCACTTAACATTTTGATTTCACAGAAAAAAAATGTGACTCATCTTCTTTAAGCTTGTCTTTAAGAAGTAACCCTGGGTATCCCTGCTGAGCACTGGGCGCATTCTTCTGGCCTTGTTGTCTCCAGAAAAATGAAGTGATGTTGCAGGTGCACCTGCCCTCCAGGATGTGTTTGGAAGCCCAGAGTGTGTATGTGCGGCATGGCAGCTGCAACCAGGTGTGAGGCTGGCCATGGAAGAGCTGGGTGTTGGAGCCAGGGTTACCTGGCAGCAATGAGCTGGTCTGTTATGGCCGTAGAGCAGAGGAGCAGGTCATGATTTCAGCTCATGCTGTGTTAGTAGGAAAAGAAGAGAGCCGCCTTTCAGCTTGTTGGTTTGCTGCTTGTGCTGTGAGGCACCTTCCTGTCCAAGATTCAAGATAGTTCAAAGCAAATCCCTCTTTTGGGACAAACATACTCTACACTGGCCTTATGCTTTCTTATTCTTTTTTTTCTCTCCCAGTGGAATAAATTGTCTACTGTGTGCACTTCATACTATGTTCTGAAGTGGTCAATGTGAGAGCATTTAAAGTACACAATTTATACAGAATTTTAAAATCTGCTTTTTTGAAATCTGTTGTCTTTTAGGTCCCCAAATACTTGTCTCAGCAGTGGAGTAAAGCCTCAGGAAGAGGTGAAGTGGGAAAACTGAGGATTGCCAAGTAAGCCTTTACTGTACCTTCATTGTTTACAGTTCTTAGCCATTGTACATAGAAGAAGTTACCTGCAGTAAAATAGATAATGTTGCACCTTTTATATTACATAACTTTGTTTTTCACAAACACTGTGTGCATATTTCTCTGTAAACTAAAAAAAAAACACTTGTATATTGATTATACATAAATACATAAAATTATACTGGGGAGTGGCTGTAACCCATAAATTGGTGATTGATTTCTTAAATCCAAGAAATATGCACATCTAACTGGAAAATCTCCTTTAACTTATAGAGGTGCTATTTTGCTGCTTCTGTTCTCACCTGCTGAATTTTCCCATTGATTTTTGGGCATCAGCATCCAAAAACAATTGAGCAGCTCAGGGATCAAAATGAGTAACAAAGCTAGAATCTGAATTTGCTTTTTCACTGGGGAAGCAAAGCTTATGGAAGTAGATTATGGAAACTAAAACATGAAATATTTTCTTTTGCAGAAATCAAGGAAGAACAGAAGTAAGTAACTATTAAATCCAAAGGCTCTGGGTGTGTTATATTTTGAACTTTAAAAATTGCTTATAACTTGATGTTTTCTAATATCATATTTTTCATTAAACCTGTGATAAAGCACTGCTGAGAGTAGAGAATTCTATTTATACCTCTGCCCATATGTTTATTGCGGGATTTCCCTTTCAGGGGAGAGTCAGGTTGGGTATTAGGAAAGGGTTCTTCACTGGAGGGCAGCGGGCATGCAACAGGCTGCCCAGGGCAGTGGTCATGAGGCTGAGCTGCCAGAGTTCAAGAGACGTTTGGACAGTGCTCTCTGACATAGGGTTTGATTTTGAATGGACCTTAGTGGAGCCAGAAATTGGGCTCACACTGATTCATGTTGGGTTCCTTCCAGCCTGAGATGTATTCTGTGATTCTATGACTTTAATAAAATCTCTTCATTCCCGAAGTTTGCTTAGAATCACAGAATTGGAAGAAGCTCTGGCCCAACCTATGACAGGGAAGCAAGCTGTGTTCACCATTTGAGAACTTGTCCAAATTATAGAATAAGTGGAAAGACTACTGGAGGTCTGCATGTTTTGCTGGACTTTTCTAGGCTGGAATATGGGCCATGCTTCCTGATTTTTGTGAGCCCCACGCCCAAGCCTTGATGTTGATGAGAGTGATGGAGTGCATAGAGCCCAGCAGTGAGGAACCCCATGAAAACAGCTGGCTTTGCAGGGACGCTGGAGCTGTGTGGCAAAGTGAGGCTGAGCAGGATGTGCAGGAAAAGTATGTAATACTGATCTGAACAATCCTTCGTCAGGTTTCTTGCCATGTCCCACAGCTAGGGATTCTGCTTACCCAGTCACTCCAGTACCTCCTCAGAATCTTTATTGGGCATGCGATGTAAATACAGCAGAGGAGCTGTATTTGAACTTCTAATCTATGTGCAGCTCAGAGTTCCCAGGCTAATAACACTTGCTGTGTACATTAGCACTTTCTTGGGGAATAAACTGGCTGTATGAAACATTTTAAAGCGCTGATACTAAATGATGTCTGAAAAGTTATTTGCCTTAGATTTTAGTAAGTGAAATGAAAACATTCTTTGACTGAAAGAAGTCATAAAAAGTTATTAAAAGATGAGTAAATTTTACTAAATACATGAAAACTTGCAATACCTTATTTCAGTAGGAGATTCATGTATTAAGAATCTTGTCTCACTCTTTATGTTTTTGAAATAGAAATGTTCTATGCTGCTTGTCTTTCCTCTCTTTGTATCTCCCCGTAACTCTTGAAACTGTGTAATTGAGTCTGTTTAGTAATACTTTGATAATTGTGACTGCTAGGTGTCATTTACTTTGAATGAAGAGCTTGCAAGCATCAGTGATATTGGAGGAAAACCCGCTTCTGTCAGCGCACCAAGGGAGCATCCATTTCTTTTGCAAAGTGTGGGAGGACAGACCTTAACAGTGTTCACAGAAAGTTCAACAGGTAAATTAGGATTACTGTTATTTGTTATAGTTCTAGTATGCATTATTTCAATGATCTGGATGCTGTAAAGGCCAGAAGACTGAGAAGTAAGCTCGAAGCTTTATTTTGTGGTTTTCTGCTTACATATCATCCTTCTTGTTTTTTTTTGTTTTTGTGTTATCTTGTACATTTCAACTGTGGGTCTGCTAAAATGAACAGAGAGCATACAGTGCAGTATATTGTCATTCTCTTTTAGACTTTTAATTGGAAAAGTGCTTTTGTGTTCCCACATGCTTTTGGGAAGACCAAACTGTGAATTTAGTTTCATAAAAATGATGACTGCTCCTCAGTCCAGTTGAACAGGTTCATTTTAGCAATAAACACATCTGTTTACTACATTTTCTGCAGATAAAACTGTTTTTAAAGTGTATTAAAGCTTGACAAGGTCATAATACTGAACACTGCAGCAGTAAGGTTGCCTTTTTTTTCTTGCTGGATACCTGCCTTAAGTACAGCTCAGGAACTATCTATGTAACTGATTTGGATGTTCAAGGTAATACGTCCTAAATTCCATGTTAGGTTTAAGCTACATGGTGGTGCTATAGTGTATGGTATGCTCAGCAGACTGCCTTGCTTATAAGTCTCATGTGCTGTAAGGTTTTCCACTGATGTTACATAGTCATGTTTTGGGTGTTGGAGAAAGAAGAAGTCATAAGAGAAGGAGCCCAGAGAGCTGTGGATGCTCTGTCCCTGGAAGTGTTCAAGACCAGGTTGGATGGGGCCCTGGGCAGCCTAGTCTAGTGCCAGATCTGGAGGTTGGCTGCCCTGCCTGTGGCAGGGGGGTTGGAACTTGATAATCCTTGGGGTCCCTTACAACCCAAAGCATTCTATGATTCTATGATTTCCATTTTGCCAGCTGTAATACAAAGTCCTGAAATCTTTAGGTATTAAGATACTGTCCTGCTTTTATTTATTTAACCAATTAAAAAAAATAGCGTTTCTTAGCAAGTACAAAGTGTTATTCAAGGACCATAAATCTATTAAGAAGAAGTTATAATATTAATTAGGAGTAAAGAGTGTTTATTGGAATGGCAAATGTTTGGATTGAAGCACTGAATAAGCATAGAACCTGTCAACACTGTTTTTGCTTGGGTATAGCAAGCATGGCATGCAATTAGTGCAAAATATCTAAACAGTTTTAATGCTATGTTAAAACTGGTATTGGCAATACAATCAAAAATGAGTGTCAGTGTACTTTTTTAATTTACTTTTTTGGTTGTTTAAAAATAAAAGAGTATGACAAATATATCCAGAATTCCATCCTGGTTGCTTACCAACACCATCTTCCTGCACCCACTCTTATGTTGGAATACGTATTTCCAATATGTTTTGAGCTCCATGGATAATTTCAGTACTGTGAAAACTTAAGTGTCTGAAGAGTGTACCCTAACCAAATGAGATGCTGCTGCCCTCTCTGAGTCCAAATTTAAAATATCCCTTAGTGTTGTGTCAGCAGTGGAAAAAGGCTCCAACAACTCTTTAAACACCAGTCAATCCATGGTAAGAAGCATTTGGAGGAAACTGAAATGCATAAATTCTTATGCTCACAGGCCAATGTTTGTTTTCAAATTATAATTAATGTATTTTGTGCAAAGTGTTGGTGATCCCTCTGCTTTGTCTTCTGCAAAGTACACCATATTACAGATTTGATATGTTAATTTGAAACATGGGCCAGTGATTAAGCTGGTGTAGAACTGCTACGCCAGTGGCGTTTCTAATGTTACATCTGTAAGGATATATCTGAGGAATAATTTGAACGAAATGTGGACCAAAAAGTGCTTTCTGCACTGTTGCTCTCAGTCAGTACCTTTCCTGAAGACTGAACTTAATATGAAACAGAGAAAATTGCATATAACAATTGGATTTCCTTTATAGATAGAATGTTTAAAAACTCTGGGATCTTTTAGGTCTGCTATCCTCTAATCCTGTGATCGCCATTATGTTGTGACCATCTTCACCAGAGAGTGGTTGGTCACTGGCACAGGCCCCAAGTTGCCAGAGTTAAGGAAGCATTTGGATAACACTTTCAGGCCTATGATTTGGATTTTGGGTGGTCCTGTGTGGACCCAGGGGTTGGTCTCAATCTTTGTGGGTCCCTTCCAGCTCAGGATGTTCTCTGATCTGTTTAATTCAGAAAATGAATGGGGGTTGACAAAGCTGCATCTGAAATTCTCTGTAATCAAAGAAGATGCTGTTGGGAGTTTATCCAGCTGACCAACTCAGCACTTCACACTGAATCTCTGCATCTCTGGTTGTCCCATGTTAGTTAATGGACAGAAATAGGTTCTTTTGACGTTCCCTTTGTTACATCCAGAGTCTAATGAAATGCAGTTTCCTGATTTTCTATTGCATGTACTAGATCTGAGCTAATACTTCACTGATGACTGCAGAGGGATCGGGAGCACAGTTGTCTCTTGCTGTCTAGGCTGATTTCAGTATTATTTTAGCATTAAATATGAACTACATTCTGTTCCATAAACATCACCATATGTACATCAACAGTTGCTATGCAACAATGCTATTTGTGCTTCCAGTCATTTTATCTTATCTTTGTCATCAGCTATCACAGTTGTAATTTTTTTGAGCGGGAGGGAAGGAGAGCATTTTGTTCAATACAGCACACTGAAATATATGCAAAATGAATTTTTCTTATGTGTGTATAGCTAAGAACTATCTAAGGGGAAATCTTAGACTTGGTATGGGGTATATTGGATTAAAAGTATCCTTCTAAGCTTCCTACTGGCATAAGGAAGTGGTATAATTTGACAGCTTCTGTCTTGATTGAAGAAATAAGAACATGCTTTTGTTAAATATTTAACATTAAACTTTTTCTGATTGTGATTGTAAATGAATTCCCTTAACTACTTTAATTTCCTCTTGCTTAATTTTTCTGCCAGCAGGTAGTTAAGACTTGCTGGCACTTAATATAAATAAAAAATGCAGCTATGTTATAGATGATGAGAAAAGTTTCTTACTGAGCTGGTTATTGGAAAAATGAACTACTAATGTGACTTGGAAAAACACAGACCTTAGCAGACAATTGCATCCCTAGCTGTAAAGGACTGATGGACAGATGGAAAGATTTTATACTGTAGGGTGAAATACAGCATAAGATATTGCTGTAAAGTTGGATGTGATTACTCTTTTTCTTGAAAATCTGCATATTTATTCACAATCCCCTCTTCATAAGTGAGATTTCCTTCATGTTTCATTTAGTGACATTTAATTCTTTTATTCTTGTCCCGTCTTACTGATGTTTGAGTAAAATGTGCTTAGAGAATTGCGTTGGCAGAATGACTACTGAACCTTTGCTTCCTCCTGAGAAGCATCCACGCATGGATTGTTTCACCGTTCCGTAGTTCACAGAAGAAGCTCTTAACAAGACGTTCTTACCCAATTTTCTTCATCTTCTTTCTGAATCTCATTTCATGAAGTGCAACTTCTTTGTTTTATAATCCCATTCAATAATACCAATAACTCTGCCTATGTACCAACTCCTTTATTTCCACTGCCCTCCAATGTTCGTCCCTTGCCTATTTTACTTAAACACAACTTCTAATGTGAATGTCCCTTTTTTGTGCTGGTACATGAATCATGCCTACTGTATAACTTACAGTGCGCCTGATTGTATTCCAGTGAAAATGATTGTTCAGAGCTTGAATTTTGAAATAGCAGCTATATCCAGCCATTTGAAGAAATCTGAAGGGAAGAAATGACTAATAAGGAGCATCTTTCCAAGATATTTTCTTTCAGTAAAGAAAGCAGTTATTGCTATAATGACATTTAATTGTTTCCACAGCACTCCCAGTCTTGTTGTCTTGGGATACAACTTCCAATCTTATTAGATACGTGTTTGACATCTCAAATTTCTCATCAAACTGTTACTTGGAAAATAAATGTCCCCATTGTTTTGCATTTTGGCTCTGCCTGGTCAGGAGTTTTGGTGTATGGCTGTGTACTTCAGCATGTTTTTCCAGTTGCATCTATTTCTTTGAGCTGTCACTTAACGTTCCAGTATCTAAAATGCTTTGTGGTCTTAATTAATACTTCCTTGTTCCTTTATTTCTTTCAGTCTCCTATAGGCTGACTTTAGAGTATTCAGGTAACAGCAGGAGAGGAAGCCTATTGACACCCTTAGGATCAAATGAAACAATCCACAGCTGCCCTTCAGGTCTCTGGCACTTATGCAAATTTCCAAGTATTTGTAAGGATCATAGAGAAGATGCAGCCCATTATCAGAAGAGCAGAATATGTGTCTCGAGTTTGTCATGTAATTACATTAGGCAGCCTTTTGATGGGTCAAGATTTCATATGTGCTATTGTGGCATGCAGTCCACCAAAAAAAAAAGTGTTTGCTTATGGCATCTTTCTTCTCCATCTCTAAAAGATGGAAATGGTGTTTACTTACCAGCTTCTTCTGAGCATTGCAAGGATTAACAAATTACTGTAAAGTGAGTTCAGCTGGTTGTTGGGGTAAGCTAATTTACTTTTCATTTTTATTATTAAAATTACAGACTGTTAATTCCCATGCAAACATAAAAAATTGTTTTGAGGATATAATGCATGAAATATGTGGAGTATTAGTGGGGACTTGATATGATGAGAGTAGAGTTGGCTTTCTGCCTACTTCAGTGACTTTCAATCTCGCTGATGTATGATGGGGGAAAAAGTCAAGTCCCATTGACATCTGTATGGGAATCTTGTATGTTACAGAGGAGGCTGAACAACTGCAGTCTGCTCAGATAAGGCATATTAAGTAGGCATAGTACAACTGCCTTTACCACCTTCAAAATGTTTTCATACTCAGAAGACTTCAAAAGCAGAGATGTAATCCAATCATAACAAAAGACATTTTCTAATGTTCAGGAAAAGTACTATTTCTTTGCAAGGCTTGAATTTTATGTTTTTAATCTCTGTTAAAGGTAGATTCCTCTGTTATATACAGGTGAACACGCTCACTCTTCCTGTGGAAGAGGTATCTCTGATTCAAATAGCTATATATCACAGAATCATAGAATGGCCTGGGTTGAAAAGGACCACAATGATCATCTCATTTCAACCTCCCTGCTATGTGCAGGGTCGCCAACCACCAGACCAGGCTGCTCAGAGCCACATCCAGCCTGGCCTTGAATGCCTCCAGGGATGGGGCATCCAC
>JAOWBP010000001.1:131770389-131784065 GCA_028571105.1 Tragopan temminckii | reverse complement strand
CTTCTCTTCTCCAAGTTAAACAGGCCCATTTCCCTCAACTTTTCCTCATAGGAGAGGTGCTCCAGCCCTCTGATCATCTTAGTGGCCCTCCTATGGACCCACTCCAAGAGCTCCACGTCCTTCCTGTACTGGGGACCCAGGCCTGGACACATTACTCCAGATGGGGCCTCATGAGCCAAGTAGAAGGGGACAATCACCTCCCTCTCCCTGCTGGCCACCCCTTTTTTGGTGCAGCCCAGAACACAGTCGGCCTTCTGGGCTGCAAGCGCACACTGCTGGCTCATGTCCAGCTTCTCATCCAGCAGGACCCCCAAGTCCTTCTCCACAGGGCTGCTCTCAAGGAGATCTTCCCCCAGTTTGTATAAATACCTGGGATTGCACTGACCCAAGTGCAGCATCCTGCACTTGGCCCTGTTGAACCTCATTTGGTTTTCATGGGCCCACTGCTCCAGCCTGTCCAGGTCCCTCTAGATAGCTTCCTTTCCTTCCAGTGTATCGACTGCACTGCTCAGTTTGGTGTCATCTGCAAACTTGCTGAGGGTGCACTCATCAGATGCCATCGTTTGTGTCACTGATGAAGATGTTGAAGAGCACCAGTCCCAAGACCGACCCCTGAGGGACACTGCTTGTGACCGGCCTCCACCCTGACACAGAACCATTGATCACAACCCTTTGGCTGCAGTCAGCCAGCCAATTCCTAATCCGTCAAATAGTCCATCCTTCAAATCCACACCTCTCCAATTTAGAGAGAAGGATGTGGTGAGGGACCATGTCAAAGGTCTTGCAGAAGTCCAGGTAAATGACATGCACCGTCCTTCCCCCATCCACTGAAGCCGTCTCTCCATCACAGAAGGCCACCAGATTGGTCAGGCACAATCTGCCCTTGGTGAAGCCATGCTGGCTGTCTCGAATCACCTCTTTTTCTCATATGTGCCTTAATATAGCTTCTAGGAGGATCTCTTCCTTGATCTTCCCAGGCACAGAGGTGAGGCTCACTAGTCTGTAGTTCCTCAGGTCTTCCTTTCTCCCTTTCTTAAAAATGGGAGTAATGTTTCCCTTTTTCCAGTCACCCAGAACTTCACCAGACAGCTAGACGGAAATGACACAGCTTGGAGGAGCATGGTGAGTAAGAGCAGGTTAAGAAATTAGGCCAAAGATAACTACTCTAGTAATGAAATGTTTCAACTGTATTTGCAAAAGGAAAGAACTGTTAGGGAAAAAAAAAAACAAAAACAAAAACAACAACAACAATGAAAAGGAACAAAGAATACCTTTCATAATAAATTGCCACATGATTTGATAATTGTGTTGATGCAATGGGAACAAAAATGAGAAGTTGAAGAGGTTGAAGTCAGAAAATGCAGCTTGAGATCTAAATATTGGAAAAACTGCAAGTAATTTTTCAATTGATTGTAATGTAAGTCACTAGAACAATATTTAAACAAGAACAGTTTTTAAACAAGATATTATCCAGATAGTCTTATTTTCAAATATTAGTTGAAAGAGAAAATTTACAATAAATATCTATTCTCATTTCTAAATTCTTATATTTCTACTAATCATCAGAAATGCCTGGTTTCAGGAGTATATACGTATATATGAGGACTGTGGCTGAAGCAGGTTTGGATGTAAAAATAGCAATGTTTTTTTTTTGTTTTAATGGGGAAAACAGACAAAAAAAAAAATTGATTTGGGTCCATCAAAAGCTACTACTGGACTGTAGACAATGTGTGTGTATAGTGTGTGAAATCATAATTATTGGGCAATTTATCGAAGTAACAGGTAGTATATTTTTAATTTCACTTTTGAAATTGGTCTGTTTTCATTTTTTCCATTTATTTTATTAAAATTAGGATAATTTTATTAATATAATGTGAATACTATTTTTGCCAGATATACGTTCCCTAAGATATGTTAATTATAAAACTACATTTTAAAATTAGAAAGCATACACAAAATTAGAAATGATTATCGGGCATTATTAATGTGTATTGGGTATATTTGTTGTATAAGTAATGAATATTGCAATAATTACTGATATAGTTTCCTAATAATTACACTAAATATATTGCATGTCAAAGAAGCAGACACAACACTCTTTGCATATTCAGAATATGTTCAGACATATTTGAAAGGAACAGGGATTGAATTGAACATAGAAAAATAAGTAACTTAAGGTGTGCATGACACCTGTTAACCAATGTTAATCAATAAAATCTGGGACAAAATCTGACAAAGTTCATTATACGGACTCAAAAGAAATTAGGTGGCTGAGGAAGAAACTGGTGTTCTCCGAGAAAAGAACTCAAACTTAGAGGGTTTGAGAAACATCATCTACAGTGATCTCAAGAGCCATTCATTGCACCATGCAGAGTAGTAGCATTGCTACAACAAATTTCCTGCATTCTCTCTCTCTCTTTTTTTTTTTTTTTAGTAATAACGTACATAAAATTATTTTGGAAAGAATCTTACACTGGCTCACTTCCTCTCTTTTTTATTTTAGTCTACTGAAAAGTGTAAAAAGAAAAAAAGAAAAAGCCACACACCAAAAAATATATTTTTTTCTCAATCAAAATCATATCAAATCCTATTTCTCTTTACTTAGCCAAGGCTCATGTTTATCCAGTCATTGTCAAGTGGTATTTATAAATGAATTTTAACCAACTACAAAGAACATTACTACTGTTCAATAATAGAGCATTAAATACATGAGCAAATAAGTTAGACAGAAATGTTGGAAATGAGAGAAGAACCATTCAACTCTGTCTTAGGCATTGGGAGGATGGAAAAATTCTACAGTGTTAAAATACCTGTTTACACTAATGTTATTTCCATTTCACATCTACCTATCATTCTTGTGTTTACTGAAATAACAAAAGAAATTTTTGAACAAAAAGGATGACAGATTTCTTAGTTATTCTAAACCTATCAATTTTAAGCTTATATCAGCTATGGTAAAACCATGTATCAGATCCTTGTGTGCAATGGCTGTTTTATACAGTTTGACTATTTGATGAAAGAAACTAGTTGACATGCACTTACCGTATTAAGCCCTGGCACCTGCATTGCAAACACTAATCAGAGTGCTCCTTCAGAGGGGAGAAAGAATTGCCATTTGTAACGCAATAATTAGGATGGGTATAAGGGCCTGAAAAGTAAATCAGTCTCATCTGCTCTCTAAATCTGACACCATTCTCTAGGCAGATTGTAAACATAATGAGACAGAAGTCTGCAAGACGTCCCATAAAAGACCTATGTCTTTTTTTTTTTTTCTTCTTCTTCTTTATTTGTTATACTTGCAATGATACTAAGAGCATAGTTACAGACTATCCTACCCTAAGTCACTTGCATAAAGGCAGCTATTTCTAAGAAGTGCGTCAAAAATATGTTGGCAGAACAGACGGGCCATATAACACAGCAGCAGGCTGACTCTATTTGCTCAACAAGGTGAAGATTATTTTAACCTATTCCCTACTAAAATTACCATGATAATGTCTTACAGGAAAAAATAAGAAGTTCTTATAAATCACAATAAAATAATTTTGGTGAATTAATCTTATTCTGTGCTCTTGCTGGGCAGAAGAACAATATCACTGAAATCAATGTTATTATTAAATTATCAATAGTGTGAGAATAGAATCACATTCAGTGTGATCATTGAGACTTCTAAAAAGAAAACTAGTAACATAATAGCAACATTGGTGATAAAATTTGAAAACAGATTTCTTTTTTTCTTATACAGCCCTTCGAATTTAAGAATATAATCAGATTTAATGGCTGAAAGCAGCCAATCAGTTTTTCTTGGCAAGACAGTTGCATCATAGATGATACTTTTTTTAATACCAAATATTTAGAAGACTTTGTTATAGACTAAGTCTTGTATATACTTAATTACATTAAATTAAATTCAAAAAATAGATTAAAATAGTAATATCAGAAAAAATAAAAAATAAAAATAAATTTAACCTATGCTGCAGGTGGTGAAACACAGTATGTAAAAGCACATGTAATGCAAGAAAATGACTGGGATGGTCTTTCTTCTTTCACAGTCAAGTATGCACTATTCACTGTTTTCCATCATTACCATCATTTAACTTAATCCCTATTATCTGTTTCTTGTAACCGTATAGACTCGTTATACATTATTACGTTTGATAGTATCAAGCTGTATGCTTTGTACTAAATTTGTAAGGCACTTAGACAGTGACTTGCCAAGTTTGTTCTGTCTGATCTTTCCTGGGTCTGCAGCCTTCCTTTACGCGGTTTAGCTATGACAGCAGTTTTGCTAGTTGACCAGGTAGCAATGGCAAATTTACATTACTTTTTAAAAATTGTGCAGTAGAACCACACTTTTGCATAGATAGCAGTAACAGGAAATTATTCTATGTGAAACGAGAGATTGAAGATTCTAACATAACAATGTAAAGAATTACTGGCCCTGTATGATAGCAGAGGCTCTGAGAAGTGGTGACAGAGCATGTGGCTCAGAGGATTGTAGGTGTGAGGCAGGGCACAGGCCAGCACTGCAGACCCCACAGCTATGAACGGCTTACCTATGGACTGTCATGCAAATGCAAGTTTGAAATAAAGGTGCATTCAATTATACTAGGCAAGAAATTCTTGGCTTACTGACTTATCCTTACTCTTTGCCCATAAACAATATTTTGAGATCAATGATGTAAAAGGTATCGATACCTGTTCTAAGTTTATCACTGGTTAAACTGTGTGCCCACTAATTTGATGGTCCAACTCCTAATGCAAATTCTAATATTCAATTAAATGGCACGTTTTCCAGTTATTTTGTTTTTCAACTACGCATCATACTGGTTCTTCCAAATAGCTGTAAAATTCAGGATAATCCTGTGACCATTAAAGAATATCCAATAGTTACTTCATTTCCTAAATGCAAATTTCTCATATTTCATACCTCCATTATTTCAAGACTTTGATAGAATTCATCCCACTTCAGATGTCAAGAAGATATCTTTCAGTGGGAGCTAGTTAACTTTTCCTCTTTTGCAGCTATGTCCAGAGCATTCATTCAGCTTATCTAGATGACCTTAGGATCATCTTAGAATCATGGTTGACGGGGCCAACTTCTTTACATGGGTAGGTCAATGGCTTTCATTTGAATGTCCAAGCTTGAGTAGGTAAACTTAGGAAGAAAGTAACAAAAGAAGAGTGTAAGGATGTCAGACTTTCAGTATTCTTTTAATAAATTCACAACTTTTTTTTTTTTTTTTTTTTTGAATGTTTATTTGTGTTGAGGATGCATAAAACTTACACATTAGTATCAAAATTTCAGTGTTTAAA
This sequence comes from Tragopan temminckii, assembly GCA_028571105.1. Taxonomy (NCBI): domain Eukaryota; kingdom Metazoa; phylum Chordata; class Aves; order Galliformes; family Phasianidae; genus Tragopan; species Tragopan temminckii. The sequence goes on along the minus strand of JAOWBP010000001.1, from coordinate 131,778,752 downwards.
TCCTGTTCTTCAAAGATCATTTTCAAAACAAACTCTTGCTGTTTCTGTTTCTTTAACAGTATTATATCTTCAAATTCTACACTGTTTTTTATTTGGAAACTCTGATTGCCCTGCAAACTGCAAACCTACTACTGCTGAAATGGTTGTGCAGCACATGACAGCTATTAACAGCACACAGAAGCAGTATACAATCAGTCAATATGACAGGAAAAATTGAATTGAAAACCGACTGCAGTCTAAAACCTAAATAAATGGAGTTTGGCCAGGACAACACAGATTCAATACTGTAAGGAAACAGATTTGACTACATTAAATCAAGTTTTTAGAACTATGTTTCATGGAAAAAGAGACAAAGTTTCTCCATTCCAAAGCTTTTAATGAATGTTTGGTATTGGTTTATCTAAAAGAGTAAGACATGTAGGATTACTCTTATATTACTTACAACATTTATCAAAACTCACTGTCTTAATTACAGTAAGTAATAGCAGATTTGTCAGTGTTAGTTATTTTAATATTTATTTATTGGTCAAGATGCATATAATATACAGTTTTTGATGGAAGAGAGTTACTTTTTTTTTTTTTAATTGAGTTTTTCAATGGACATCATTTAATATTATGCAGCATCAAAACTACATTTTAAATTATTTATGATATATTTCTCAGTTTTTAATATTTTGATCAAATAATCATTTGAGGTAGAAGGGACATTTAAAGGTCGTCTAGTCCAACTCCCCTGCAATGAACAGGAACATCTACAGCCAGATCAGCTTGCTCAGAGCCTGGTTCAGCCTGGTCTTGAATGTTTCCAGGGACGGGGCTTCTACCACCTCTCTGGGCACCGTTCCACTTCCTCAACACATTTATTGTAAAAAACTCTTTCCTCATGTCCAAGGTAAATCTCCCCTCTTTTAGCTTGAAACCATTTTCCCTTTGTCCTATCACCACAGACCCTGCTAAAGAATCTGTCCCCCTTTAGGCAACTGATGTTATCTACCTGGACTTCTGCAAACCCTTTGACATGGTCCCCACCACATCCTTATCGCGAAATTGGAGAGATGTGGATTTGAAGGGTGTACTATTCGGTGGATAAGGAATTGGTTGTAAGGTCACAACAAGAGGGTTGTGGTCAATGGCTCTTTGTCCAACTGGAAGCTGGTAATGAGCAGTGTCCCCAAGGGGTCTGCCTTGTGACTGGTACTTTTTAATGTCTTTATCAGTGACATAGATAATGGAATTGAGTGCACCCTCTGCAAGTTTGCTGATGACATAAAGCTGAGTGATGCAGTTGATGCAGCAAAAGGAAGGGATGTCATTAAGAGAGACCTTGATAAACTTGTGAACATTATAAGGTTCAACAAAGCCAAGTGCAAGGTTTTACACTTGGCTTGAAGTAATCCCAGATATGTATACAACCTGGGAGAACTCCTTGAGGGTAGCCCAGCTGAGAATGACTTAAGGGTCCTGACTGATGCAAAACTTGACATGAGCCAGCAGTGTATCCTGGGTTCCATCAGAAGAGGCGTGGCCAGCAGGGCAATGTAGGTGATTGTCCCCTTCTACTCTTCCTTCATGAGGCCCAAGCTGGAGTACTGTGTTCAACTCTGGGGCCCCCAGTGAAGGTGTGGAGCTTTCAGGAAGGGTCCAGAAAATGATGTCATGAAAATGATCCAAGGGCAGGAGCACCTCTCCTATAAAGATAGGCAGCAGGAACTGGGTTTGTTCAGCCTGGGAAAGGGAAGTCTGAAAGGGGACCTCACTGTAGTCTTCCAATATCTAAAGGGAATTTATAAACATGAGGGAAATCAACTTTTTACATGGGTAGATAGCAATAGGACAAAGGGGAATAGTTTTAAACTAAGTGGAGAGAGATTTAGATTAGATGTCAGGGGGAAGTTTTTTTGACTAAGATTGTGGTGAGGTGCTGGAACAGGTTGCCCAGAGAGGCTGTGGATGCCCCATCCCTGAAAGTATTTAAGGCCAGATTGGATGGAGCCCTGGACAATTTGATCTAGTACTTGATCTAGCACTCCGTGGCTGGCAACCCCGCCTGTGGCAGTGGGGTTAGAACTTGATGATCCTTGAGGTCCCTTCCAACACAAACCATTCTATGGTTCTATGATTCAGTGATTCTTTCTTACAGCCTCCCTTTAGATAGTGCAAGACTGCTATGAGATCTCCCCAAAACCTTCTCTTGTTTGGGCTGAACAGCCCCAGCTCTCTCAGCCTGTCGGTGTTGGGGAGGTGTTCCATCTCACGGGTCATTTCTGTGTCCCTCCTCTGGATGTGCTCTAACAGGTCCCTGTCTCTAACTTTCTCTTGACAAGTGAATTATTTTTATAACTCTTTTTGTTGACAAACTAAGTTTATAATTTTTTTTTCTCTTTCTTAAAAAAAATATCTAATTTTGCTAGATGGCTATAATCTTCACTATAGCACACAACTGTACTTCAGTGAGACAGAACTCAAGTCTCAAATCACATGTGATGAGTACAGTCATCAAGAAGACATCTTCTAATGCTCCTCTTCTGTAACTTTCCAAATGTAAATGTACAATTTTGTATATATATATATCTTCAAACAGAAAATTCATGTTTTACTGAATACTTCAAATGAATGCATTTGCATGTTATACTGTGTTTATGTTTTTGCATGATAGTGTGCAGAATGTACAAAATGATCACCACAAAGAATCTTCAGCATTTTGCAAGAACTCTAAGCTGAATTATCAGGAAAATAAATTTAATTTTTTCAATGGAAATAACCTTAACGTGAAAAGTCTACAAGCACAACAGCAACCACACTTCATGGTATCCTATTTAAGCATGCCAAGAGGAGTCAATAGGCTCTTTAGAAATTTCAAAAATATAATTAACTTAAAAATCTCTTATTTGATGCTGCTGGACAGCTTGCATCTGCACTGCTGTTCCTTATTGTACTTTTCATGCTATACTACATAACTTAGAGCAGTTTATGCAATATATAAAAAACACAAAGTCTACAACTATACTATATGTTCACATATTCCCAGAACCACACCTACCAAACACTGGCATTTAACCAGAACAGAGAACTCAGATTTAAGTAAAAATTTAATCCTTCCTGCCCGTAGTACAATGACAAATCTTTTGCTCATCCTGATAAACGGAAAGGGGCAAACCTGGAAGGAAGAACCAGAAGACTGCTTTGCTGCCACCACAAAGAGTGAGGATAGTAAAAGCCACTGGTAGGAGAAAACTGATATCCTGTAAATGCAATCTCTGATGTGCAAAAATGATCTCCCTCAGCAGCAACTACCAGCCAGCCTGGCTTCTAAATCTTACACTGTGCAAAACAGTACAGCTACGCTATCCTTCTTTCACACCTGCAGTTTCAGAAAGCAACATAAGGAAGAGCGCTTTACGGTACAAGTGTTTTTAATCTGATTTTGTCCTTAACTACAATATAGAGGAAGTTCAGACAGATTTAAGAAACGAGATCAACTGCACATATTTTCTTGACTCACGAAAGAAAGTTGCAGATCCTTCTGACAATTCCAATTCAGTATCATCTTTTTTTCCCTGCATATAATTCAAGTGAGAACTGATGTTACAAAAGTTGTCTAAAACCATTAATGAGATATGTTTTAATTGTTTTGGACTAGACTAGCAATTTCCCATGTAGCTTGAAGGGCTTTGGGAGTATCAGTTAGAGGCCAAATTCTGTCTCTTAACTGAGAAGTGTTAATGTAGAATAACTCCTTTGACAGTAGCTCAGTAATTCATAATTTAAATTTATGTAACTAACCACAGATATGATGTTGACAATTCCTTTTGATTGAATTGGAAAAAAAATTGCCTTAGCTACTGCTGTACAAGTCCAATTCAAAAATGGGCCTTGTTGGATACAGCAAAATATTTGCATTGTTTTGGTTTGTTTGTTTCTTTTCCAATTGTAAACATGTCCCCGAGGAAATTCAGCCCATATAAACGTGACCTTGAATATAGATTTTTTTGTATTATTATTATTTTTATTTTGCTGTCATTATTTGAATAACAGTTCTTGGTTATTCACAGGACAAGTGACTCTGTGGTTAATTCAAGAAACTATAAATAGACTATAAATAACTATAACTATAAATGTTTTGAATAGCATTTTTAGGACCGAGAAAGATGTACTGTCTTATTCCTACTGACCCTTACTGATGTCACTGATGTCTCATTTGTGATTCTTACAGAGAACCAACCTAATTCAAAGGGAGTGGCAATCCAAGAAACACTGTAATCTGCTGGAAAGACTGTGTTAGCTAAATGCTGGTAGGCATTGGCAGAAAGAGTTCATGAACTGCATTTGTGATTTATAACTCAGAGCTTAACTCCAAAGAGTAAGAGAGAAAGAAAATATATTAGGACAAGAACTGTGTGCCATCAAAGGCACATTCTCAGTAGATAAAGACAGTTGTCCAGATACCTCCCAAATATACCTGATGACTGGCATAACAACGCAGTATGGTAAAATGAAAAGAAGAACCAAGGTGTCCAGAGTTTTATATCAGCAATCTCTTCGCTTCTACGGTATTTATTCTGCAGCAGCAGGCTAAGAGCAGTACAAGTACTACAGCCTTGGTATATTACTTGTCTAAACAGCATGGGTTATCGCTGGCTTGTTGAAGCTACAGAACTTCATGAAATTTGTCACCTTGAAGATGAATCCCTCACTTTTACATGCTAATATGTTCCCTGAAGTTTTCCCTGTGCTCTGTTCTAGGTTTCAGAAAGTCTTTTTATCAGATTCATTGTTTTTAAGTGAAAAACTAAAGAGGGCATCAAGGCAAAATCTGACCTTCAACAGAAATTTAATTAAAGGACAGGCAGCTAATAAATTTAAAGACCTTCTAATAGCAAATTAACCCCTGACTCACCCATCTGATTATCAGCTTAGCTTTGATACTTCTTAATTTTCTCCACAGTTGTGAAAAACTAATGGCCATCACTCTTCCTACCCAGACTTTGCTTCAGTCTGTGAATACAATAGGAAGACTATTGGTCCAGTTAGTAAACAGTAATAATAAACCCACTTTAATTACTTCAATTAGATCATCTGCAGGGAATCACATTACACAACCTATAGGGATGAGCTGGCTCTTTGTGAAGCACTTTGAAAATTATACAAGGATAAGCAGCCATCAAGAGATGGACAACAAACAGAAGTTGCTATCTATAGGCAGTTTTCTCAGTTATTCTCTGTGCTTATATGTGGGGAGGAATTATTCTTCAAAGCATTCAAATGCAAATACCTAGCCAAGGCAAGGCTGATGCAGATTTCTCTAAAGGCTGTATATTGAACATCTCTGAGAAACACAGAAATGTTAAGGCTGAAAGAAAATGTAGTCTCATCATACTGAATGTGCCACAAGAGCAGGTAATTAGTATTTTGACACTGGCTGTGCTCAGCATACATTCCTTGCCCTTTTCAAAATTGTGTTCTCCTTGTCTTTTTTCCAGGGATGTTTATTTGGCAGACCCAGAGTCAAACCTTGTCAGCACAGAAAACCAAAGAAATTCAATATTCACAGAAAGCAAATAGAGTAAAGAAATTTTTTTTAAAGGACAAATATTTAAACTATTTCAAACTTTATTTGGTCAGTTATGCATTATATTTTTAAGTCCCTTGACAATGAAGCTTCAAAAGCTGAGAAAGAAAAGAGCAGATAGGACTTCTTAGGCAGAAATTTATACAGGTGGATAGACACATATGAACTTAATATATGCGCTCTTTCTATTTATCAAAGAATATACACATAAGCAGAAACAGAGTATCTAAAACTGTATGTTAGAACTGCAAATACCCCAGGGAAAACAAACTAATTTGGCATTATGCTCTGGGCACCACATCCAAGTGGAAATGATGCAATCTCCTGAGAACAGAAAACTCTGCCTTACAGCTAAAACTCTGACATCTGCCTGCTGTAGTGAGACCACACAGGACTCCACATGCTTCAATGAAACTAAGCGTGTAGACGAAAGCTTGCCCCCCAACTAAATTTATAGTGGTTGGGTTGAAAAGTCGATTATAATTTCACAAAAGGACAAAGTAGAAGCAGTCCCATCACAGTACATTCTGGAAAATGATAAAAAATGAGACTGAATATTTTAGCTGTAAGAAAATCCCTAGGTCTTTTTAATTTTGCCGTAAGCCTGGATGAGCTGGTTGATTATAGCGTTTGACAACTTATATACCATTTTAGGAAAAGAAGGCTTATTCTGAAGCAACGGATTGGTGACAAAAACCTTCTAAGAAATTCTAGTTGCAAATGATACATCTACTCTTTAACTGTACCACAGTCACAAACTCTTAAAATATAAAATAGCTTTGGGTCTTTTTCTTCTGCCATTTTTTCTACATAGGACCCTAACTACATGTCACATTCTCTGTACTTATTTGACAAGCAAAAGCTCCAAAGAAAAAAATATCCCTTTTCTTTTCCAAGGAATATTTAATGAAGTAGGAAAATAGCAGAAAACATCTTTTTGATAACATGTCCTTTTTACCACTGTCTGGAACAAAAGGATGCTAAATAACTTAAAATTTGTCCACTTGAAATAGACATTCTTCCCAACTGGCAAACATTATCTTTTCATTTATCAGTGAGAAAGGAAATGGACCACATGAAAGAACCTCTGCACTCAGTCCTTAACTGGATTTACCTAAAAAGCCTAAATTGTTTGCTAACTCTCTAGAGGCATGAAGAAAAGTTGAAAAAATGTTATGTTTGGTTATTTTGGCTGCAAGGAAGTTTTCTGATCACTTTCAAATGATGACTGACATCCTAAAGAAAGAAGAATAGAAAGTTGAAAAACTGTCTCTGAGAAGGAAAAGTAAAATAAAAACATAATAGTTTTTTTACAGTGAGACAAATGTTACAAAGGACACATAATGCTTCTAAGACTAACAACACTCCTTATGTTCAAAATGGGGAGAAGAAGAGTTTTATCTACTCTACGAGCAGTCTTAGTAGTATGAGCCTTTTTCTACTTCAGACAAGCTTTCACTCCCACTATCATACCATACTACTTAATTTTCAGCTATTCCCAGTTCAGTGTTACATCTATGAAATGCTGACAGAATTTCTACAGGTATGTATAGTTCACATTTCACACACACACACGAAAAAAAAAAGATTCATGTTATTCCATAATGCAACCAGACTGAATTTAATGTCTCTTTTGAATCTTTATTTTCTATAGTGTTCGATGGGAAAGTAGAATGTGTCATGAACCTAAGAAATACTCCTTCCAACAGCTGTGATTTTGCTGTATTGCGTACATTTTAAAAATTCAGATTTGATTAAGATATCATGTTTCTTCATTTCATATTTTTATTCTCATTCTCATATTTTTATATTATTTTATTTGTTTCTACTGCCAAGAATATTTGGGAAGGAATTTTTTAATAAGAAATGTACTACAATATGTAGAAGACATATATCAGACCCTCAGCGGATCAGCCAAAAATGCAATCCTAAAACATAAGAAAATAATACATACTATTTCGTGTATTTTATTAAAAAAATAAAAATTATTTTCTTGTACAGCAGCACAAAGGTCTTGGGTTTTGTTTGCTTGTTTTTTGTTTGTTTCATAGAACTATTTTCCAATTAAGGTTTTAAAAAAAAATCAGTTAAACATTTTTTTTTTGTTTATTTAGCTTAATTCTCTGCAAAATATATGACCTTGTTTCAACTTTCTTAAAAAAAAAAAAAAAAAAAAAAAAAAACAAAAGAAAATAAAAAAATAACCCATGAAACAACATGACAGGAATGCATTCTTTGCCATGTAGAAAATTACACTCTTGGTGTGAAACAGACACATCCTCTTCATCTGCAAAGACAGGTGCCTTTGCCATGCCCTTCGCTTTTAAAGTTGTCATAAAACTCCATACATTGTTTGTTTGTGTCCTTTCCAACTTCACATGAGATTAAAGTCAGTAAAATTCATGTATTTAATGGGTGACACACATTACAACCAAAGAGAAACCATTACTAAGAAAGGAAAAGCTTTCCAAAAAAAGCACTGAAGAAAAAGAAGGAATGTATAAGTAGGTTAGCTAGGGTTGCTTAGAGCTAGAAATATCACCAAATGAATTCATATTCAAAACCTATAGGGGTGAGAGGAATTTCCATTCTCCTCCAAGAAAAAAAAAATTCAAGTCTAATTTACAGAAAACAAACAAATATGTGTTTAATTTTTCTAGTAGAAAAGACTTTGGCAACTGTGCAGAAATGTTGTATGGTGTTGATCCTTTGTTTTGTTTGTGTTTTTTTTTTTTTGTTTGTTTTTTGTTTTTTGTTTTTTTTTTTTTTTGGGGGGGGGGGGGGGGGGGGGTGG
>JAOWBP010000001.1:131757640-131769801 GCA_028571105.1 Tragopan temminckii | reverse complement strand
ACCCTTAGGTTTTTATCCAGAGGTTAAAAACAAACAAAAAAAAAAAAAAACAAAAAAAAACCAAACCAACAAACAAAAAAACCCAAAACAAACAAACAAACAAAACAAAAGAAAGAGAGAGAAAAAGGCATCTCCAAAGAACAGTGCATCTATTTTTTTCTACTCTGATTATAGAGAGATGAGCGTTATAAAGTGCAGAAGTTCAATGATCAAACTAATAGAATAAGTCTTTTACCTAAGAAGAAAAGTCATCTTGCTCATCTTCCTAAAACATTTATTGGCTGAGGATGTGAAACAGTGGTGATTTCAGAGAAAAAATTTCTGCTCCTTTAGATTAAAAATCACTTAATACAAATGTGCATAATTCTTTATTACATTAACATTAATTTGTAATTTGAATGATATGTATACAACTTCTGGTTTTGAATGTGCTAATAATAAAAATGGAGACATAAAATAGCATGCAAAGCTATAATATATATTCACTACACTGAGCTAACACAGTAATTCTTATGATATGTGGATAAAAATAGATGATGCATACTTATCTCACAAAAATATTTGAGGATTGATGTCTGTAAGCCCCCCAGAGAAGGTTTTGATTATCCTATGAAAGAAATCCTTTGTTTGTTATTCAGCATTCCTGCATGTATAGGACTTAAACTGACATTCATTATGATCAACAAGTGGAGAACAAATTGTAGTGGTTAGCTGACTATGGTAATTTCTGTTTTTTAATACTGTCCAGTGAATGACAAGTCAAGCGTCAAGGGCAAGCCTCATTTTTCTTCTAGCACTACAGTGTTAAAAGCCAATGACAAAAAAGGAAAGATCAATTATTTTAATGAGGTGATGCAAAGCAGCTATTACTTACTGGTAAATCTTCAACACGGTCCTGACATTCTGTGTAGAATTCAGTTCTGGTGTCATTTACTAAGGGTACCTTACAATTTTGATTAATTCCACTATGCAACTTGAAGCACATAAGTAAGACCTAAACCAGGAATATATTTAATCTAGGCTATCAAATTGGGTCCCTTAATTAACTGCTCGAAATAAAGGCAGAAACCTTCAATTTGTTTTAATGGCAATTCAGATTTATCTTATTGCATGACTAGACTCATGCAAGAACATATCATCTATATAAGAACAAGCATGCGAGTACCTGGGAATTTAGTTCTTACAGATTTTACTAAGTATCTGTGAATAGTGTAGAAATATTAAACCAAAATTTATAACATTACCTTTTAATATCTTATATTAAAAAAAAAAAAAAAAAAGACAAAAAAAAAAAAAAAGACAAGACTTTAAAGCATTATAAAATAGATGTTGTTTTGGTCTACATAAATAATCTATGTGACTAGCCTTATAATACCTGATATAAATAAGTTCAGTAAAAATTAGGTTCTTTATGTACACCTAGATGCACCCTATATATATTTGAATGATAAAATGAAACCACACAATTAATTATAATTTCCTGTTCATTTAAATGGCATTTGAAAGTCTTTTGTAGCTTACTGAATGAGCTGCTTGGATTCTTTTTCTGCCTGGTTAGTGACTACCAGAAAGTAACAGTGTACAGCAGGGATGGTCTAATTAATGCCAAAACCAAAGGTCACCTAATTCCAGGCAATGCAAATAGACTAATTATATTGTTTCTTAAGGAGACTTCCAGACATGTGTCAATCAGCAAAAAGAGCAAATAACAGAATAAAAAGTTCTACAGTAGCATAAATTCCACATATTTCCATTTAAGATAATGAATTGGAATGATACTACATGAAATTGCCTACTAATTTGCTTTATAAAAAGGAAACCATAGGATATTAAAAAAAATGGAAACTTTCTGTGACCTTTACATAATTAGTGTTTCCAAATTATGCACATGTACTCTGTGGTTATTTAAAAAAAAAATAAACCAAAACAAAACAAAATTAAAACCAACAACAACAAAGAAACCCTCATACATTACAGTTCTTTTCATTTTTATTCCAAATAGGAAAACTTTTTTTATGACAATATTTTTCTTAGCTTATGTGGAAAGAAAGAAAGCAGAAAATTGCTCACATAAATGAAATGTTACAGAATTCTGACTTCTGCTTTTATGATTGAGTTCTACACGTAGATAAACTATTTTTAATTTTTTATTTAATTTCTGGCAAATTTCTTTGAGTGACTATCAGAATGGTACATATATCTGCAATGGCAAAGGACATTTCAGTGCATTCATCATAGTGCTGCAAAAAGAATCTAGAACAACAGTTTCAGTTTAAAGTTATCACTGTTCCTTATTTGAAAATTCTCTCAAAAAAATCTGTTCCCAGCAGCAGGAAGAGTTCGGTGCTACCAGACCATACTAATACTATAGTATCCACCATACAAGTAATATGGTCATTCAAAGCAAAACTTAAAAAAAAATCAAATTATAATGCAAGAGACCATCATGAACAAGCAGTAAAGGCTAGAAAGCTATACATTACATGACATTCTATCACACTAAGTGTCCTGCTCCCACACAGATGCCCAAGTACCAAACCTACTGCTGGTACTGAAAAACAGAGTCAGCTCCATGCTCCTTCCTTATTTTTCCAACATATCTGAAAGAGTACTGAAATTTCCTAATATACTACATGTGTTTTAATTCTACCTTTCAAAGTTACTTAGTGATGCCATCTTTATTTAGGCATGAGGATTATAAAGGCTTTGAAGTTGCTGATAGGCAGTGTGCATGGGTTTACAAGGAGCAGGAAAGTCTGTTTCAGAGAGCTGCAAAAGTAATATTCTGAAATGTTTAGACAGTCACAGAACATGTTTGCAGTTTGCAGAGTTTGCAGTTTGTCCTGTCTCTAGTGTTGACGAGAACCTTAAAAGAAAAACAAAATGAAACTAAAACCCCCAACTCACAGCTCCTGATATTCTCTAATTTGTAAGTGTGTAGATTTCTTAGATACAACATGATAAATAACCATTATCAGCAGAACTCATAATACCTATGAGAATTGCTAGTTCAATCTGCACTATCAGCTTTCATTTAAATTTGGCGTTAGGACATGTTACAGTACTGGAGTGGGCAGTCTGAAAATCCCACAGTGAAGAAAGCTTCAATTTTGACAGTAAGCCTATGAGACACTTCCAACTGGTACATTTTTTGGCCCAGTGGGAAGTCACAAGCTATTGGCCTAGCGCAGCTTTTAGCTGAGAAACACCGCCAGTATTCACAGCTTAGCCTGCAAGCCAGTCATTGTTCACAAAGAAGTTATGCAGTACCCCATGTGATAAAAGGACAAAAAAGTAATAGGAAGAAAAAATAAAAATCTGCAGCCACACATTCTGTCTTGCTTTCCCTCATTCTCAGGGTAGAGTATTCTCAGGATACACAGTTTGATATTACATCCTACAAACTGTCATCCCAAAGTAATGCAATCACAGCACCACTAGTTTGCACTACCTGAATTCATTATTATTTGCTTATCTTATTCTGCTGAGTCTCATATTCATATATTCACATTTTAATAGTGATTGCATTGATACATGTTTTTGTATGGATGTAAGTAATTGTGTAGGTTAAAAACAGTGAAAATGTATTTGCTTTTATACATCAGTTTTCTGTCCCACTTAACTGAAATTTCAGAAGCAGCAGAAGCCAGCTTTCATGTGGTGAAGTGTCCACTACAATGTTTAAATGAATAATTTACTACACAAAATAACTGCAGTGATCATCTAAATATAGATATATCAGACTTTCAGCAGATGGTATACTACAAACAGTAACTTTTGGTTAAAGTGCTTCTGGAATATGCAATTTGCTATGGCGAACCAGTCCATCAAATCAGTCTGGCATTCTGCCTCTGGGGAAGGGTAATACTTAATCCTCTATAGAAAGATGATATCCTCCCATAATGCACTTGGTGAATTGTGCAATGCCATACAAGCTTGAGAGGAAGAAAAAAATGTGTATGCTTTCAGGTAAGTAGAATTTGTTATGGTGTGAATTGGAAGATAGCCAATATCCATATAAATTATATTTTGTATTAAGGATACAACCCCATATCCCTTAATCTTATTGACTTAAAAGGAAGCTCTCTGCACACAGTATTTTCAGGAGAAGACAACAAATTAGCACGTAGTCTAACAGCGTACAGAGAGGAAATTAAAAGAAAGTGTGCATTGTTTCTATTTTAAGTTAATGTGCTTCTAGGGACAGGAAATAATACAGTGGTTATTTGACTTCCTGTATATCAATGGTAATATACTTTAATTATTTCTGCTTCAAATTCAATATTTAAGCTTGATTTAAACTGTATCTGTAAAAGAAGAAAATGAATAAAGGTCACATTTATATTTCCAGTGACAGAAAATCCATCAATTCCATCAGAAAGTAGTTTCCAGTATTAGTTAAAATATTCCTCTTATTTTTAGTTTGATTTGGTCTATATTCTGCTTTTAGCCACATTTTAATATATTCTTGCCTACAGAATTAATAGACCTATATTATCATTTTTTTTTTATTATCCATGTAGTTATTTATAGACTCTAATCAAATCTCAACTAAGTCTATTTTTTAGACTAAGCTCAGCTTTTCACTGCAGAACACGTGTTCATGTCCTTTCAATCATTCCTTTGGTTTTTTTTAGTGTTTTGTTTATCTAACCGATGGCACCAGATAGAACACAGTGTTCATAAAATAGTCATACTAATGCCCAGAGCCTGGACAATATAATCTGCTGATTCTTAATCAGTATTTGCATAGTTACATCTCTAAAATCCTTTCACTTTTGTGAGCTCACGTTCCATTGACTGTCTGCTCTTTCTCTTTGCAATGTTTTCAGAGTGACTGCTTTCCTGAATAGTTTTCCATCTCTACATGTGTTCCATCTTCATCACATTTTACAGTGATCGCACTGGAATTCAAATGAGTTTACCAAGTCAGATCAGAATCAACCATTTGTTTCTTTATTACCAACAACTTATCACCTTACATGGCATATTTAGCTTTCACTTTATTTTTACAATCAAATATGAAGCACTTTGGTTATGTTATTCACACTTGATGCTGAGACACTTGCTTATATTCAGCTAAATCAATACAAGAAATTAAATAATCGGTATCACAGAATATCTTATTACTTTCAGTTCTACAAGGACACATCAGTAATTCACTGATGTTAGAAAGATCTCAACAAGATCATTTAGTCTGGTCAGTTCACAGGATATTGAGTTCTGCTTGATGCAAAGCAAAAATATAATTACGTTAGTGTCATGGTTTTGTGGTTTTTTTTTTTTTTTGGTTTTTGGTATTCCACATCATAACATCATGTAATGCACTAGGAGTTAAAGTGTCAGTGTTCCAATTCCAGGTACCTGTCCCTGTACATCATGGAAGTCATGGAATCTGGTCCTTCTGGGTGGGACGGTCTCTTACTGCCCGGCAGTGGGTGTTGGAGGGTGCTTTCCTAGCCATACCAAGCTTTTCAGGTTTGACTCAGTGTCAGGAACTCTCTCTCTCTCCCCTGTTTTATTTGATTTATTAGTCTCAATTTCAATTGGATTGTATTATATTGTGTTATCTTGCATTCTGATATCGCAGTTAGTAAAATAAGTTTTCCTCCATAGATTGTTGCTGCTGGTTTTTTTCCTTCCTTGAGCCCAGCTCCCATCTCCCTATCCCTTTTCCCTTTTCCTTCCCATTTATGGAGCCAGGGTGGGCCCAGGGGCTCGGTGCCCCCCTGTCACGGGCATAGATTGATCTAGTTAACTCCATGACAATTAGCCCTGATATCCTCAATCAGATGATTATTGGGGTTTCAAGTGCTCTGTAAATATTACATATGCAACATTATATATGCATTACATATGCATGCATCGTCAAATGACAACAAAATAGTTGCATTAGTTTGCAAACCTGAACTAGATTGCCTCAAATTGTTCTTTAGCTGCTATAACAGCAGGAATTTATTTTGCATTTTTAACTTTCTTTTTGAACAGTTTAGTTCAGAAATTATTTATTTATTATCCAGTTTGCTTGATCAAATTTATAGAATTTTGCTAATACCAAGAAAAAAAAATAAAAAAGAAAGAAAAAATGTGTTTTTCTTCTGTAATTTTGTTTCCATTTACTCGTATTGAGTATCTATTGTTTTTCCTCACTTTTAATCGATACCTTGCAGCAATAGTTGACAACCCTACTAGCACTGTATTTTGACAGTTGAAAACACTAGCAAAAGCTTTGTTATTCTTCTCCAGTTTGAAACAAAATTGTTTTGATTGTAATCCACAAAGTATATGTACATATATGGCTTATATATATGAGGGATGCTCTGAAAATAATGCCTCCTACTTTATTATGTATGCCCACAATGTCAGAAGCAGATGGTGGTGGTATGGCAGCAGAAACTGAAGCTTCCCACTGGTAGTCCATTGCATTTTGTTGCCAAGTGATGGAAGCAGAGGGGCAGTCTGACAAAATGATGTCTGACATGGAAGTCTGTATAAAGTAATGGTGTCTCATTGAATTCCTCCATGTGGAAAAAATGGATACCCACTGACAGTTGTTACACCATGAAATGAAGAGTGTTTCAATCAGCACACCCACATGAATCAGCAGATTACAACCAAGGAACTGAGTACGGAGCTTAATATCAGCCTCAGTACATTGGAAACAATGGTCACAATGTTGGAATATTGCAAAGTTTATGTCAGGTGAGTTCCACAGATGCTCATATGGGAACAGAAAGAACATTGTCTCCAAGTCTGTCAGGACCTATTGAATCAATATGAGGCTGACAGTGACAGTTTCCTGGATCATATCAATGTTTTCCTAACAACAGTGCCATCACAGTATCTGTGAAACACTGGGTCACCTCTGCTGGTGTACATTTTCACAAGAGTTGCATGTAGGCTTTTGTTCATCACTGGTGAATATGATGGTGGTGACTATGTTGAAAAATAGTATTTTGTAGCTGAGAAGTTGCTTAACCAAATAGGGTTATTTTACTCTTTGTATCCATTACAGCTTTCATGGGTATAAACAGGAGGCATTATTTTCAGAGCAGCGTACGTAACTAACTATTTCATAGAATCAAAGAATCATAGAATCATTAAGGTTGGAAGAGACAGCTAAGATCATTTAGTCCTCCCATCAAATGAGAGCTTAGCAGAGGATGGTTTTCGATCCATCATCCCCTGGGTTCTATATGTGTATATATGTGTATATATACACATATATCACATATATATTATATATTTTATATATATATATATATTTTTTTTTTTGAGGACATTATATGCAGATAGCTATGGTGTAGAACATGGCAGCCAGTACTGCTAATACCATTTATCAACATTAAACGCATTGTAAAATAGAAAGCAAAAAATACATCATCCATTCTGCATTTTTACTATCTTCTAGTATAGTCAGCTTATTAAATATATGTGTGTGTGTGTGTGTGTGTTGATAAATGTTATTAGTAGTACTGGCTGCCATGTTCTACACCATAGCTATCTGCATTTCATCATGATGTCCTCAAAAATAATACATTCATGAAACATACTAGAGCTCCTTATGAAAGATTCTATGAAAATGGTCCATCCTCTTACATAAGCTACCTAAGCAAATAATTAGTTCTATTACAATCCTCCAAATTTCCACAAATATATAAAATAAGACACAATCTATTGGAGCAATAAAGTGTTAGGAGGGGAAAAATATGCATCTGAAATGAAAGGTTGATCCAGAGAGCAGAATCTAAATATATTAATTTATACTGTTCATACCTCACCTTATGAGGAGATCTTAAAATCTAATGCTTGAAATGAATAGTTGTTTTTGGGTTCTACATTTTTGAAAGTGGAGGTGGTTTCTTTTAGGAGAAAATGAATTATTGCTCCCTTCTGAGTACGATCTTATTTGACCTTATAACACTCAAGATGATGAGGATCAATTATTCTCTTCTTTTCATATATAGTCATACTTCTGTGTTACATTATGTCACCAAAATTTGGCATTTGCAAACACAATTTTATCAAGTAGCTGAACTGACTACTGACATGAACTCTACATTGGGTTGCACCTTAAATCATCCTGGAAACAATCTGGTATAGAAAGGTGGCATTCTGCTTGATATGTTTTGTATGCCTTTATGAGTGTTTGACATCTGCTCTCTAAATATGCTCTGACCGCCTGTTATTTTTCAAATTGAGTTTGAAGTGCTGTTTTTGACCCATAAACCCAAAATAACTTGAAGCTTCTGTTTTTATTTATTTATTTATTTATTTATTTGGTGAGATGGACTCACTCCCATGTGTTAAGATTACTGACAGCACTGAAGCACCTTGGAGTGAAAGATAGGGAAGTAATGACAAGGTATATGTGTGCTCTTTCACTGAAGAATTCACTTCCACACCTATCTGAAGTGATCTAAATTTGTTAATCTTTCCAATATACCAAAACCCCATCCATCTCTACAGACAGGTTGGTAGGATTGCTGTCATGAAAAGTGAGAAGGGGAAAGGAAGGTTTTATGTATTCTGTTTTCTGAAGCCAAGAAACGACTGTTGCCTGCTGACTAATGTTCCTGTCTATCGTGAATGGCATTTTAATTTGCTCAGGGTACCAAGAGGTCAAAAAAGATACCTGAAGGTGTTCTGAAGACAACATACAGAGTTTTAACGCTATATACACAGAGACTGCAGCATTAGAAATATCTCTGTGTGTGAAAGTAAAACAATAAAAGCAACCAAACAAAAAGCCAAACTTATATGCTGCTAATTAAAGTTTCAAGGAAAGCAGACACAAATGTTACTCTGAATGAGCCTATAAAATAGTGGCAATTACTATGTTATTAAAAATCAGGACATACAACGATACAGATCATCATAGCTGCACTGGTAACTAAACTTGTTGCATTCTCCTTATTTGAAGTCATTTAAAACTAATATTTATATCTCCTGACTTGTAAAAGGCAGTGCAAGGAGTTACGCTTCCATTAGTACCGCAACTTTCCCCCAGGAAAAAAAAAACAACCCATAATAAACTTTGTCACTCCTACATGACTAGAAAAGACTTCTACAGCCCTCTAGTGTTGCTGAACTACAGACCTTGGCTAAAAATAAACCAATTCCATGCTAACTTCTGCCCCACACCCCAAAGACAGTCTTCCTGACTTTGGCACTGCTACACATACAAGTTATTGAAACAACAGGAATCACAGCTCTGGCAGAAGGAGTTACTCTGGTCTCACTCTCAGATCACAAGGAAGATGATACCAAGTCCCCAGTAGCTTAGTGGCTTTTGCAGATAAAGGCATATTCACAGAAATAATTTCTATTAAAAAAAAAAAAAAGAAAAAAAAAGTTAATTTTTCGTGTATTTTTTTAAGCAGCTGACTGGAGAATTTATTATGCCTGATTGCAAGCCTTCAGCAACTATGATAGCTCGTTTTTCCTTTCTCTTCCTCGCTGCTTCTTTCACAGCGAGTTTCCATTGACAGAGCCTACGGCTATACTCTCAGAAATCATATAAAACCTGACAGTGCCAAAATTTCGACCGCAAAAAGGTGTTTTAAGGTGTTGCCTTTCAAAACTAATTTTAACAGACAACTGTGTTCAGCCATCCCAGGATGGCAGCACACAGCATTCGGCTGCCCATGGGCTGCAGATGGAGCTGTTGACAAAACAGTTCATCTCACTGGAGGTGAGCTGGGCTGGCATAGAGTGCTACAGAGCATCAACTCTCTGTCACAGCAGAAGTGACCTTTTTATAATTATTGCTTTTATTAATATTGTTATAATTGTTGTTATTTTTATGTATTTCTGCACAACTTAAGATCACTGTCTTTTTCAAATCCCCTAACCTTAGAAAACTCCTGATCAACCATCAGGATATCTTTACAGTATGAACATAAAAGCACAGTGACACATCTAGATAGATGGAAAAAAAATCAAATCAGAAACTTTGTAATGAAGAGAGGGAATTACACATCAGCAATTCTGTTACTAGCATTAACTCTTATCTGAAAAAAAGTTGTTGGTCTCTACGGTAGAAAAACATATGCTACACACTCCTATAAAAATTATATTTATCAAGTAAATGTTTGCGCATCAGAACACGTGAATTGTGCAAGTGTCATTGTTAGGAGAGGTGTAACAATCAAATTCACACTGTGTAACTATATATTGCCAGTTATTACAGCTGCACACATATCACAGCAGACGGGCTGTTGTAGCACAACAGTTTATTTTGCACTTGAAATTTCTGATAAATATTGCCTGGAGATCTCTGCAGGGAACTAACAGAATCCCAGCTGTTATATTTACTTGCAAGGAGGTTAATTCAACCTTCCCTTGGACAATTCAAATTAAAGCACTGGGTCATAATTATGCATCAGGCAAGAATGATGACACAGATGATCTAAATGTTCTCACATATTATTGAAAAAGCTGCCTTGCAGTTAGTGCTGCAAGCATGATACTGTGTTGCTACATCTTTGAAACACCTCCTACTTTAATTTAAACAGGTAAGTACAAAAATAAATAATTACTTAATCTGAATCAACAGTTTGAATTCAAATTCACAGTTCTGAAAATTAAGCTGGATTTTCTTATTTAACCAGTTAAATTGCTGTAAATATGCATTCAAATTTGATTCCCATTTACAGTAAATTTTCTTCAGTGTACATTAGAAAGTATATTTAAATTCCTGACACTACTACTTCATTAAAATATGGATTGAAATTTTGTACTCATTCTGTTGCATAATGCAAATGGTACAATGGCACTTCCCCTTTATGATTTTTTTTTTAAATTATAGTCAGTATATGATGCAAATTCTGCAAAATGCTGGGCACAAATGTCATCTCCAAAAGCTTAAGTTATGTATATCGTATGCTATGCAATGTAGTCTCTCGTGGAAGAAAAAAGTAGCAAAAGAATAAGTTTACAGATTCCATTATTTTAGAGGAACTTAGGGGAGTTAATGTCCAAAAGTAAAAGTTTTATTTTATTCCTGGAATTTTTGCATTCATCCTGATTTATATCTCTTTAACTTCATAGACTTCTGATTTTTACGTGTTTGCATGTTTGCTCCCTTTGTGTAACACAGTGCAAAATTTTGACTTCCGTATAATGTTGGAATTGAAAGAACACTTGAACAATTTGGAGTGCAGATCACATCATTATGCTTCAGTTTCCATTTTGCACAAGTACTCTGAAAGCCTCTGCTATGTTTATGCAAGATTTAATTCTGATAAAAAGTTTTGAATTCCTTTATGAAATGTACGTGTCATAAAGGAAGTCTTTGATAATACTGTGTTGCATTCCATAACTTTTATCCAGGACGAAAAGCAGGAATTTACCAGTAGTTTATAGATAATAAAACAAAGCTTGTAGAGAACATTAATAATGAAAAGTACCTAGAATTTGCCTGTGCAGGATTTACCAGGAAAGTTCAAACCAGGCAGAGTTGTTTTTTTGTTTCTTTGTTTTTGTTTTGTTTATTTTAGAATTATCCAAATTCGTTGGATCTCTACAAGAGAAATGTGTTGTAGAGAGGAATTCAGATGTTGACTCATTTTCTGGGCCATGATCAGCATCTAGCCCACTTCAGTTTAGCAATAGAGTCTTAAATTCACCAATATTCTGGGGATCTGTGACTATATTTATGCATTGCACGTGCTCAGGTTGAGCTGATGATACAGTATCTAATTGTGGAGATGTTTAAATATCACCCTGCACTGTATAAACTAAAAAACAACCACACTGACAATACAGTTCTTATTTCTATGGATCTTAAGTCTTATCACAACACTCAGACAACTTATAAACTATCTCAGCTAAATAACTCAGTGGAATCTGATTAGCAATGATGGAAGTTTAAGGCTCACCAGTGTCCATTTAATTGTGCAAAGATGTTGTGCTACAAATTTGGCTGAAATGAATTCATAGAATCATAGAATCATAGAATCATAGAATGGGCTGGGTTGAAAAGGATCATAATGATCATCCAGTTTCAAACCCCCTGCTGTTGGCGACCCTGTGCAGGGTCGCCAACCACTAGACCAGGCTGCTCAGAGCCACATCCAGCCTGGCCTTGAATGCATCCAGGGATGGGACATCCACAAACTCCTTGGGCAACCTGTTCCAGTGTGTCACCACCCTCTGAG
>JAOWBP010000001.1:131729546-131752207 GCA_028571105.1 Tragopan temminckii | reverse complement strand
TTGTTCCACCTCAGATTGTTGCCTCTGTTTTCAATTATTTGGGGTCCCCTGTTTCCCTTTTCTGGAGGCGCAGATCCGTGGATCCCTCCGCCCCAAAAGTCACGGAACCGGGCCAAACCAGCCCGTAAACCGTTGACAGTTGTGACAGTTGTAACACTCCTTTAGTTTTTTTCATGAAACCAGTAGTCTTCATGCTGTACACTTTTTCCTGTGTTTTTGTTGTTTTTTACCTGCTTCTTTCTTGTTTTCTTTTTTTTTTTTTCTTTTGACATAACAGAAGCTATCATCTATTTTATTTCAAGTACTGCATTCCTAATAAGTATGCAAACACTCATTTTCCCAATAGGCAGTTACTTATCTACCTTAAATCATCTTGACTGTAAGGTAAACTTGACCTAAAATGAAAACTGAATGGTACAATTTATTCTAGACTAAATCAGAGTATTATTACTTTCTTCAGTCTGGGAGTCTGCTAAAATATCACTAAATTGTCAACATTTTCTGTCTTAGTCTCCTCCCCCTGAATTAATTGTCTGAGATTCAGGAAATCAGTTCTAAACCCACAGTTATGTAAATTAATTTCTCAGATGCATGGAAAGGCAAGAGGGGGGAAGAAAGGAAACTGCTGTACACAATAGAACGTAAAAGAAAATAGTTCAATATGCAACTAAACTAAATCATTAAAAATTGTTCAGATGCATTATTCAACCAAATAGTTACAGTAAGCCACAGTTCGGTATATTTTTTAAAAGTTTCTTACCAGAAACTCTGGGGAAAATAAACCTTAGAAAAGATTCATTAAACATGTAACAATTTGTAAATAAATACCTGCTAAAATTAGTGTTGTAACTTGGACAGTTTCCTAAATAAATTTGTAGTTAATGGAGCAAGAGAGGTAGCTCTAGTGAGGTTCTTGGCATCCAAAAAGTTGCAGTCAAATGGCTTTTTGAGGTGTCTATACTCAGCCATTGGCTGCAGATGACTAGATAAATGTAAGGTATTTGACAACTAGGAGACTCAAGGCATACTGATCCTTTCACCAACTTTATGTTTTACTCCTTGATAACAGAGAGACATGAAATCCAGAATGTTAAAATTTAAATGCCTGAAGTTAACTTGCCAGTAGGAAAAGACAGATCTTGCATTGTATTCTTCATCAGTTAAGGATGTGATTTTAGATATTAAACACTTGAAACTTTAGTTGTCATTAAGTACTGGGACATGGGAACCTGAAGAAAAAGATCTTATAAACAAGATAATGCACCAACTGTGAACTGCCTTATCTGTTTCTGTCGCACATTTTATAGAAAAAAAACTTCTTTGTATTACAGCTTGGAACATTACAGCATGGAAAGAAACTCTCATGTAAACAATTTAGTTGTAATAGAATTATATTTCATGTGATCTTTAGTAATTTAAAGACTTCACTGATCTTCAATTAGTTTGTTTAGTTTGGTTTTGCCAATGAGCTCCTCCTCGCAAGACAGATAAAGCACATTACAAGTGCACTCACTTGAAGAAGTACTGCAGAAGCACTGTAGCAATTATAATGATAACCAGCGTAAGTTCTCTACACTCACAGAAGTTGTACATTAATAAAAGCATGTATTGATCAATAATGTATATGAACTATGAAAATGTAAAAACAGCTGTTGCTGAAATTTTACTAGTTAATTATAATAATAAATATGTCCTGATTTATATTCTGCAAAACTCATCTGGTTTCAGTAATGTGAATAGGGTAATAAGATTTTGGGGACGTTCTTTTAACTATAAATTACATTTCCAGATTTGAGGAAAAAAAATTGAGAATATTTCCCATCTGAGGAATGTACATTATTTTGAAGCTGCTTATACAAGAAAACTATAATTATCTTACATGAATGACAAAGTTATGAAAATATAGACTGTTATATTTGCAATTTATGTTTACACAGTTTATAGTTACTTAACAAGTTATAGACAAATTCCATTGGCTAAGGTTTATTATTTGTTTTGACTAAATCAATACATACAGTATCACATCAGTTATCATATCTTGATTTTGCATCTTTTTTTTTTTTTATAAAAGCTGATAAGAAAAGCTGAGGATAATTCTGTGTTGTCTTCAGATCAATTATGAATTTTTTAGCTCAAGTCTCTCTCTATGCTTTAGGAAGTAAACTCTCTCTATGCTTTTAAAAACATGGTTTAGTGGGCAGTATTGGTGGCACGTGAACGGTTGGACTAAATGAATCTTAGATGGTCTTTTCCAAACTTACTGAATCTATGAACTAAGGTTTGGGAGAAGTACTGTTATGGAAGAGCTATGGATATATGCCTTCATCACTGTCAGCCACTACAGCAGATATGCAAAGATACACTTTCCTGCCAAGGAGCAGGAAACTTCCCGGTGATATTTAGGAAAAAGAATGATAAGAAAAAAATTCCTATTATTCTACTCCTTTAGTTTTCTTTAGTATGGCATGTAACCTTGAAAATAAAGCAGTCCATGGCTCTTGTGTAATGGTAGTAATCTTTTGTCTGGGGTGATTCTATGTTATAACTAGCCTCCAGATCTTGAATTCTCTAGTTTTTAACTGTGTATCAAAGAAGAAAGACATAATTCAAAATCCACCAATTTAACAGCAAATGATCAATTGTCCACTAGGAATTTTTGTGCCACAGGACTTTAAAGGCACTCAGATTAATACTGTTTAAAGAGGAAATGAGACGGGAAGGGTGGAAAAAGGAGAGTTTTAAGACTTTGAATAACAACACTGTAAGACAATCAGTACTCCTAGTGACAGTCTGGTGTCAATTTCAACTTTCATTATGTGACTTTGAGGAAGTGCAATTTTAAAGATCTTTTTCCTCATGGATAAAACGAGTATTGTTATGTGCAGAAAGAACTTGAATTCTTGTAGAATTCATTTCTGTACTAGCACAGGGATTGGAAGAGAACAAGGAAGGAGGCTCTCAATTTACAGGCATGCTGTAGGGGGAATAGTACATTAGAACACTGCCTCCTGAAGTAGTACTAGTGGGTGTAGCAGATATCTGTCACTGACAGCATATTGGGTTACAATTAATTCTGAGTCATCAGTCATGTCTTCTCCTACAAACACTGAAAGCAGAAACAGCAGCAATACTGCCCTTTGAGGATAAGAACGCTTACACGCTATGATTCTAGAAAGCAGCTGTACATCTATTAACGCAATGGACACTATAGTTGTCACATTAAATAAATGGATCAACACCAGAAAAGCTGAAAGTGGACGTGATTGCCATGAAGCATGCATCTGTTGAGCCGGTACATCTTTGGAAAGATAGAATTTGTGTAATTATGTATTATATATAATACTTTACTTGTGAAATGAAATGAATATTATTATCCCAATTGATTGCATGCACTATAAATTAATTAAAACACAACAGTCAAAATATACCTAGATCTCTATTAGAAAAAATAAACTAGACAATAATGCAATTTCACAATAAAAACCTATATTTTGTTACTTGAGATAGGGTGCCCTTATGAACTGCTTCCCTGAGAGTAAATTTCTAAGTTGTATTATATTTTTTACTTTTTTCTCCAGATGAAATCTCAGATCTTTGGAATTTTCATAAATTACATTTACATAAGTTACATAAGTAAAAATATGTCACAGAAAATAATTTCTTCAGAAATTCTTCAGGGAACAATACATATTGCAACAAATATTTATACAGATTCTTCCTTCATCACAGGTAACACATATGTACATCTGATTGCTAGTGTCTTATGTCAGGGCTTGAAAAGCTAAATCCACAGATAAGGCTAGGTCTTTCAGTGGTTGAATGGGCCTTTTTGACTTGATAATAGGTCTTTCATTCCTATGCTATCCTGGCTACCCTGAGTGTAAAAGGCAAATCTTTGATACATTAAATTATCATGCCAAATAAGATATGAAAGAGTAACCATATTAGAGTTTTTCTATACAGCAGTTTCTGTCATTAAACACACACTTGAGGAGCTTAGGCACTAAGCTGAAACTTCATTTAGAAGCAAAGAATATGAAAAAAGAAAGAGGGAAAAATAAGGTCTTTCTGAATGGAGTTCATCTACACAAAGACAGCAATACTACTGTACTATCAAAACAGCAGATACTCTCACAGGCATCTTATTGTAAGAGTAACAAGAAATGTATTTTCTGCTCGCCTCAAGTAGAAGTAAAATGAGAGCTGACAAGAATCACTATTATTATTGCACTTTACCCAATTTTTAATATTCTCCACAAATTACATAAGGCAAGCTCTTGACATATTAAAATTTACAGGGAAAACAAGAACTCGGACTACCTAGAAAATGCTGCTAATGTCATAGGTCCCACTGAAATAGGCTGAAAAATAAGTTTCGTTGTCCACATTCTTGTTCTGTATTGATGATTTCATTTATTTTTGCCAGCTCTGCTTAATGTTGATAACTAACACTAATGAATTTGTTAATTTTAGTGACTTAAAAGACTAAGCTTGCAAAAGTTGTTTTTATTTTATTTTTTATTTCAGCTAATGTTTATAGCCATCTTTTTCTGCTTAGCTTCTACTGGAAATAGATTCACCAAGTCACTTACTCAAAAGTACAGACCTTCATGTGATCTTGGCCTAACAGTGAGTTCTTCAACATTATGTATCTATAAACCAAGAGAAAGGAGGACATGAGATATTTAGATTGGGCATAAAACATTGAGTGATTGGTGCATTTTTTTCTAATTTACATACTACCAAGTTTCTCATTTCACAGAATTTGCTGTATGTCATCACCCTTGATCCCAATGTTTAAATGTAATGGACTTATTTGTGTACTTTCCACTGGGAGCACATGACCATATCTGTTAATAAAGATAGCCAAAGACTGACTTTTGAGCCCAGCACTTACTAACATTTCAAGAGTAATTTATGCATGCTTTACAAATGCTAGCTTTTCATCAGGCAAATTGACAAGCACAAACATTCTGTTTCACATATAATTTTATGAAACAATATGATTGTAACTAAAAGCACAGGCAAAAAGGATTAAATCACACTTCATGTAAGTATTGTAGAGGCACATGTACACATCTTTGTTTTCCAGAAAAAAAAAAAAAAAAGGTTAGTTTTGTTTTTTAAAAAAAAGATGTATTGCTATTACATCATTATATGATCTACATAATATCTGTCTACAGAACAAATAAAAGAAAATGTGTTTCTGAGTGAGAATTCAGCATTGGAACAAATATTGATTAAAATTTTTAAATTATGGGCAAATTGAAATAAGTTGAAATGTTGTTTTGACATCAATTTCTCATGTAGTATATCAGGATTCCTTCTGACATATACTACCATGACAGATGGAAGAAAATGCCTGGTGATACTTTGGGATTTTAGTTATCAGAGCATAGAATACATCACAGAGCACAATGCCTGTGGAAGCCACCTTATCTCAGTCTTCAGAGGTTGACAAGTGTCATGGAGTTAACTATGCCCATGACAGGGGGGCAGTGAGCCCCTGGGCCCACCCTGGCTCCACAAAATGGGAAGGAAAAGGGAAAAGGAATAGGGAGATGGGAGATGGGCTCAAGGAAGGAAAAAAAAAACCCCAGCAACGATCTATGGAGGAAAACTTATTTTACTAACTATGATATCAGAATGCAAGATAACACAATCTAATACAATCTAATTGAAATTGAGACTAATAAATAAAATAGGAGAGAGAGAGAGTTCCTGGGACCGAGTCAAACCTGAAAAGCTTGGTACGGCTAGGAAAGCACCCTCCAACACCCACTGCCAGGCAGTAAGATCACCCAACCAGGAAGGGCAAGATCCCATGACTTCCATGACATACAGGGACAGGTATCCGGAATTGGAGCATTAACACTTTAACTCCCAGTGCACTACATGATGTTATGATGTGGAATACCGAAAACCAAAAATCACAAAACCATGACAACAAGTCACATAAGAATGCATGCAAAGCTTGTGATTTGACCTTTATTGTTGATAGACAGGAAGTCTGAGAGATTTTCAGAGAAACTGCAAGTAGGGTGATAACTGGTTAAATGTGACAGATGGCCACACCTACTTGAGAAAAAATCTGAAACTGCATATTTCTATTTAGTGACAGAATAAGTAAAGAAAGAACATGCCATTATTATTTTACTGCTGCTAAAAAAGTGAACATAAATCAAAAGAAGCAGACAAAACATATTCAAGCCTGAAAAAATTCTCTGAAATAGAAACTTTTATACCTCCTGACGTTATTTTGAATGTCAGTTTTTAGAAGAAATAAGTACAGGCCTTAGTAAATTCGTTGGAAAATTTCTTTCTGATTTCAATGGGATTGTGGGTGGTCTATCAACATTTTCACTTGCTGTAAAGCCAATAAAATTCAAAGGTTTTCCGTCAATTCTTTGAATGCTTCTGAATTTGTCAATCTGCTTGATTGAAATTATATTACTCATAGGTACTTTTGTACTGAAGATACTTATCAAACATACTCTTTCCTTGATGTGTTGATTTTTTTTTTCCCCCAGAGAATACTACTATGTTGTTCTTTTGATATAAAAATTTAAATCTGAATATGGTTTCTTAAACAAGCTTAAAATTTATTTAATAATCACTTAAGATTGGCATTAAATGTTTCATATGTCAGTGTGCATGTGTACATGTGCAGAATTCTGTGTTTGAACTTCTTAGCATGGGTTAAATATATTCTTTTAATAGCTCCTCTCCCTATTTTCTAAGAGAAGATGAAACTGCTAAGTCTAACCAATGAACTATGTATGAAATATGCCCTCAAATTCAAAGTTATGCAATGGCTAAAGAAAACCATTCAAAAAATTTACACAGATTGAGTCGTTAGAACAGTCCTTTTGGTATCCAAAATTTCTTTGAAAGATTTCCGAAGTGTAACTATGGAAAAATATTTAGCTAAAACTATATTTGGATAAGTTCTGATCCTAAAATATTCTTTTCTATGAGAACACTCATAGATAATACTTACTGTAACTGGTTTTATTCAAAGGAATACAGACCAAATGATTAAAGAATTCATTCTGCATCTAATGTATCATGACCCTAAGCACCTCACGTGTACCGCACAAAATACTAGTGAATATAGTTTTTGCTCTAAGATAGGCAAAATTATTTATCATTATTTTTTAGGAACATGAACAGTTTAAAATCTCTAGAAATGAAACTATAAAGTCTGGATAGTATAGTTTGAACAGTAGTGTTAATAACAGAGGTAAAAAAAAATAATTCAACATCAAACTGTACATAATTAAATTCATAAAGAAGAAGTTAAATGTTTCCCACACTATGAAAAAACTGAAGAAAAACAGATGTGCTCCAATTTCTTGAACGTTGGTTTTTTTTTGTTTTTTTTTGTTTTTTTTTTTCTTATAAGATGAAACTGCTAACTCAATAATGCTGGCTACAGATATTCGCTAGTGCAATAATGCCAAATATCCTTTAGGACTTCACCCAGTAGTATAATCTCAAATGATATTCAGTAACAAGCAAAATTACTAACAGCTGGCACTTTCCTTAGAAACAGCTAAATACCAACCAGGTCCAGTTTGTTAGCCCATATAGAGTGGGACCATCTGGAATGCTAGCCTGAATCTTAACAATTAAAATCAGGGGCCAGGTCAAACAAGTAGCATTTTAAAGAATTCATGATACTGAGTTTCTAAGCTAAACAGAAAATGACAGAGAAGCTAACATGTGAGAGGATATAAGCTGTCATTCCAACCCAGGGGATGGAGGGCAATCATGTGGTTAAAGTGCAGGATGTGGAGTTAGAAGATGGGCTTTGTGACAGATTTCATGAGAAATACAGTGTCAGTCACTGTAATCAACACAAAGTTTCCTATTAAGGCTCAGAATCAGGTACCTGAGGTCTATTTTCAGGTACTTACTACCTCTTGACAGGGGCCAGCTGCCCTCACTCAATGTTTATGATAAGTGAGAGAGATCATTGCCTGTTTCAGCTAGGCATTATAGTTATAAAAGATAACATGCTGTCTGCAAATTAATTTAAGATGCTTAGATAGAAAATACACAAATATTTCTGAAGAATAAATATTTTCTTACTGTGTAATTTGAGATATAAATAGGAATTATGAACATATTTCTTATTTACTGCAAAAGGTTTTACACGGAGTAGGGAAAGAATGGAGGAGAAAATAGAAGAGTCACATTGTGAAAAGTAACACTCTAACAACACAGAAAAGAATGCTGTTCCTCCACAAAATGTGTAATCTGATCGGACTGGATGAAGTAAAGACAAAACAGAACTATACGGTAATAACAAGTTCATATAACCATATAACTACAGTTATGTGTACTGCTTGATGGCACTAAATCATCTAGAGATATTTTCCTTCTCATAAACAAACAAAAGCCAACCCTCCAAAAAACAACCAAACAAAAACAAACCCTGATGTTTCTTCAAATATAAAAATTCATTAAAGCAGCAAGACACCATCCATTAGCAGTTCAAATGAAATCATAGAATTATTCATTTATAGAAAATTGTGAATATTTGTACACATAGTATGATATAGACAGTATTTATGATACTACTTACACCAATAAAGGTGTAGATGTTCTCTGAAATAGCAACTCAAAAAACCTGCTTTATTCAATCTTATTTTTTGTCTAACTGTGAAAAATGTGTGTTGTTCCAGCCTTCAGAATAAATTTTTCTAATGGAAACAATACCAATTTCATTGGCATCCAGTATAAGGACCCTCTATGTTTACTTGTGCTTGTGTTTAATTTCATATTGAGATGATTAATCAGAGCAAATGTCTTTATTTTCTGCTGTTTTAACTTCAAGAAATGATCTCTTCTGTTTTCATCCTATTATAAGGATCGTTACAAAAATGGGAAACAATTAACACTGGGTTTAATGCGTGAATGCCATAGAGCTGAAGTAATTGCACTCAAGGTCTGCTAACTTTTTAATCAGGCATTTGGTTGCAAGCTGCTCACGATTGATTCTGGGAAAAGAACTAGCACAATCTAGACAGCAGAAGCAGGTGTGCCAAAAAAGCAGACATATTGGCAAAACCAATGAAAGAGTCTAGAGGGTAAAAGAAGCAAAAACTAATGGAAATTTTTTCTTAAAAGACTTTTGCTTGGTATCCAATCATAATTGAGTAAAATTAATTGAGGCAAATGAGCATAGAGAGAGTTTTTTGACCAAAATAATTAAGAAATATGAGCAGCAAGCCCACAAAAGCTCAGTCTAGAGAAGACTTGCCAGTCAGAATCTTAGTGAGAAGAATTAATTAGACTGGGGAGTTGAAATTTTCACATGCATTTTGCTAAATAAATAAATATATGAGAAATACCATTAGAGGTTTCTGAAATTACAATTAGAACACTTACTATTCTCAGCATTTATACTTTGTTTTAGAGGACAAAAATAAAATTAAAAAAAAAAAGATCAATTTTCATTTATATCCATTTAAAATATATATATTTTCCCTTTCCCTAATATCTATTCTCACTGCATAGTAGAATATACTGAATTTAAAAGTGCTCATACATCAAAGCACTTGATGTACTTATAAACTCAACGTGTTGATGAAGACTTGGCTACACACACATATCTGTAGAATCACAGTTATGTCACAGAAGCAAGTGCATCCGCTTTCAAGAGTATCATATCAGTGAAATTGGCAAGATTAGATCAGTGTTATATCTGTTTAAAAAAAAAAAAAAAAAAAAGAGTTGTCTTTTAATACAGTGGCCAGGTTAAGTTCAAGCTGGGCTTTTGCCTTTCTCATTTTCTCCCTGCACATCCGAACAAACCCTTGTACTCTCCCCGAGTGGCCCATCCTTTCTTCCACAGGGAAGATTCTCTTTTTCTCCTGGAGTCTCAGGAAAAGCTCCCTGTTCATTCACAGTGGTCTTCTTCCCCGCTGTCTCTTAAGACTTTCTTCTTGAAGAGTGACCAGTCTTCCTGGAGACCTTTACCCTTCAGGACAGACTCCCAAGGAATTCTTCCTACCAGTGTTCTGAATAGTTCAAAGTCTATCCTCTGGAAATCCAAGGTAGCAGTTTTGCTGGCCCCCTCCTGACTTCACCAAGGATTGAGAACTATACCATTTCATGGTCGCTCTGTCCAAGGCAGCTCCCAACCTCCACAACTCCCACCAGTCCTTCTCTGTTTGTGAACAGCAGTTCTAGCAGGGTTCCTCCCCTGGTAAGATCTTTTACCAGCTGTGTCAGGAAGTTCTCTTCCACACACTCTAGAAACCTCCTGGACTGCTTCATCTACACTATGATATATTTTCAATATGTATCAGGGAAGTTGAAGTCCCCCATGAGAACAAGGGCTGTCAATCATGCAACTACTTCCAGCTGCTTGTAGAACACCCCGCCCATCACTTCACTCTTATTATGTGGTCTCTAACAGACCCTCAGCAGGATGTCCCCTTGTTGGCCTTCCCCCTGATCCTTACCCATAGAAACTCAGTCTCATCATTCCCAGCCCTGAGCTCAACAGCATTGAAACACTCTCTAACATAGAGAGACGTGCCACCAGCCTTCCTTCCTTGCCTATCCCTTCTGAAGAGCCATCCAGTGCAACATTCCTGTTGCAGGAGTGATTTCATCATGTTTCAGTAACAGCAGCTAAGTCAAGTTTGCCTGCCATGTGATGGCTTCCAGCTCCTCCTGTTTGTTGCCCATACTGGGTGCACTAGTATAGATGCACTTCAGCTGAACTTCATGCCTCACCCTCAATCCCAACACTGTTCCCCCAGACTCATCACTAGGAAGCCTCATTTCATCCCCTTCCTCCTTTACTCCTAGTTTAAAGCCATCTCAAGGAGCTCTGCCATCTCCTGGCCTAAAATTTGTTTCCCTCTTTGAGACAGGTGAGACCCATTTGCAGACATCAGCCCAGGCACTGAGTAAACTTCCCCATAGTCAAAAAAGCCAAAATTCCTGCAATGGCACCAGCCTTTCAGCCACATATTTCAGAGATTTATTTTTCTGGTCCTCTCAGTGTCCCTTGCCAACACTGAAGGGAAAGAGGAAAACACCACCTGTACTCCTGCTCTATCAACTCACCACCCCGATTCCCTTCTTACAGCCCACAGGTTTCTCTCAGTGACTTCATTGCTTCCGGTCTGAACTGTCATTAAAGGATAATAATCAGAAGGTTGAACCAGACCAGAAAGGTCCCTAGGCTCTAGGGAAGCACCACACTTCTCTATGGGCAGGATCTGGCCAATATATAGGGCCCTCCATTCCTCTCAGAACAGAGATGCCTATGATAATCACCCCTCTTTTCTTCTTGACAAAGGCAGTCTTGAGGCATAGAGCCAGCTGCCTCACCCTAGACAGCTTTCTGGATGCACCTTCCACTGCATCCTCACTTCCCTCTTCCTCAAGATCCAGAGTCTCAAACCTATTTTCAGCTCTTGTGAGGCGCCATCTGGAGTACTGCATCCAGGCCTAGGGCCCCCAGAACAGAAAAAATGTGAAACTCTTGGAATGCGTCCAGAGGAGGGCCTCTAAGATGATCGGAGGGCCGGAGCACATCTTCTGTGAAGAAAGGTTGAGGGAACTGGACTTGTTTAGCTTGGAGAAGGGAAGGCTTTGGGGAGACCTCATTGTGACCTTCCAGTACTTGAAGGGAGCATATAAAGAGGAGGGGAATGGCTGTTTATGAGGGTGGATAGTGATAGGACAAGGCGGAATGATTTTAAATTGAGACAGGGGTAGTTTAGGTTAGAAATTAGAAGGAAGTTTTTCACTCAGAGGGTGGTGACACACTGGAACAGGTTGCCCAAGGAGGTTATGGATGCCCCACCCCTGGAGGCATTCAAGGCAAGACTGGATATGGCTCTGGGCAGCCTGACCTAATGATTGGCAACCCTGCACATAGCAGGGACATTGAAACTAGATGATCATTATGGTCCATTTCAACCCAGGCCATTCTATTATTCTATTGCACAGGGGCAGCTGGGGAATCAATGTTGGTAGGGAGGGGGTTTACCTGTGATGCTGATATGACACCTGTTTCCATTCTTCCCCATCTCTTAGGTCCCATCTCTATGCCCAGCGGCAAAAGGGGAGGGGTCCACCACTATTTGGGATGTATCATCCCTGTGCCTTTCTCACAGGTATGGCAGGTAGTTACTTCATCAGTCTATTTCCTGCTCACAATCCCTGATGCTCCTTATGCTCTTAATTAATTAATACAAGATGTATTAATTAACTTAGATCAAGAGTTGCAGTGTGGAGATGCCCACATCAAAACACATGGACCCATAAATATAATTTCACATCCTTTTAGAAGCAATAGAAGGATATCAGAGTCATTCATCATTGTCCTATTTGCTGTAATCAATAGCATTATCTGCTCTCAAATTGTTCACAAATGCTTGAAAATAGCAAGTTACAGCCTGTTGGGCACCAGTAGAGCTAAATAGCTTCTAACTTAAAACAGGTGACCTGAGATGCCTCTATATTTTTCTCTTTTCGAAAGAGATTTCTAAGTGGCAACAGTTATGTGAAGTAATGACCAATTCAATGGCCACTATCTTGTCTTGGGATAAGTATGGAAGAATAGTCACATATGAGTTTGTGAATCCACCAACAATCCAAGATGTTTTTGTTTGTTTATTTGTTTGCTTGTTTTCCTGTCTTTCACTTTCCTTCTGATAGCTTACTCAGTCACTCTACTGTCTGTCATTTGCAGGTGAAGTGTTTTAGAGAAATGAAAAGCAGTGGTCTGGCACAGGGCCACCCACACACTCTCACAAAGAGTCCCTTAATCATAAGGGACTTTCACATCTCTCTGATCTGTGAGCAATTCCGAATAGATGCCAGAAAGAAGAACAAAGAAAATGGCATTTGAAAATTCCCTCAGTGGCTTAGTAATACTGCTGAGATGGCTTTTGCCAGATTAAACAGATATGTTCCTTTGGACTCTAAATATTGCTCTGAAAGCAATTCTCTGGGCATTGTCCAGAGTTTAACAGGGGTTGGGATACCAACAATTGAACTTTGAAGTGTCTCTTCAAATTCCAGTAGAGTTGACTGCGGAGACAGCTAGAATGTTCAGGTCTTCCTGGACAAGGAGAGAGATGGCAGTTTGATTTCTTTGCAATTGTTGTATCTGAAGGACTTGGTCAAAGCAATTCCAACATAACAGCTTATTTCTAAGATGCTTAAAAATAGCAGGTAGGTATGGGGGTAGTGAACTAGCTGATATTTTTGAATGATGCCAACATTCTGCACAGCATTCTGACACTTCAGGAGAACACTACAGAAGCTGCAACACATTAGTGAAGCTTGACAGGATAAGGATCTTTCTTCACTTGCCATTTTGTTTTGAAATGACAAGAAAGCTACAGGTGATACAATATTTCAAGTTGAGGATTCTGATACTCGCATGAAGCATCATTGTATGCAATCCTTTAAGTGATGTCAACAATACAACATACAACTACATACAGGCAAAAAAATATATATATATGTTTTAAAAATCTCAGAAGAATCATATTTTTAAAATGGATAATGCTTTAGCTTCCTACGTGCCAATACTCACCTACATAATTCCTCTGAGACACACTCGAATATTAAAAAAGCCCATTTGCCTATCTACATTCATTCAGCTGAACACTCATCAGGATCACTTTCTTGTCATGTTTCTAGTATTTGGTTTAATTTCATTACATTCTCTGAGATATTCATCATAAAGAAATAACAGAATATAAAAATGCAGTGTAATACTTAATTCCAGTCCACTTGTATCGGTAAATCAAATTAATGTCAATCTGGAAATTTGCTTTGAGTTATTAGTGAATATATTCACTCTTTCCAGGCCTTATCAGCTTGTGCAGAGTCTCAGCTTTAAAAAAAATTCTGTAAAGAAGGTCTCAAAACTATAAACTGAATGAAACCAATGCAGTTCTTGTTTTTTCTAAATCAGCAGACAGACGGCTGTAACCCAAAGATTTGACAGGCTGTGGCAGAGTTAAAACTGAGAAGAGTCTTTTGTCATGTTTTCCTGCTGCTATTCAAAACCCTCTGAGCAGTAGGAGACTGACGAGAAGGAGATTAATTTTGTTCTGAAGCAGTTAAGACTGTGGAAAACTGAAGAAAGTAAACACTATAGGAATGTTTCATTCCTGTAAATCAGCACGTGTGATCTGGGGAGATGAATTATCATACTAGCTACTTATTTCAGCCAGACTTCATAATGCCTTTACATGTTTGTTTTTCTGTTTGTTTTCATTCCTTGATTACTCTCATTTTAGCAGTAAAAATCTGGGAAAACAGACCTGAATGTCTGTTTTAATGTATTACATTGTTCCATTGTCACCTACAGAGAAACAGCACTTTCTTTCGCTCTTTGGAACAAGGTGGAAGAATAATTAGACTACCATGGGAACACAAGCTAGATTTCTGCAGAGAATGTGAGGAATGTACACTGTAACCACATAACTGCCAATTCAGTTGAATCTAGATATGACTGAAATGAGACAGAAAGAAGATGAGCGTGGTCATGGAGGCAGTCTGAAGCTTGTAGATAGGAAAGAAGAATTAAATAAATGGATAAAGGGTAAGATCAAGACTGTATGAGAAGCCAAGGAAAAAATGAAAATCCATTCCTATTTACTAATGAGAGAAAAAGAAAGTGATGAGAAGAAGGAGGTGTTATTAGAAAGTTGGGAGAAAACTCTGGCAGGTCTGCACAGGTGCGGAACTAAGAATGCTACAGAGAAGAAAATTGAAAAAATAAACTTTCTAAGAAAAAACGATCCCTGGTTGAGTACAATCAGACAAATCTCTTTTGGGGATGAACCAGGATTCAATAGTGAATTGTACTATTGCAAGCAGAAATTGATCACTTGTTTCAAGTTTACATTTTAAAAGATATAGGATGAAAGATAAACAATAGTCTCCTGCCACAGATGGACGAATCTTACTCCAGATTAGATTTTGTCGTTGCCTTTACCATACAAAATGTTTCTATGATACTAGGAAAGTTCTTAAACTTAGTATAAATAAGCAGTTGGAGTGAAGAGAATAGGTTGCTTTTCAATTCAATAGAGAGAAATCGGCATTTGCCAAAGATGTTATGTTTGAAACATCATCCTCCTGATAGGTTGAATCACTTCCTTTTAGTACCAGTTCCTTTAACTATTTGCCATTGACTAAAAACCATGTCTACATAACTTCCTCTAAAATAACATTAAATAACATTGAAGTCAGGAGATTTTTTTCTATCATTTCTGTTCTTTATTTCCCATATGGTTTATTTAGGGTCAGAAAGGTGAGACTGAGTATGCAGCTTTGGCATACACTCCACTTCTCCAAGGCTGCAGAGGATACTAATACCCTTTTGATTCTGCACTGAAGAATAAATGTGTTAATATTTGTAAGGCATTCCAATACATTTGTGATAAATGTCATAGGAAATTCCCCAAGAAAATAGTTCTGCCTTCAATAGAGGTATGAACACTGCAGCAAATAACATCAACAAAAGCAAAGAGAAAAATAAATATTGAGGTTAGCTCATTAACTTGGGTTGACTATTTTGTGCACTGAATAGGATCATGATTCTCTGGAAATAATGATCAATATATGGTTAGGTAATTAAAGACTGTATTGTAATTCCTACACACAGTGGGGCTGAATTGAGTTACCACTCACAGCATGAATATTGGCTTCTAGATGCTGAATTCTGCAACATTAAAATGATGATTAAATATTTGTTGTTCTTAGTATCACTGCAACTTAGAAACAGGTAGGGAAAGAGGATATCTTGCCAAGACACACTAAAAGTACGATATATAATTCTGCCAAGAGAAAGAAAATCAAAATAATTGGTGAAAACAAACATAGAAACAAAACAGCAACAACAAACAGACTATGTTTTCCATACATTTTTTCAATCACGTTTACCAAGTCTTTTCAAATCTTTTGGAAGCGTGGTTCAATTTTCTCCTGTTCATTTTATTTACGCACTCTTTATCATAGCCTAGGAGTTTTAATTGCTTCTTCTCTTTATGAATTAAAACAAACTGACGTTACAAAATACATTCAAGCTTCTGTTTTTCACTCTCTGTTAAACCCATCACTGGAAAACATTATTTTTGACAACACTTCCATTAAACTAAATGCATATTAGTTTGACATTTCCTCACATTTTTCAACACTCAGTTTAGTTTCTATTTTTAAACCTCATGGATTTCATACTGAAATGTTTCTCTACAAAGGAACACTTGGCTAAGTTTTCATGCTAGTCCGACTGGCAAGAAACATCAACAGTGTTCAGGACTGACTCTCTCCACTCTTTGGAAAGAAAGAAAAGTGGGCCTATGCGTACACTGAAAAATCTGAAAGTGCTGTGATTGGAAGTGACAATATGGCTTGCATGGTAAGGATATGTTCTGAATGTGCAGCTTCAGAATTGTTTACTAATTAAAAATGTTTTACCAGGGAGAAACCTGTTGAGATTTTCCTCTCGTTTCCTAGGGTGCAGAAGCGTGAAATCATGGATGCATGTGCTATAGTACCATAATTTGCTTCTGTCAGTTTAAATGAAAAGGTCTGAAATTAATTTATGAAATTCACTCACAAAATTTTTACCCATAAACGCAATTTAATTTCATAGTAGACTGTGAAAATATAACCACCTGTCATGAACTTTTAATCTGACATCAGAGTTCTTTCTCTTATATCCCATTCCATGTCCTCTTCAGACTGGGGAAGTTGAGGTATCATCCAATTGACATTGAATTCCTGACAGCCAGCACCAAGGAAAGTATGTTGCTTGCATGAAGATAGGGCTTAAAAATTCACTTACGCACACTCCACTTCTTCTTTCTGCCTCCTCCCCTACATAAAGTAAGCTTAGGCTGTTTTATCTGGTATTTACTGTGCTAAAACAAACAGCTAGATAGAAAGATCTTAACTATTGAGGCAGAAGAGAGAAAGGATATTTTCAAGCAATAACAGATAGAGATGTTACAAAAGGGGACTAGTATCACTCTTATTGGTAGTAGAATAAAGTCACTCATCTGTGAAATGACTCATAATTAGGATGACCTCATTCAAAACCCAGTTACAGTAAGATAGCAGATAGGCAAATCAGAATCATCTGTTCTTTAAAGACAGCTAGCGTGTAGTATCCATCTGTTAAGAGATACCACCTGTTCTATCAGTTCACTGTATTGCTTCAAGTATGAAGCAGGGAAGACAATTAAATAGATCCATGTGCAAGACTTTCACAACAGGTGAACGCTTATTCTCTGCTACTCGGTGTCGCATCTTAGCAAGGAAAGAACAGAACAAATCCAGAAAAACTTCATCTCTCCCCTGCCAGACTTCACCTCTTGAATTAATAGTACAGGAGGCACTGAACAAATGTAACACAGTCTACATAAAAAAGTAGGCCACCTCTTATCACCACAGGGTCATTAGAGTTAAATATAATAAAGTTTTTCATTGCATTCCTCTAAGCTAATGCTAAATTTTATGTGCCCATGCCCACCTTCACCTCAAAGGGCTCAGTTACACATGTTAATTCAATAGCAAATAATAAATTGCATCCATAATAAGTGATTAATAATATATGCATGCATATACAAAATATAAGTTTCAGTGTATAAAGAAGTTATACTCTTTGATTCATATTCTAACTGTACAGCTGGAAACAAGTATTTTCTTGTCATTGGGTAAAGTGTTTCTTTGCAGTCAGCAATAATCACAAGGAACCTTAATATGCTGTCTATGTGTACTAGACAAAAAATCTATTGGTAAATGTATAACCATTTTTATGGGGAACTGAGATATATCTAATCAGGGAAAATCTGAGATCTATATATCACGGGTGATTTACATCTATAGAATTCCTCAGAGAGGTTTAAATCTTGCAAACCTAAAATAGGATTGGATATAAAACTTGCATACAACCCAAGATCTCTTCAGTGTAGAGGCACTTAAATGACCTAAAGCTGGCATGAGACGTGAGTTGCAACCACAAAGCTGAGAAGTGATTTTGTAGCCTGGTGGCTGCTAAACACAAAGAATGAGAAAAACCTCTCATCATCAAAAGCACTGACAGGGAAATCACTTTTCCTGGAATCTAAAAAGTAGTGTGCCAGGCTGAGTAAGTTCTGAAAATCTGTGGCAAGACAGAATTACTGCATTGATTGCACTAGCAAGGGATGTGGCTCCCTTAGGTAGCATGACGTTGCTAGAATAACCCCAAGACATACTGGGCCATGTGTAATATTCAACAGAGCTGAAAAACAAAATGAGTTTTAATGTGTCTCAACAATATTCATTCTCTTCAGCTGAAGGATAAGCTTTCTATATGTTTTCTCATGCAATTCTATAAATAGAAATCAACAGTATATGTAGGTAAAAATGTGTTTGCCCTCTTCAATTTTTATTTGAAATTTTTGAGGTAGTGACAAACATGAATAATGCTGTATTGCACGGAAAAGATGGGGGAGATTTTCACAGCAATACAGTTTTTTTAATACAACATTTCTAATAGTCCCATATGATTACTAGGTGAGTATTTTTCTACTACAAGCCAGTTTCATTGTACTGTTTCATTTTTCCATTTTGAATAGAGCAGGAAGGACACTTCCAACCGTCAGATCTGCAGTGTCACATACAATATAGGTCTCATATGCATTATGACCAGAAAGGAGAAGGAAAATGTAGGATTCTGAATCAGAATATACAAGTCGCTTTGTATAACAAACTATGTATCTGTGTATTCTCCACCTTTGCCACTAACAGTCTAAAGCTGTGGTTACACAGAAACCCAGAGCAAGATGAAGAATAACATTCTACAGAATCATTTTATGTCAGCTGAAACCCCATCAGAATCCTAGTTTTGTTAGTTGACAATTATTCCATGAAGTTTCTTTTATATTTTTAGGTTTTTGTTCTGAGCTAAACTAAGTGATTTATATTCTCACAGTCAATATGGATGCTCAAGGAAAGTTTTGCATTCCTGAAAGATATGTACCTGTGTTTGATAACATAAATATATCTTGGACTTCCTTCGTTGACTTTATTTTGGCTAGGACAACATTCTTTTTCATCTCCAGTTCTTAAGAATGTTATAATCTCGATCCAAAGTATTCTGTGGATTTAGAGTTTGGGTTTGCATATAAATTTATCAATGGGAGGAAGAAAATAGTAAAAAATGAATTTGCCAGTTGCTTGTTATTTTGCAATTTTCTGATTCCTTATGTTTATTGTGTGAATTAAAATAATATTTAAGTAGTATTTATCTCTAGATTCCTTAATCTAGGTCTTTATATCGAAATCCTGACTAAACCTAAAGCACACCTTTTATATGACATTTAAAAAAACATTTCTTATCTATGCTTGTACAACTAAAATTCATATCCATCTTTTTATCTCGTGCTTTGATTATAGCAACACCTCTTCCTTACATTTTATGAAAAAGCAACCTCATTTCGTATACTTTTATTCAGAATCCTATCATAAAGATGATCTAAGTATTCCTGCCTATGTTTTAATGACAGTATATAAGGATTTGAAATTAAAAAGAGGGAAAAAAATAAAGCTTATCCACAAAATCCTTCTTCCCTAAATGCACATTTGTTGATCTTCAAAAGGCATTAGGCCCTTCTCACTACACAGGGACAGCAGAGCTAGCCATGCCGTGTCCTGCATCATAAGACCTACCTGCTGAGCAATCCTTCAAAGCAATATCAAAAGTAGTCATGCTGCTAAGTGAAGGAAAATACATGGAGAAAAGGATGACAACAGCTGGGGTGAAATGCAATGATGATGCCTCTGTACGTTTCTTGGGAGCAAAATCTGGTTTTCATTTACCTTCATTTTGCCTCTATACATCTAAGTGTCACTTGGTATATGTACACAGAAAGCAAACATACTTCTATGCAATCAAAATTATCCCACTGCTGAAGCACTTTCTAATTAGCTTCTGTTCCATAGTAGTTTTTCAGCAAACTTCAGTGAAGCCTCCAATTCCAGACTGTAGTGAATAAAGCATACTGCTCAGTGTGTCATCTAGGACATTCCACCTTTGTTTTAGCAGCACTTTTCACTGGTACATGTAGAGTTCAGAGTAACATAAGCAATCCTTTTGGAAACTCACTTACATTCCAGTTTCCAGAATCTCCTCAACTCAACTCACAATAAAGGACTTATTCCTTCGAGAATTGAGGCACAGTAATAAACTTTTTAAGAGAAAAAAAAAATAACAGAATCTGGTCATGGTGTATACAGCTAAACCAAAGACTCTCAGAAAGAACCAACATCCTCTATATATAACAGATTTCATTCTTGAGAAGAAAAACTGAGGTTTTGGCACACCACACCCTCAAATGTACTATTTAGCATACATCTTTTAAGTATGAGTTTCAACAGTTATATAGGGTTATACAGGCTATATTAGGTGCAGCTATTTCAGGTTCCTTTGTCTGGCATGCAGTAGCAGGCTGAATCCCTGCACAGCACTGGGATGCTCATAGGCTTTTTCTCAGACTGCAGCCAAGCAGAAGGTTTAGCTCAGTGTTTATCACTGTGATCTGTGACACTGTTATTAGCTTTATCATATTTCAGGAGCCTACATAGTTTCATATGGTTTAAGGTGAGAGGGGACTATTAGATCATCTGCTCTGACCTCCTATATATCATAAACCATTAAGTTTCACCCACAAGCTCCTAAATTAAGCCCAAAGACTTTAGTTAGCACTTCAGTTCTCAGAAGACTATGCTTTTTGCCAAAGGCAGACAGAAAATGAGAAAAACAGATGC
The DNA here is from genome assembly GCA_028571105.1 of Tragopan temminckii. Taxonomy (NCBI): domain Eukaryota; kingdom Metazoa; phylum Chordata; class Aves; order Galliformes; family Phasianidae; genus Tragopan; species Tragopan temminckii. The sequence goes on along the minus strand of JAOWBP010000001.1, from coordinate 131,731,396 downwards.
CCCCAGTCCAGACTCCTCTGCAATGGCAGGCAATTGATTAGATGAGATAAATGATTTATACACACTTTGTCTAGTGTTAAGAAGGTACTTGCTGTAGTGGCTAAGAATCGGGAAACATGAATTTTATTCCTTGCTTTGCCACTGTCCTGGCTGCTGACTTCAGACAAGCCTTTTCCCCTTTATATGCAACGGTTGTCATTTTTGGGAAAGTTGTACTTAAAATGTTCTTCCTAAATGCTTATTATTATTTTACACTGTTTGTGGAGAGACTTAATACATACAGATATGGACCTCTTGTCTTTACTTAAATAATGCTTTGTTAGGTAAATTCTGAGTCACAGTCTACTAGCATGACAGTTCACTTTCTTGTTTCTTTGTTCAGACTCTTTAAGAATTTATACTGGGCCAACAGGTAGCAAGTTCACAACCTTCAGGTTCTTCACCCTGCCCTTTTCCATCTGTTAATGTCACGATTCACCAACAACTGCTACCGTAAATGAGACGGTCTTTTCGCTTAAGCAGAGTTAAAAGCCCATATTAAGGGGAAAAAAAATGCAGGCAGAGGATTGTTATAGGATTACTGAGATATGATAAGAGCAATTCAACTGCAGCAGCACAGTTTCACCTTCTAGTAATTAATGCTGATGAAAAAAGCTGGCACAAACTGAAAGTTTTATTCTATATGCATATTGCTTACCAAATGACAGTGTAATTACTTGTACAAGTTATTTTCTAGAAGTATATTAAACATATTTTGAAGAACAAATGTTGGAAGCATTCATTTTCTACTGTAACAGTGAAATAACTCAGTGTTTTAATTTTGCTGAAATTTTGTTTCAGAGAAGCAAAAAGCTGACGATGTCAACTGTCTTTAATCCTGTCTTCTAAAACTGCTATTCATGAAGTTGAAAGGGATCTACTAGGTTAGCAAATCCAAAACCATGCTGTCACAGGCAGCCACAAGTCAGCCTGTTCTATTTTGTATTTATTCTGTGTATCACAGTGCAAAATAGAATTTAAATAAAAGTGATTAATCTGTTTTTTTTTTTTTTAATCTCTTCTTATGAATTTTCAGATTTAGATGCAATTCAGTAGGAAGACACATTTCAAAAGCTTGAGGTCTCCTTGAAAAAAAAAAAAAGTTCTTCAAAGAGCTGTAATAATAAACACTTCTTATAAATGGCAGGCTTTGTATAACAGTTCTTCTACTGCTCCAAAAAATCTTTCAAATAAATCTGATAGGACAGCAAACAGGAGAAAGAACTAGTAGCAAATAGTAAATGCAGTTCTCACTGTTCATCTGAGAAGAGAAGCTAGCAGAGAAACACTATGTAGGTTTGGTGTGAGTACCACAATAAAAGCATAAAGTCAACTCAGTAGAATATGCTTGCATCTCAATTCATGTCTAGGTTAGTTCCATGCTGAAATCCCTGCACACTGAAGTTAGAACATAACTCCATTTTCTATGTCCATACTGTGTATCTGACAGTTTCTGCGTGCCACGCATTTTAGATTACAAGCTTTATGCTAAGCTGCATCTCCACCATACATGCCCGTGTTAAAAACTTCACTGAATTTATTATAAACCAAACTTCCTTTTGAGCCATGGGGCAGGAGGTTTAATGCCAAAGCTTCCAAGGTGTGGCATTCAAAGTGATCACATCTGGAAGAAATGTGCAGTGTTGTTCTTTATTATTCTTTCCTAATTTGATACTTCCATTTTTAATTCAAAGTTGGAAAAAGACAGAGAGAAAGAGAGAAAGAGAGAGAGAAAGAGAGAAAGAGAGAAAGAGAGAAAGAGAGGAAGGAAGGAAGGAAGGAAGGAAGGAAGGAAGGAAGGAAGGAAGGAA
>JAOWBP010000001.1:131713902-131729446 GCA_028571105.1 Tragopan temminckii | reverse complement strand
GGACCCTCTCCAACAGCTCCCTGTCTTTCTTGTACTGGGGGCTCCAGACCTGGACACAGTACTCCAGATGGGGCCTCGCAAGAACAGAGTAGAGTAGAGGGGGACAATCACTTCCCTGTCCCTGCTGGCCACCCCTCTTCTGATGGAGCCTAGGATACCATTTTCTTTCTGAGCTGCAAGGGCACACTGCTGGCTCATATTACGCTTTTTTCAAGACCCCCAGGTCCTTCTCCACAGGGCTGCTCTCAAGGACCGCTCCTTTCAGTCTGTATGGATGCATGGGATTCCTCTGGCCCAAGTGCAAAACCTTGCACTTTGCCATGTTGGACCTCATTAGGTTCACCTGCACCCAACCTTTCAAGCCTGTTGAGGTCCCTCTGAATGGCATCCCATCCTTCCACTGCGTCAACCACACCACTCAGCGGTTACTCATTCCTTAAATCAGACTTTTGTTTTAGCATATACCAATACCAAAAGCATCAGTGGGCCTAAACAGACATAGGTATAAGCGTTGATGGCAGTCACAGTCATCAGTTTTCACCTAGTATGCAGTCTTGCCATTCTTTTAATCTTTTAACCATTCTAATGTTTCCTTCCAAGGCTGAGTAGTCCTCTTCCCTATCTAGCCTTTTGAACTCACTTCTAAAGACCTGCAGTTTCTTGTCTTGGATGGCAGCAGGAGCAAGCAAGTTCAGACACATTAAGTGCTAATTTCAGAAAAGCAATGGGATAGGTTCCCCTCTTGTTTCCCATACAATGGCTCTGCCATCCAATTTACACTCCACTTAGCTTTAGTGCAGGGGGAAAAAGAGAGGAGAAGAGACCAGATGTAGTGCAGTAGCTTTTCTAAAGCAAGATAGTTTTATAATCCTCACTGTAAGGGGGTACCAAGAAGATGTGAGAAGATAGCAGACTCTATCTCTGAGAGTGTCTCTCAGCTTTTATTTAACTTATTAAACAAACAAATGCATGGACTAAAACTGAATTTAGACTTCAGACTATTTTATAACTCTTCAGTAGGCTAATTCACCATCTTGACTCCAGTTTTTCTTATTCCTACTTGCCTGTAGCTAAATGTGACGGTAAGATTCTGTGTGAGGTATGAACTTGTGTTTAATGAAATGGAGGAAATGGCTCAAAGGCAAATGTACCTATTTTAGTTCACACAGAGACTCATATTATGAAAACACAAGGATAGCTATGGACAGTGATTTATCTAGAGAGAAAGCATTAACACAAGCATTTCTTCCTACACCTGAGGATGTTCAGCTATGGACTCCAATATGAGTATGAATAGCAACTTTTGAGGAAGCAAAATAAAAGGAAGAATTCTGTAGAGGGTATGCCTGCAAGGTTAAACTATCATCACCCACTGGGTGTAATGACAGTGACACTATAAAACCAAAGCTTTTTGCACGAAAGGCTTAGTTCCTCCACATGGGACCTTATCATATGACCAAGTGTAATACAAGACAGTCTTGCCATTACTCTGAACTTTAATCATAATTAAACCTCTGCCATAGAGATATTCCTAGTTATTACTGGAATTATGGTATGATTTAATACCCCTGACATCATTTGACTAAACCACTCCAGTATTAGGTTTATTAAAACGTGAAAACTCAGGTATTTATCAGGCAGATTTACCCATATAATATTAAAACACTGAAAAGAAGAAAGCTATCTTCAAGAAGCATTACTGATAGACACTATTACCTCCAACAATTTACAACTGCTTCACAATTTTTAATTAATATCTTAGGGCATAATAGAATATTCTACTTAATTTGAAGGTCATCTTTTTTTCTTTGGCATAGAAAAAGGGATGACCTTCAAATCACATTTTCTTCTGTTTCTCACAGTTTTTAGAAAGTTATTACTTTGTATTATGTAACACATATTGATAATACTTATTAATGAGATATAAAAATAAGGCAACCATTATTTAGTTTCCTAAACATACATCAGAAAACATAAATATTGTATCTGTCTAATTTTAAACCATTGCAATTATTGCATATATTCATCCACAGCGTACTGTAGGCTTTCTCCCCAGAGCAGTTCTAGCACTTCACTAACTATATGCTATTCCTCTTTATCTCTTTGAAGAAAAATGAATCACATCCACAGCTTGCAGCTATCAAAATGTGATTTATCAAGCATTTTCATAAAAGTGTGTATTTCCTCTTCTTTACACTAGGAGGCACATTTTTCCTTCATACAGTTTCATCTCACAGCTGCTGCATGAAACTCTTAGATACATTTAACAATTTCAATCTAAATTTAAGTCCCTGACAACCTACAGTAAACCACACTGAAAAAGAATTTCCACTAACAAGGTTTTGTTTGATGCTGATGAAAACCACGCTCATAATAATGAAAAATGACATTCTGCACCGGACTGCTGACAAACAAAAACATAGTTTTCTTTAGACTGACTGTGGAAGAAATAACTCACATCAAAATACATCAGACACCTGTACATTTTTAACAAAACTGATCATAAAAGATGTTTATGTTAATAGAGCATTTATTTCATGTTAAACACATTACAAACCGCTTAAAACTGGATTTTTCATAATAAAAGATCTTAAGTCGTACAACTAAATACGATTTTCTTTTCTTTTTTCCGTTTTTTTTATTTGTGTATTTTTTGGTTTTATTTTTTGGTCAGTTGGTTGATTTGTTAATGGGGTTGTTAATTGTTTAAGGCCTTGAAGAAACTAAAAGGTAAATAACTTTCATCAGATGGTTGATCATTGGAATATCGTCATTTGATTTTTATAGGAAATATAATATGCATTCCAAATGCAGAAGTGTTTATATGGAGAACATGTGAGTTCAGAATTTCACAAACCAGAGAAAGTAAAGCTATCCAAATTACACAAATATGTATGTACATAACTACATATACATACATCGCAGATTACATACACATGTATGTATCTGTATGTATATATGTTCAGATTATTCAAAAACAGTACTTTCCAAAAAAGTACAGATTCTCCTTTACTGTGTGTACTTTGGTTTTATAACAAACTATAAGAAGTGTAATATGTGCAGTGTTCTCCTTCTGTTTGTCATCACGGTTGAAAAAAAAAAGAAGAAAAAAAAAGTAACCAGGTAATATTGTGCTATTTTTCCATTTCTCTTGGCCCATGCTTCCGGCAGAGTCATAGTCAGCAAGACAAGGCTAAGATTCTTAATCACTGCATTTAAGTTCAATAAAACACTGTAACATACACAAGGCTTGCCTTACTAATCAATAACATATGCAAAATTAAATCATTGTAACCATGGCTCTTGAATAACGAGACCTCCTGTAGTAAATTTGTATTACTTGTTATTATCACCTAATAATGCATAACAAAACTAAATACTTGTGTCACTCCGTAGTAATATGCTGTTTTTAAACAAACTGAAGTGTTGCTCACTGGTGAGACACATCCTAAAAAGCATAACAAAGTGCTAATGAAATAAAGGTAGAATTAAGTAAATTACAACTGATAGGTCACTGTAGTTGCCTGACAATTGATTAATATATATCATGCAATGCTGAAATGAAAAAGATATCTTAGTGAACAGAATGAAACACTTGAGGGGGAAAAAAAGAAAAAAAGAAAAAAAAAAAAAGCATTTAAGTATAAATTTGGACTGCACACATCACTATTCAAGTTCATATAAATTTAATTTTTTTCTTCATATTTGCCTTTCCCTCATAACTAGTGACAGTGAGTGGCTGACACTGCTAGTGTTTGCAGTCTCTCTCCGTTCCAGTTTCTCCCAATGAGAAAGATTGCTGCTTTAAGATTAGTCTGATGAGTGTATTCTCATTGTGTATGTTTTTTTGTTTTTTTTTTTTTTTATTACACCATGCAGTTGTTTCTGTCTCTTCTGTCTCTGTGGAAGTTAATGGTGGCAAGAAAATAAGATAGTAAGATTTCTCATACATTCATGTAATAAGTTACTGAGACTTTTAACTCCCGCATACACTTTCAACATTGCAGGTTTTGAAGTTTTTGGTCACTGTTCAAAATTGAATTAAAATAGCAACATACTAATGTTGAGAAACAATGGATGGATTTTTATTTGCACAACTTCAGAGTGTACAACAACAAACCACATAATTTACTGAGCATTAAAGCCATTAATCAAAATTGCTCTCACCCTGAGGCAACAACTTTACCATCAAGATTAACCCATTTTCCCATGAACTGCAGCAAACTTTCATAAAAATACTATAGGAAAAGTCTGTATTTTTTTTTTCTGCAGATTTTATTTTTTGAGATCATTAGAAAATATTCTTGTAATTTTCTTCAGTTGAAATAGTTAAAATAATAATAAAAAACTATTCATCAACTGTATAATCTAAATGTACTACACATACATGGGAGTATTAGTAGTCTTCATTAAGATTTTTACCTTATATTATAGTAGTATCATTTACCTCAGAATTCCCAAAGTATTTTCATAAACAGAAATCTCCCTTAAACAGTCACTGAAATTAAACTGTCTCTTCTTATTGCATTTCACTGCAATAAAACTGGAAATTAAGATTAGGAGTGTCAAGGTATACAATGTTAAGATAACACTATGTCAGTTACATTAACCATGAAGATATGTAAATGCCCAGAGAGCAATTCTGTCCAATCACCTTTTTGTCCAATCTTCTGAAAAATGTCACAGGATCTTCAATAACCACAAACTGCTTTATACTCCATTTCACTTCTCATCCAAAAATGTATGCCTCCAGTACCAAAATAACTTTTGGCACAATGCCTGAACAATAACTTGATACTGAATAAGATATAAAAGTCAAATCCATCTAATGGGCAACATCATTCCTTTCCTGCTTTGGGTTTTTCTAGGATGATTTCTGTCATGTTAACGACCACATAATTCCCCTTGTAGTTTGTGAGATTTTATGAGATATAGACTACACTGTTTCAATGTCCATTCTAATTCATTTTGATAAAAGGTGAAAAGCTTGCATGTCAATACTTCACTATTCATTAGTAAAGTTTGATTGCTATATTTTCATAAATTTCTCATGAATTTAGCATTCCCAAGACTAAATTGGGTATAACTACAGACATAATAAAACTTTTCTTATAGCCTTTAATAACATTTATTCACACTGATGTTCCGATACTGTCTGCATTAGGGATGAATAGCTCTTTGTCATAGTTAACGTTCTGCATTTGAACAACAAGCTTCACAAAAAAATTGTAAAAACACATTTTTAGTAACTTGACACAAAGTTTACTGAGCGCATTTCTCTGAACTCTTCTATGAATTTTATGTCGCATTCTGAAGAAATGGGCAACTCAGAGTCTGCAAAGCCAATGTGAAAGTGTCATCCAGGCAATGATGCCTTAAAACCCCTCTCTGATCTTGTTAAATTCTTCATGCAGTCAGAGAATTAAAAGGATAATTCCGCTTAAGGCCCTCCCTCACTTAAACAAATGTACATTCTTTGCTCCAGAGTCAATGCATTCATAGTTGCTAATCTATTGCAGTTCTTTGCATTCCTACAGACTTAAGGTTTAAGGTGATAGACCAACAATACTTCTGTGTAGAGGAGAAAAAAGTCAGCTATCAGATACAGAAAAAAAGGAAGGAAAAAGGGAAAAATAGAACAAAATTCAGACAGGAAAGATTTTCCTTTTTTTTTTTTTCCTTCCCTAGAGTTTTATAGTTTTATCCAAAGTATCCTCTTTATACTCCCATAAAAAAAGTATGAAAAAAAAATAAATAAATGCTACTAAGGTCAATAGGCCACAGTTTACGTTCTCATTTACCGTGACTTAAATGTAATTCAAATCCAATTCTGCCCAAATGAGAACATGGGTCAGAATTTTGTGCAGAAGATCCCAGGGCCACCTTCCTTCCCTGTTGTACAGGCTCACTGAAAATTTAATCATCTATAAAAAAGGGAGAAATGTCAGAGGAAGAAATTAATCCTTATTTCTGTACTCCCGAAATGCAGGAGAATGCAAGTTCAATTACCTTCCAAGAGTAGAGACAAGGCTTTTAACCTTTGTCTACACATTCTAAACAGAAGGCTTAATGGCAGTGTTATTGCCCTCTTCCAGTTTTCAGTATGCCCAGGTCTCTATCTTCCAAAGCCAAAGAACTAGTCACAGCTTTTGATAAGACTTCATTTATTCTTTATTCTTTTTTTTTTTTTTTTGGTACTGACTGTCACAAACCCTGCAATCATGTAAATTTATTACAGCAAAGGAAAGAAGGAAAAAAACAAAACAAACAAACAAAAATTCCCAAAGTAGGTACATACTTAGTAGTTGCATTAAAATGCTCAAAAAAAGTAGCTCATGCCATTCCAACTTAACAAAGAAACCCTATGATTCTTACAATAAGAAGGGGATATTATAGATATGGGATTGAAAATTGGAATTGATGCATTTTTCAGCACTTCAGTGATTTACTAAATTAGTCTAACAGATAGGGCAACCTCCAAAAGCCCATGCTAAATGATATCAGCACTGCAGACTGCTTCATAAGATTTCCTTCTTTCCATCCATTCTCACCATGCAAAACTGTCTGGAGCTGTTTTTTTCTCATTGGACATGTCTCTGTTTCTTCAGATGAATTACAACATGAGGAACTTCAGGCAAACTACATTATCTCCTACCACGCATTATGAGCTAAACAACCAAATATTCATGCAGGTACTTAAAAATATCTAATTACAAAGCTGAAAGGGAAGGAAAAAAGTGACCAAAGCAATTCAGGTAAGGAAAGTTCTGTCAGTGACTCACCCGAGTTGGGGTCGGAGTTGCCATCAGCTTCAGTCCTCTTGTCTGGTGAGGCCTGGTCGTAGAACTCATCCTGCGGCTGAACCAGAGGGAGAGGGTGTGAGATCAGGGTTCCACCACCCACCGGCTCGTGGTCTCCCAGACCACTGTCACTGCAGCTTTCCTGGGAGCCATCGGGGAGGTGAAATGTAACACGGCGCTGGGACTACAAAGAAGAGCACAGGACATGCTGATTAGTGCTCTTCTTTTCTGTTCTCCTGACTTTTTTAAAAAAACTTTTGAAGTACAAGTAGTTTCCTGGCAATGCTTGAGAGGCAATTGAGTTTGCTGGTGATTTTTTAAATTTATTTTTATTTTTGCTTGCTTTTAGAGCAACCCAGGGAAGACAGTAGACAGCAGACAAAAGTGCGCACGTGCTCATCTGTGAAGTAACCTTCTCACGAGAAAGTGATCAGTAGGCCTTTAGGTATGTTTCTCATCATTTAAAAATCGTGATCTATGAACACTTCCTGATAAGCAGAAATAAACATTGGCAAACTTATGAAAAGCAAACATCGGCAAATGTAATAAATATACACTCCTGAGTTTAAAACCCAAATGATCACTGTTCATATTATTGAAATTAAAAAAAAAAAAAAAAAAGACCACCAAGTTAAACAACAAAAAAAAAAAAGTATGTTTTTACTTTGTCATCTTTCAAGAATTGAAGGATTTATATGGATATTGAGCTGATATCAGCACTCTACCTAATACAGACACTTAGCTCTGATAATGTAACTGTGAAACTGCACTGGTCAACAATGAGTTACAGAATACAATGATGGAATGTGCAGTTATCACTTCTGTAAGAAATATAAAATAACAAATCAGGTATTTTTCTCAAAGCAACACGGAGAATGGCAGCCAGAATTGTAATTTTTCCTGAGCTTCTTAGGAAAAGAAAAAAGTCACTGCAAAAGTAAAAAAAAATAAAAATAAAAATCCACATTGTGCATTTGGTTTAGTTAATCATTACTGTGAAACTCTCATGTGGAGAAATAACCTGACTTCATGAGTTGTGGCCACAGTATGATGCAGCAATTCCCCATGAGCTCCAGAGCTGTTAGCATTACTGTGAGTTGTTTAGCACAAGCTAACTGTGGCATTCATGAAAGGAATATAACAGGTCTTCAAGGATCAGAATGCAGCATTTCTGAAGTCTCAGAAACAACTAGTTCAAGGCCATCTCAAGAGGGAGGTTAAATTAAGTTAAGCACAACTTTCCTCAAAAATGAGTTTCAGCAGCAGGGAGCCTTAGCAATCTGGTTAGCTAGAAAGATTTAAAGTGAAGAGATTCACAAAGTTTGCAGTAAGTTTAACAACTGTTTGTTTAGTGCTTTTTTTTTTTTTTTTTTAAATGAGAAACCCTTGAGTTAATGGTATTAACTGTATGTTTGCTTATTAAAAACTATTTGTTAATGGTAATTGCTACCATTTTACAGGATGATCAATATTTTCTATGCGGCTTCCTTTTATTCATTTCCCTTGGGTAGACACAGATACTTGATTAAGTCAATTTTTGATTACTTTCGTGTAAGTCAGTATAGAAATAAATGTACTATTTGCTCTTGGCTGTGATTTTATAATTAGTATTTTACTTTTAAGTTCCTTTTCTAGCTTCAGGATTGGAATCCAGCTTAAAAAAAAAAAAAAAAAAAAAAAAAAAATCAGATCCTCTGAGTCACTGAGCTGTATTAGTTTATACCAACAGAAATCTTAACTCTATATACTGTCAGTAAGCATTCTTTTACTTCAAACTTCAGTACTTTTTCTTCCAGTATTTTCACTATGGAATTGTCACCCTGAACAACTTTTCTAATCACTAGCAGATATTTTTCCTTTAAATTTGAACAAGATATACTTAAGCAAATGGCTTAAAAAATTTTTCTCTTCCTACATTTATTTTCAGTAACCCAAATTTACAAATCTGTTTTTCCAAGGTTAAGAATTTATGTCACTAGTAAAATCAGTAAGTAGCAGAGGAAAAGGAGATTAACTTCTTAACCTAAACTAAACTAAAAGACTTTATAAGAAAATATGAATAACTGAGAAAATAAGTCCTTAAAGAGGGGAAATGAACATTTCAATATTTTGGAAAATGATTAAACTGTTGCACTTAATTTACCACCCAAATATACAGAAAAAAATAGGCAATTATACAAACGGACAGTTTCATGAGCTGTGTAGCAGAAATACCAATCTTGGTTACCAAAAAGCTCCTTATCCTAGCCAGAATCTGCTCTGACTCTAAATTGACAGTCACTTAGTAAAATGGCAGAGGTTGAATTCTGATACTGGCAACTTCTCAGTTTTGTGAATTTTTAAGCTCACACTTTGAATCATAAGAAAAAGATATAAGTTTGGTTATATGGTTTTCCAAGCGTCTCAGTAAAGACCCCACCAATCATAAAGAATTACAAAACTCTGAAGGTCACTTGAACAGTCATCCAGATTCAGAGGTGACGAAGGGGCAGAATGCAATCAGTCAGGAAACATCAGACTAAGCCATGCCATCAAAACACTGAGAGGATATGCCTTTCACAAAGAGAGACTCAAAGCCAGTGCTTAAGTTTAGACATACCACGTCACTCACAGGGGAAGACTGTCCATTCCATCAACTAGAATCTTATTAGTGTCTTAAAGAACGTTCCATGCAGCTGCCTGCTCCATGGGCCTCAGCCCAGTGCTGCTCTCACAGCCCATACTCTCTTCCCTCCGGCTGGCAGAGGCAGCAGGCCTGAAAACTTCCAGGCTCACCAGCACACAGCGCGCTTGTGGGTGCTTCAATCACCACTACAGCCCCTCTGCCTGTTTGGATGACACTACCTGGCTCTCCAGCTGTATCATATTCAAAGAACAGGCCCCTTGATACTCTAGACTGGTAAGCATAGGCCCATTTGTGAAGACACTGTGGAGAGGCACCAAAGAGCAATCTAAGAGATAAAGAGGTACCAAAGAGTCATATGTATACCTTGACATCAGTACCATCTATGGGGAAACTTAAAGACCCTCTCGCAAGAATCCCTCGATTGGTAGATGCAGGTGCACTGTTAGATTTAACATGTATGAAATAGGTGAGAACTTTGTGGAAATTGTATAATATTCATATGTTAAATGTATATAATGAGGGTGATTTAGCTCTGGGGTGTGCATGCCTTGTTGAGAGATGTGTCCACACAGTGCTGTGAAAAAACAGTGTCAGCTTTCTAAAGTATCATTTAGTTTAGAAAGTTTTCTTGGTTATGGTTCTTGATAACAGTTATATGCACACAGGTCCTGCCATGAGCTGCTACTGAGCCCTTGCAGTACTGACACACACAGAACAAGGAGTGAGATTACTCAGAGGGACAGTTAAGAGATTAAATGACAACACAAGACAGACTATGGTGATCCACCCCATTTTATACCCCTTTCTGATTGTTCCTCTTCTGTTCCTTCCAGCTTCCTTCCCCTAAACTTTCATTCATAAGCTTTGCACAGTCCCTCAAATATCCCAGATCCTCACATTCCCTTGTTTCACCCTTATCGTAAGTTACAAAGTCCAGGTTGGCCCTCTCCAAAACTGCTGGAAAAGTTTCCTAGTGGCACATTGCTTAGTGACTGGAAACTTTTGGTCCTTGGCACTGTCTCCCTTGTCTACGAAGTGTGTGTCCCTGGTTTATGGCCTCCCCTTCTAATTATTATTTAAATGTCCTTGATTAATGAAGCAGATGCTCTCACCTTCCACAAATCCTTACTGAAAGCAGGCTGAGTTAGAGCCTTACAATGCAAGGTTGTCCTTGCCTCTCCAACTCCTTGGACACATAAGATTCCTAAAATAACTGAACATGTTCAAACTGTTTTCTTAAAAAGCTATGCACTCACAAAAAGGCTTTTGCTTTCCAGGGCACATTGACTTTCTGTATATAATAATATCAGGGACTTCTTTCAGGAGAAAATCCTAGAGCATGCTTAGACTATATTTTCATCTGTTCCTCATGCATCCAAATGAAGCTTCAAATTTTTTTTTACCTAAATACAATTAATTTATTCTAAGAAATGTTGATATGTGGTACAACTCTGGGATCAGTGATAACAAGAAACTATAGTTTTAATTATACTACAGTATATTCAGGAGGAGTACATACAGCATGAGGTAGGGTTATGGTTCATCTCCACACCACATGGCCAACCTTCAAATCTACAATCTGTGACACATTTGATCATAAATCATCATTTTTTGGGGAAAAAAATGCAATACATGGGCTTTCTTTAGGTCTGATCTTTAATTGGAAAATATCACATCTTTGTTATGTAAAACTCAAAAGGAAAATTGAATTAAAAACATAATTTGTGTTAAAACAAAAACAAAAACAAACAAACAAAAAACTTGTGCCAAAGTAATTTTAGTATGTAATCCAGGACAATTTTATTCAATATGTCTTTGAACCTGGGCTGAGTTTAAAAATCAGAAAAACAACTGATATCAGATGTACTGAATCATTCTTCTATTAATCACATTTTGCAGCAAATTCCATAAAGCTCATCCAGGTGAACCATGACTTCACTCCCACAAGAGGTACACAGAAAAGAATAATTCTGTATCTTAGATGGTGACAAAGGATAGCAGACTGTAGTGTTGATAAAAAGAGTGTTGAAGCGTAATATGAACTTCTTTTTTTTTTTTATGATTCCAGACAAGGTGGTCAGCCAGCCGATACTTTTACAGTATAACAACCAAAAGTATATTAAATCAATCATACATGAAACTGGTCTAGCTACAAATAAAGAAGTAAACTTAACATCTGGTAATTTCTAACAACTGTAATTTGCAAGACTGATAGACATAAATAATAGCTGTGATTCTTGAAAATGACAGTAAGAACAAAAGCTCTTGAGGGGTTAGGGAGGAACGGATGGAAAAGGGTGGAGATACTGGTGTTCTTATTGGCACAGACACAGAAAAGTAGAACCTGTGCTTGGCGTAGCATATTACATCTTTCTTCATTAACACATTTTTTTTTTTTTTTCAAGATACTGAAAGCATTTTAAAAATACATCTTAGCTGCATCTTACTCTTCTGTCACATATTTCTCACTTCTGTTTTCTTGATGTAAGGAATTCTAATTGGAAATAATGTAAAAACTACAAATATCTGGAGCAGTTTCATAATTTTCCAATGCTGCGTGCTAGTCTGAAAACATAGTATATTGGACCAAAATACTTTATTTATGAAAATCTTAGCTTTATAAAATATATTCTGACACTAGAATTTGTGATTTCAATCCATACAAATCTATTGCTTTTGAAAGTAGCCTTGTGTATAAAAGACACAATCCTGAAATCCTTACTTAAGCAAAAGAATTTGTGGGTATTGGACCTCAGCATGGATTTCTATAATAGTTGGGCCAGTGTTGTTGGTAAGAACTAAACTTTGTTCAAATCTTTTTATATGTATCTTTAGATATAGCAAACGTGTGCCTTTAGCTAAGTCAGTATGTCCATTCTTGAAAGTGTTAAAGTGCTTAAGTAGAGAAGCTCTTAATCACAATGTGATGACTAAACCTGTTTTTGAAGATAGGAGCATCTTGAGAAAACATGTAGTTAATTAGCATGTCTAGCTGGCCTGTAGAAAGGGAGATTAGCCCTATCTTCAACTGACCAATGGTAAATTGAGACTGTGTCAGTGTAGTACATTTAATTATATTACATAAATATAAATTAAATATAAATAAATGTAATTAATAATATAAACAAATATAATTATATATGTATATAATATTTAATTATTATATTTAATATTTATTAAACAACGTTGCAAAAGTCCCAGGGTGTGCTAGCTTTGTGGAAGGCCACCTAGCACCCAAACTCATGCAACTTTGCAGTAAATCTCATCTCTATGTATGAGATTGGCTTACTGCACGCCAGGTAACAAATCCTCCAGTATTCAGACTATGCCAGTACTGGTGAGAATTTGGCAGTTTTTCCTGCTGACTTATTTTACAGAAACCATCAAACACTAGCAGAAAGTGGTTTGTAAATAATGTAAGTTATTTAGTTGACCTGAATGCTTTAAATCTGAAGTTGTGGAAAGACCATGCCACATCATATTGAATGCCTGAACTTTCCTATAGCAGATGAGTTACAAGCTGTGTTGTAAATAGAATTTTACACTGGAAGTATAAGCACAAGTTTTTCAGAACTATTCAGTGCTTCCATTGCATGTTAGATTCTAAAATGTATTTTACTTCCAATTACATACTCGAATCAAACAGAGTTACAGAAATCAGCATTAAGAGGAGATTTTCCATGGTAAAATTGCTTTATTTTGAAAATCAGACTTCAAGCATTGCATAGCTATTGTTTTGATTTTACTAATCAGGGAGCTAAGAAATAATTACTCTATTGTTTCTGCTACTGAATGTCTCTCACAACGACAGACTCAGCATGAGATGCTATCCATTATGATAAAACAAGATACAATTTAAAAAAAAAAAAAAAAAAAAACAAAACCATGAAACATTTCTACACGACCAGCTTAGCTGCTTTCTGAGATTAGAAAGCAGGTAGTTAAACAAAATGTCCACTTGTCCATTCAACATATTTGCATGCTGTGAGTCTTGATTCTCATTCACACCAAGTCAAATTAAGCTGTACGGAATGGATCATATGTTTGCATATCAGACTACCTAATCAAGCATGACACGTCTTCAATTGTACGTGAGATCTGTACATCAGAGGGGAACACTTGCAGCAACAAAAAATATTTCACCTTCCTTTCTGAACTATTATGCCATTCTTTGTGTTAAGGTGACAAACAAACATTATAAAATAAAAAATGAAAAGAAAGAAAACAATTTGGGAATATTTTCCTTATGTCAAAATTATTCACACTACAAAAGCTCAAAATACATAGAAAACATAGAAAAGTAATCTTTATGGAAAAGATACAGAAGAATCTATATATATATTTTTTTTTTTTTACACTTAAACACCACTCTTAAATAAAGAAGAAGAAAAATTGAAAATAATATCAAGACAAAACAGTAGAAAAAAATCCTATAAAATGATAATGAAGAAGAAGAAATTATGCACAAGTTTAAGAAAATGTTGTAAGGATGAAAGAAATAACTGTGCTTCTTTGGAGGTCCTCTGTGGAAAACATCTGTTTGGTAAAGTTTGTTCCTCTCAGGATTAAAACAAAGACTCTTGGTTCATGTACTAAAATGTGGATATAATTTTTTGATGATATCAAGCTTGTAATAGAAATGAAGTCACAAAACCGAGCTTAACAGTTTCAGAGGGGAGGAAAATAGGGTTTACAAAAAATATAGTGTAAACCCTTCTTTTCTCATAAGATTTCTCTAAGTGCCTATGCTGGAAGCACTTAGGGTGCACCTTTTTAATGCGGCAATTGAGTCATCTGGGATAGGAGATAATTTTTTCAACTAAAATACAACAGGAAACTTGAACAAACATATCTACATTTGTATTTGCTCTGGAAAGAATTGGCAAGGTCTCTGAATTAGCATATGGTTGCTGTATTAGTTTGCTTTGTAAACAAACAATAGCTGTTTTGTTTGTTTGCTATTATTTTCAGTTCTGATTGACTTAATAAATTCCCCTTATAATCTTCTATTTTCCAAACTGGAAAAATGAACCTTAAGTATTTTTTTCACTGTGACCTCAGAAAGTGTATTGTATATCCTGCAGGAAGGCCAAAAAGACCACAAATAAGGCTTCATATAATGCAGCCCAGTGATCTTATACATATTTTCTTACTTCATGCTTCACTTGAGCTTATGAAAGAATATTACTATAAAGTAAAATTATTCTCCTTTCTTAGTAAGAAGTCCTCCTTGCTTCTCTAAAAGAGTCTTGGCTCAATCTTGCACTTTCTGTACAAACTGTGCAGTAGTTTCCAGAAATTTGCTAAGAGAAATGGGATTCTTTTTTCTTGATTATGTCTAAATTAAGTTTGCTACAGCAGTCCTCATTCAAGGGTCCTACTTGAATCACAAGATAACCCATTCTCTCTTCTCATTTTGATATCTCATCCAGAGAACCAACGTGTCAGAGGTAGGAAAGGTTTCCATCAATTTCTCAGGCTAAGGAAAGGATGGGGGGAAAAAAAAACAAAAACAAAAACAAAAACAATTTATTCTATAGCTTCCTTCTAAGTTTTCATACCGTGCTGCACATGTAGGCAGTTTGAGTGGTTAGATATTCTCTTGTTTTCTCTCCCTAACATAACAATGTTAGTATCGATTCCAGAATGTACATTGTTGTTATGTCAGATCGCCGTTTGATTTCTTCTACTCAATTTCACTGTAGCAAAATGTCGTACAAATCAGTAAATTACACTGCAATATATTAAAAGGAAACATATAATCACCTCATATGTCTGTTACTATTTAGGCTGAAGATAACTGGCCCCATCTTCAGTGTGAAAAGGATGACTCAGATTGTCTCAATTGCCGTCTCCCACTGACTGGGGAGAAAATGTGTGATGGCCCTAAGCACATGTAAGTATGGAGAGTAAACAGCCCCATTCTTTGGGCAGTTCCTTTAGTTTTGCAGACACAGTGAACAAAGAAACAGTGAACAGCAATCAAATCTTGTCCTTCTAATAATCTTTTGTGATCACTTTCTCCCTTTTTTTAAGTTGTGTGTCATGGTTTTATGACTTTTGGTGATCAGTATTCCACATCATAACATCATATAATGTACTGGGAGTTTGACTGTTG
>JAOWBP010000001.1:131702633-131713802 GCA_028571105.1 Tragopan temminckii | reverse complement strand
TATTAAAAAGAGTTGTCCAGCAGATCAAAGGAATCCCTGGTAAGGCCACATCCGGAGTATCCAGTTCTTGGCTCCTCAGTTTGAGAAAGACAGAGAACTTATAAATAAAATCCAACAGAGGACCACAAATGTGATTAAAGGCATAGAGCATCTCCATTATAAGGAAAGGCTGAGAAACCTAGGACTGTACAGCCTGGAGAAGACTGAGAGGGGACCTTATCAACACATAAATATCAACAGGGTGAGTGTCAGGTGTATAGGGCTAGTCTCTTTTCAGTGATGCTCAGTGGCAGGACAAAGGGCAATGGACATAAACTGGAACACAGGAAGTTCCATCTGAACATGAGAAATAGCTGCTTTTACTTTGAAGATGGTAGCACTGGAACAAGCTGCCCAGAAAGGCTGCGGAATCTACTTTTCAGGAGATATTCAAAACTCAATTGGATGCTTTTCTATTCAACCTACTCCAGGGAAACTGCTTTAGCAGGGATTTTGAATAGATGATATTCAGAGGTTCCTTACAAGCCCAGTGATTCTATGATTCCATGATTTCCATAACAGAAATAGAACCAAGACTATCACATAATTTTCAAATAGGAAACATTTTCTTATGCAATTTTTGTTAGGTAGTACTTTTATTCTGCTTTAAAGGCTTATCTTTTCTCCTCTATAAAATGAAAAATAGTTCATGTAATTCTGCTGCCTCTTCATTCAGTGTGAATTTTCTGAAATTCACTATAGTACTAGCATTAGAATTGATTTGCAGTGTATCTGATGTATCTTTAAAGAATAAATAAATAATAGTAAAAGTTATTTTTTAATAGCCTTTTGGGAGCTTTCAGATCCCAAAAGTTTCTGTCAGAGACAGCAAGGATGCACCACTGAGCACTTCTGAAAGGACACATATATTACCTGTGTAAAACAAACCTCCATACATTGAAGTGGTTGGAGGGTGTGCATTTTCTGGAACAAGGCTTACATGCTAAGACAGTGGCAGACTCTGTCCAGCAACTTTTGCCTCAGATTTGCTTTGGTATTGATACTGAAACAATAGGACAGATGTTCTTGGCCACTGATCCCTGCAATCATGTTGTTATAAAACTTATATCCAGAAAGAAAGTTAATGATTTAATGGGTTCTTAACAGTTAATGATTTAATGGACTTTTTCATCCATTCAGCTTCAAACAGGCAGCCAAGTCAGCTGCAAGTTCTTAACTGTGCATGAAAGATGAAGCTGGTGTCTCTTTAGCACACACTAATGGCTAACCCTAATTGGCAGATTAGCACCTAATTGTTTACCTTGACAGTGACCAGGAGGCTCACGAAAGAATAAATCTAAAAATTAAAATTCAGAAGACACAGAATTCAATGGCAGCAATTAGCAGTGCAATTAGTTAGATTGGTTGATTAGAAATGTTTATGAAAGTTTTGCAGACTGTGAGTTTGTGCCAGACTCTGAAAAATAAAATAAAATAAAATAAAAAGGTCTAGAACAATCTGAATTGTTTAGCTGCCAAGACAGTAACTTTGAAAATGTGGCAATTGCACAGAAGTTTATCCAAAATATCTGATGGATGAACTATTTTAGGAATGACAAATTCTACCAGCCAAATAACATGAACTTGGGGACTGACCTGGACAAAACTATTTAGATGAGTTTCAGGAAGATAATTTTTGATGAAAGGGTAAATAATTGTAATGTGTCAGCAAACACAATGAATTTGTATTTGGGACCAGGAATTAGCTTTTTACCAAATGTTCCCACAGACTGAGACCCTAACAATATCCTCTCATCTTCATATAGAAGGAAACAGAAGATTCAAAACTGGAAAACTGTGGCTAGAAAGCTGCCTGATGGAAAGGGACCGTGCTGTACTGATGGACAGTCGGCTGCGTATGAGCCAGCAGTGTGCCCAGGTGGCAAAGAAAGCCAATGGCATCCTGGCTTGTATCAGGAATGGTGTGGTGAGCAGGACTACGGAAGTAATCCTGCCCCTGTACTCGGTACTGGTGAGGCCTCTGTGACAGAGAAAGATAAAGGAAACCTAAATCAGTCAGATCTAGGGTTATTCAATCTAAAAGACAGAGAATACTTAAGTTTGAAATGTTCTTTTCAAAACAGTGGTTTATCCATTTGTTACAGAAAGAGTAGTTAAATTTGTTGTCAAGATCATTATGATTTCTTTAAAATAATTTAAAAATCCTGAGAATTTTATCTAATCCACATCATATCCTAGTGAGCTCCTCAATCCATTTATATCTGCATGGAAAACAGTAGTAAACTTATACAAATTCCTGGATTTAATTACATTTTACCATTCTCTTTTTTGTGTGTGTGCTTGGAAACAGGTAAAATTTGTCACGTGGAAGTTTCTGACTTACGTTATATGCTAATATAATATTCCTCATATACTCATTTTCTATTGAAGTAGTTTCAGTTTCTTTCATCAGAACTTCTATCCATCTCTTGTGGTTGCATCACCTCTTGTTGAATGTCTTTTTGCTTCATTATATCTTTTAGTATACGTGATGATTCATAGCACTCTAGATGAGTGATCAGGTGCTTGATTGAACAAGCTGTCCAGGAAGGTGTTTGAATCACCATCCCTGGAGGGGTTCAAGAAGCATTTAGATATTGTACAAAGGGACATGTTTTAGTGGGGAAATATTTGTGGTAAGTGGATGGTTGGACTGAACAATCGAGGAGGTTTTTTCCAACCTTGGTGATCCTGTGATTCTTTTCTGTCCTTTTCCTTTCACATACTTTAAGCTTGCTACTTTGTTGTTGTTGAAGTGTAAAGAAAGCCTTTCATATTCAGCAACTAGTTTAATGAAGTGCTATAAACAATTTATATGACCAAATTTTCAGGGAAAATGTTTCTTCCTTTCTATCTTCTCCTTTAGCATAATGCCTTTCTTTCTTAAGAGAGTGGGGAAATGAATTGTATGCCAAATTGTAGAAACACTGATATATTCTTCTGATAACTAAAGTTACCAGACAGTAAGTGAAAAGTGTATATAATTTATCCATCAGAATTTGTCAAAATAATATATGACAATTCATTAACTCACAACAATTCCTATCACATTTGGCAGTAAATTTTGTGTCTCCCTTGCTAACAGAACCTCACCACACCATATTTCTAGAAACACAGTCCTGCAAAAGTCATAGTCTGCATAGATAGAAAAAAAAAAAAAAAAACAAGGAATTGATTCCTTGGAAGATGTATCTCCACATAACTACATAGTCTGTGACATGACAAAAATACTGTTTGAGTATAAATGGATAAATAAGCTGAATTCAGTGTATTGTTATCCATAAGATTCAAATGTTGTTTATGCATACTGAGAGTTTCAGTAGAAAGTTTGTAATTTCCATTTACCGCTATTTGCTTATTTTTTTTTCATAGATATTTTACTCATCATTTGTAATTTTTACTACTCATTTAGAACTCTGACTCTTCATGTGCCATCTTACACAAAATTTTGTATTGGCTGTCATTTCTATATGCACCCAAAATACAGACAAGAGAGGATTTCAGTAATCCTCTCCTTGTGCTTAAAAAGTATGCTTACATATGTTGTATTTTCCTAAAGAAACATAGTTATTACAGACTCAATTACCATACTATGATTAAAAAATAAATACATGCAGTAATCTTTTCACAGTGATCTGTTTCTTCTCTTTCTATTCTTTGGAATTTTCTACTAGTAAGAAACAAATTTAAATGTTTTGTCTTTGGATTTTTAACTTTATGGAATTATCCATAGCACTCTTGGTTTGATCGGAAAGAAAAAAATAATAATAAAAAAATACTGCTATACTTCTATCAGTTTTGGGATTTGCACTATCCATGAGGAATGAAGCCTTCCTTGTGTTTCCTATATGAAACTAGTATTGCCTGAGCCTGTTTTATTCGTGAATTCCCAACAAGGATCAAAACAAGTAATTAGAGGTGGTAGCGCATGGTAGGAAGACGCAAAAAGAAGAATAAGGGAAAAACCACTCCCTATTGACGAGGTCAGTCAAATTCCTCATGCTCTGAAATTTGTACTTTGTGATTACATTTTTCCTTAGAATTATATATATCCTAGAACTCAAAAATACAGACTTAATACATGAGACTTTACAGGATTCACTTGAGGATACTGAGAAACACCATTCTGGCTAACTTTCAAAAATAGATTCCTTAAATTACACAAGTTCTCAAGGGATCCTAAACAACAGAATCTAAGTAACAAAACCAAAATCAGCTCAGTCTGTGCTTTGACTTACTATCATCATTAAGACAAAAATAGATTTTTAAATAAATAAATAAATAAATAAATAAATAAAAATTACTTATTACACCTAAAGCAGCCTATTCCTTTTTGTGACAACAAAGCACATCATGTTCATGTGCAATTTATCTTTTTTTTTTTTTTCTTCACTCCTCATTAGTTGAAATGCTATTTCTGTAGGCATTACAAATTTCTTATACTACATAAAATATAATACAAGACTCTAAGTTAGAAGAAGGAAAAGGCTCATGTATAAAATGAAAAATTTGGATGCTGTAACACGATCTTTATGATAGTCACCAACTGTGGTAACACAATGCTTGAATAATAAAAAGTAAAAGGTCATATTACGAGATCTAATTCTGAAACTACTCTTGTTTTGAAGAGGCAAGATGACCTCCAGAGATTCCTTCAAATCAAAATTATTCTGTTAGTCTGTTACTACACAAAGATAAATAATGAAAAAGGAAAATAAATGAGCCATACTTCTAAGTCTCACAAATTTTGCCTCTGGGCAAAAAAATACCCTGTTTGTAAGTTCACATACAAAAGAAATGTAGATGAATGTATATGATACAAAGTTTAAAAAAAAAAAAAAAGAGAGAGAGAGAGATAGTGTTTAATACAGTTTTCAGAACTAAAATACCTTTAAATCACTCTAATGTCAGCAAACAAGTCTGAGTGACACTACCGAATGGAGATGCAGTGTAGCAGGGTGATCTAAGGACACAGCTTTACTCTGAACTCATTGTCTTTGGTATAGTAGGGTATATATAGGGTTGAAGTCAAACCATTTTTGTGTGCAAAATATGGCTTTTATGCATTAATAGTAAGATAAACAAGGATACACAAACACACACGTGCATCCTGAACATTTATGAAAATATTTTCTTTGCATAAAATACTTGCCTTCAAATCTCATTATGTCAAATCAGGTACTTTAGTGCTACATGATGGATATAATCTACTGTGACAGGTTACAATGTAGCACATTATTTGGAAAATTAGGAGAAAGGCAGATGTTATAAATTGGCTGTTAGAGGCCGTTTGTTTGTTTGTTTTTTAATATATGTGAATACATACATTGTTTCAAAAGTGATGCCTACTATTACCAGGCTCTGAACAACCTGATTTAGCTGCAGATGTCCCTGTTCATTGCAGGAGAGCTGGACTAGATGACCTTTAAGAGTTCCTTCTGACTCAAAAGATTCTATGATCCTATGATTTTACTTATTTCCATGGAAACTACAACAGAATCAAAGAGCACAATAGCACTATTTGACAGAGAAATTCTCAGCTACAAAACACTATTTTTCAACAATCACCACTATTAGCTATACATTTTTGTTAGCAAAGAACAAGAGCCTTCATGCCATGTTCATAAAAATCTGCACCAGCAGAGTTGACTTGCTGGTTCACAGCTGCTATGATGGTATCATATCACTGATAGGAAAATTGCCAATACAGTCCATCTTCCATTGGCCTGAAGACTTGATGAATCAATGAGTGCCTTCATTCTACATGGAGGGATTAAATCACGCACCGTTGCTTCACATGCACTCTCATGTCAGACGCCATTTTGTCAGACTGTCTCTCTGATGACATCTGCCATGCTGCAACAAAATGTAATGGAATATTGGTAGGAAGGTTCAACCTCTACTGCCATACCACCAACATCTGCCTCTGATGTTGTGGACCAATACAGTATAACATAAGGCATTACTTTTGGAGCAGTTCACAGGGAAAAGTTGTGTGTGTTGACGGTGTGTTCATTTTCTTCACAAAGGAACTCCTGCCCATGTCAAGGGGAGTTTGAAACTAGGTCCCTTACAACTCAAACCATTCTATGATTAAGATATATAAATTTCAGTCAATTCCTTGGTAAGTTGTTTTGATATTGTTTTGTATTGATTTGTTTCTTAAAAATTTGGAGTTCTTTCAAAGTTATAAAATGCATCATGAGATTGACAGCACCACTGAACATATGACATTGAAAATATCAATAAATTTATCATCTGTCTTTCAGCACAACAGATACAGTATTGAACACTGTACCTAAATATATATATTGATAAAAGTATCTCTAGGAGAATTAAGTGCTGAACATTCAAGAGAACATGACTTCACCCTCTTTGGTAAGATCTCAGCTGCATATATTTGATGAAGCAGAAAAATAATAATAAAAAAAAAAAAATCAAGCTTTCATCTGTGAAGATGAAAAAAAGTGCCAAATGCAGATTGTGTGCATACAACATATATTTTTAAATATTTATGCATAAGTGTATGTATTTGGTATATGTATTTTTCAATCTTAATGATGGTAATGTGTAGCAGGATAGTAATAAGAATATTTACACAGCGAATGTATGAATGCAAAAGTTGTCAGCTCCACTTTTTTAGAAGCAGGTATAAACTGTAGTTTTCCTGACTTCTAAAAGAATTTGTTTTGTTTTATAACCCGAAGCCGATGTTGTAACAGGAGCTGTCATGCATTTCTCCATAGATCTATGACAGTGCCCAACATCATAAGTTTCCCGACATCTATCATTTATGCTTCTATACATCAAATAAAGCAGTATGCAAATACATGGGCCCAGGAAAAGAGATTTTCTTATTCTGTGTTCAGTACTTCAGAACACTACTCTACGTAAAAAAAAATGTTTAAATCCCTAGATATCAGTGAGGATACAAGATGTTTTTACTACAGACACTTATTAAAAGTGCAATCTCAGGTTTGAGCAATGTCATCTCAAAATAGCATCTAAAAAAACAGAGCATAGAATACTTGAAATTTCTGAAGGAAAACAATAGCTGCTGATACACAGAAGGAACGTTCTGTAAACCAATGCAACTGAAAGGGTTATAGATTTTCAGGTATTATGAAAGAGATATCATTCACATGGCAGTTTTATATCAATGCAATTCCACCTTTGGGGGAAAAACCTCTTATTTTATTAAATATTATTTCTAAGATTATTGCAAAAATGATTAACAGCCCCCATGCATCTTATCATAATCTTTCCTAAATTTCTACCAGTGCTTACTATGCATTCAAGCATCACAGTAGGGAAAGCGTGTTATTATATCCATGTATCTTAGGTGGCATTTTACAATGGTTCATCCATTATTACATTCTATTAACACTCAAATAATTCAGCACAATTAGCTCTGCATGTCCCCTTAAGAATTATTTAAAATTCAGTCCTCTGGTATTATCGAAAGCTTTAAGTTGGATAAGAGAAGATAAAACCTTGAAATCATACAAAAATAAAATAAAAACAAGTATCAGGACTTATTTTAGACTCACTGATTTTAATTTTTTTTATTTCTTACAATTATCAGAGAGTACATGTTCCTAAAGCTAAATTTCTTCAAAGTCCAAAACTCAATAATCTGTATAACCTTTCTATATATTTGTATCAGGATATTACATATATTTAGAAGAGAAGCTCCTACACATACATCTTCAGAAAAACATAGCTGAGCTGTGAATACAATACTTTCAATATCCTACAAATCAGAAGACTCTCAGAACTGTCAAAGGGGGGAATGGGGTGTGGGAAGAAATGAAAATTGTCGGAATTGTGCAGTAGAGTCTTTATTTTTTCCCATAACAAATCACGAGTAAAAGAAATAATTCCAGACTTCTGTATTTTAAAATCTTCATCCTTGTAGTTGATTCCAGTAGATTTGGAAAAAAAATCTCTTAGAAACAAATAGGGAAGAATTTATACCTGAGAAGTTATACTGGCATTTCATTGTAGAATAATCTTTCTTTATATTTTAGGTCATTCACAAGCTCGCTGGAAAGATGTGGAATAATGTAGCAGCATGAATGTTTATATCTCTGTGAAAGACACTCACTACTGACTAACACCCCTGCATTTTCTATTACACGATGTCTAATTAAGCCCCATGACGCCACTCTCAAATCTGACAAAGCAGAGATAATTCTTGACATTTTCAAAAACTTGGCTTATGTTCCCCTTCTTTTTACAGTGACACAAGCTGGGACTTCAAACTGATAATGACATTGCAGCAAGTTTCTGGTTTTTTCAGTCTTTTTCACACAGTAGTTTACTCAGAAGGAAGGGAATCACACAGCTCTTTATTTGCCTTTGCAATCTTCAAGCAAAAAATAATGGCAGCCAAAAGACCAAATTTTGCCCTTCCTTGCCTGTGTTCAACTGCCACAAAAATCAATGAAAATTATGTGTTATGCTACCCAGGGAGTGATTGGGTCCATAGCACACAGAGAGAACTGCCACAGTACATATGAGGTGATAGGTCACGTCACTTCAATTGTCCTTATCTTCTTTCTGCACCAGACAAACATCAGAAGAGAAGAACATAAAACAGTAAAATAGCAATAGTAATCCTCAGTGCCATGGTGCTGTTGCTGTCACTGCTTCTCCAGTACAGCCGCAATGAAGAATTTTCTCTACCACATGTGGTGTTTCACATCTACCCTTCCTGGCAGCAGCAGGAGGCAATCCAGCAATATTTGGAGGCTGTCTTTAAGATTCATGTCTTTAACACCTAACTGTGGATTTTCAGATAGAAGAATAAGGGCAAATGTGAAAATGGTTCTGCATATGCTTCTGAAATTAAAAATAAATAAATAAATAACACAGAGAAATATGCCTTCCTTTTAAAAAACAAATCAGGTATTTGCATTACCTTCTTTCTATTATTTAAATAATATGAATTCTCCCTTCCTTGACCTGGTAATATCAAATTTCTTATTTATTTTATTGTCTTCACTGTAACACTAGAAAAAGAGACTATGCAAGATCATTTTCTTCAGTTAGAGAAATAATAAAAAGTACTCACAATGACTTACCCAGTTCTTACAGTGATTAAGAACTGGCTTACAGGTCTTAGGGGAAAAAATAATAAGCTCAGCTAAAATTACAGAAGCTCATACAAATCTCATCACTCTATTGTTTAAAAATGCACAATTTGCCATTTAATTTCTCAGTCAAAAAGACTAAATCTCCTAGAGTTAAGACTAATGCAAAAATCATTAATATTTTCAACTGTAAACTCATGAGAAATTAGCTCCAATAGAAAAATATCTTGCCTTTTCATAATTTTGTTCTAGAAATGAATACAGTTTTATAAGAAACATCATTTGTTCAGGTTGCATCCCAATTCACCCCACAAACACTGCTAACAAAACTAATTATTTTCAACCTCAATCTTCAGTCAACTATATATTTTGAAGGCAGTCATCAAATCAGTGGAAAATTACATCTTACACTGCATTTCATGCTTATCACAATTCTTTTCTTTCTATCTATCTATTTGATTAAATCATTTCACGTCTTTCAGAAGTCGCAAGTTGGAAAAGAAAAAACAAATTCATAATATAAAAATTTAATGTGTATAAAGAATACTCGCATTACAGTTTTGATCTTAAGTCATTTGAGCTGTGAAGTTAAAGAGCACGCAGTAATACAGTTAACAGTAGATTTTCTCTCAGAATTGGTCTGTGCATTCCAGGCATAATCTCTCTTATAAAACAAACTCAAAGACTAGAAGAGAATGCTATATGCAATGAGTTTGTGTTTTCTTTGGCACATTTTTTCTTATTATGGAGGTATTCAAGTTCTAGTGAAGTCAGGCACTGGGCACACAAGTAGTAAGAAAAGTCTCCTGATCGAATTGGTATTTTTGAACTAGAAAAAGCTTGAGGAAAAACACAAACCTAGAGGGGAAATAATGGCATGCTTAAAACTATGGAGTGGGTTAGTAGTAAATTCATAAAAAATCACAGGTACGTATATTCAAATTTTCATTCCAGTTCCTCAGTGAGGAGGCTACATTATTCCAAATAACTAAATTCAATCACTGAAAAAATGTATTTCTTGTGTCACATTTAAGTGCTTTCTTACATTAAGAACTCTTATTAAAATTGAATGCATTAATCTAAGAATCTAAAGTAATATTACTGATGGATAAAGATAAGAAGTAATGCAAAAAGGAAAAATATATTTATTTTTATATTTTTACATTTCTATTTTTAAGCAGACTATTAATTCTCACAAAATTGTCTTGTCTGAAATAAATACAATTCATTGAGATTCCATTTAGTTACATTATTGCTACTACTGCTAAGAAGTAAAATTTGGGCAGTTCAATTTTTAAGAAGGAAAAGTATAATCAAGCTTCAGAGGAGAACTTAATATATTTCTTTATTTTGTACAAATCAATAACGTGCAGTAACCTGAGTGATGGTCCTGAGGACTGATAGGTTAGAAAAGACATTGTATGGACAGTACGGACTAAAGAACAGCTTTTCTTTGAACCTTTTAGTTTCTGCAGCATCAGCTATCTTCATAGTTTTCCTTTCTATTCATTTCTTTCACATACAGATCTTAAGCACGTGCAGATAACCTTTTGCAAGGAAACTCAAAATCATACGGAAAAAGCAACTTACTTTGCTTTTTACAGTTTACAAAGGTGTACACTGAGTGGAGATTTAATGTCCTAGATCTAGCCCAGTGCCAGGACAAGAGTTAATGTGCATAAACTGAAACAGAGGAGGTTCAATCTGAACATCAGGAAATACTTATCTACTGTGAAGCCTAGGGAGATTGTTGGCATCCTTCAAAAGCTCATTCTAGGAAACCTAATGTAGGTGTCCCTGCTTGAGAAAGGAGTGGGTCAGATGAGCTTCAGAGGTCCCTTTCAACCCCAACCATTCTGTGATTTTGTGATTGATAATGAAAAGATATATCCTCACCTTAGGTAGCATTTCCTACAACAGTGGAGGAACACAGTCAAGGATTTTTTATTGCTTACTTGGACAATTACTTGTCCAAAGATGGAAGGCTTATTTTCAGTGTTTTCTTCTGCTTTTATGTTGCACACCCTCTCATATT
>JAOWBP010000001.1:131690756-131702533 GCA_028571105.1 Tragopan temminckii | reverse complement strand
GACAATTACTTGTCCAAAGATGGAAGGCTTATTTTCAGTGTTTTCTTCTGCTTTTATGTTGCACACCCTCTCATATTATATTGAGTTAAATATGAACTGCCCAACATCAGAACTGAAAACTACTGTTTTCTCAAGAAATTGTCATGGCAGTATGTGAATTCAGCTTTGATGCATGCCTGAATTGTTGCACATATATTTCTGTGCTTTCAGATCAAATAGCTAGTAGAAAGTAGATTATTTTGTTTGGAATAGATTACAGTGAACTGCTGTTTTAAGTCTTTCTTCAGTAACTTCTGGTAATGACTAGTTTGACAAATCATTGATCGTTAGTTAATGCTGGATGACAATCATTTGGAAAAACATTTGATTAATGGATTATTACTTGTGTCTTAATTACACAGATATTTTCACAAGCACTTTGCCTCAGTACTCAGCTTAATTTGTCACCATTTCATTCTAAGTGACCAACCTACTCAAGCTACTGCTATGTTCCTGCAAGATTTTACAGCAGTTTCTTTCACTGCTGAATATAAGTTTAGACCATCTATAAAATACAGTAGCTGAGTATATTTTTAAAATACAAAGAATTCTTGGAATTCCTAGAAAACTAGAGTTTCAATAAATGAATAGGAGATAATAGAACTGAAGAGAACGGGCAGGAGAAAAGATAAGTGATTAAAACAATTTTCATAAGATCTCTAGGTGAATTTTTCATACATTTGTCACAATGGACTATGAATATCTGTAAATTACAGCATATGTTCTACCCTAAAATTGAAAGATAATGATAATGAATATATTATAGTATGCCACCAAGTAAAAGTATGTTTGCAGAAAAGAAACACTGAACAGTTAATACCCTCAGAGAATAGAGTAAAGATGACCACCTTGCCTATCAAGTCAGAAACTACAATGAGTATCACTTTGGAATAAACTTTTGAAAATAAGTATGACCTTCATGTTAGTTACTTAAAACTCAAGTGTAGCCCCAGAAAAATACCAACAAACTACTAGTACTGTGCTTATGAAGCTGTGTGTTTCATTGTAGAGTACAGATACTATCTGAGTTAGTACAACTGATAAGGTCCTGAAGCAAGTACATGTTCCTACTCCAATAACATGGTAAATAGTATATTATTGCACACAAAGCTTGCCCTCGAGTAGGGAAGACTAACTTGTAAAGACTTAATTACACATAACACAGTTTTTAGTGTAGACTGGCTATTTCAAATTGAAACTTGTCAAGTGGATCCATTTATCTAGTTAGTATAATGTGCTACAATAGTAGTCAAGTACTTCCCGACATATACAGGAAGAAGGAATTAATTTACTTAGCTATTCTCTGATCACTGCATTATGCAGTAGTATTTATTTATCGGGAAAAGTTAATGTCCTACCCTGCATCTCCTAAATAGTATGTTTACAAGTTTTAATGTGAATGAGAATTCATTTAGATTAAGCAAAATTGCTATTATGATGGATCCAATTTATTTTCTTACTACAAAATGAAGTTGTAAGAACTTCTTTATTAACAATAATCACATACAGTAGACATGTGGTTGTATACTAGTGGGAAAAGGACATTATTTTTACAGGTAGAAACAACAGGTATATATAGACAAAAGTGTAGATGTTGTGCCATATTTTTCTAATGCCAGCCTCTTCATGCAGAGTGTGTGACATAATACACTGAAGTTAAGGAGAAATACCAGAAGAAAAAAGTAGAGTTCTGTTACAGTATATCTTCACTTGCTGACCTTCTGCTAGAGGAGTCCATTTTAGTGGTTTTTTTTTGTGCAAAGTCTCACAAATAATTTACTGCTTGAAATGAATTTACTACCAGGAGACTACCACTGCCTACTTTCAGAGAGCCTGTATTAAAAATTACCACTAAACCTTTTTCAGTGAAATTGCAGTTTACCTCTTAGCAATTTCTAATTTTCTAAACTAAGGTAATACAATTGTAAAAGCCACAGAGTTGGAAAACCTCCTTTGGGATCTCCTCATCAACCACACAGATTTCCCCCCAGTTTCCTTATCCACTTCTGGCCTCTGACAGCCACCTGGCAGTGCAAAAGTACCTCTTGATCCAGATCCAGGTACAAGATAGAGTCAGATCACACTGTTCTAAGTCACTACTAAGAAGTGTCTAAATAAGGCCCTAAAGCACTTACCTGTGCTTAACATTTTTACTGAATTGCATGTTCTTTTGTTGAAACCATTAGAAAACATCATGAGTGAGTATATTCAAATTGACAAATAGAAAAATTGGGTTAGTATGAATCTTAGTGAAAAGAGTAAATATTGAAGCTCAGAATACATAACTGTTCTAATTATAGTAGAAGTATAATAGGAGTTTTCCTTGAGTACTTCTATATTTAGCATATTTTTTAAAGCATTTCTAGATAATCAATTTTCCTAAATTGTAAGTGACAAATAAGAGTGGATTGACTGGGATATCATTTATGCAAAGTCCAGTTATTCCAGGTTCAACACGAGGATGCATTGATTGAGAATATAAAATAGCTACGCAAGAAGAGAAAGAAACGTGTACTTTCCAGTCCCTTGCTGTCACACTGTCACTTTGTTTTCACTTACAATGAAGATGTATAAAAGATAAATATAGCCAGAAGATCCAATTCTTTAATAATTTCTTCCTTAACGAAATAGTTCTCAAGTTTTGTTTGAGGAGAAAGACAACAGTTTCTACATTGGTGTAATTCCCCTTCACCCTAGCCCCCATTTAACTAATTAAATGTTCTTTACAATTTGGAATCACTAAGTATAGCAAAGCTCTTGAGAATCATAAGCAAAATCAAGAGGACATTTCAAACACAGGAATGCTTGGTGTAGAACAGCCTTGGGAGTACATGAAGCTTTCAGTATCATTTTGTACTGTACTTTAAGGCTTTAATATCCCTTCTAGCAATGTTGCACCAACTGCTAATCAATACCAATTATTTTTCTCACTATAGAAACAAGGTTTAGTTAACCCCTTGAGTGCGCTACCTTGAAATAAAGAGGATATACTTCTTACACAGATGAAGGAAACAGGCCATCCACCACAAGGAAATTATTCCCATTTAAAAAAAAAAAAAAAAAAAAAAAAAAAAAAGGTATATATCAAAAATTTGGATAATATAGTCATTCCGTCATTCACAAATTTTCTAATTTTCTCAGATCTATCAGTTTAAGGTGGCAATTTAAAATTGTGTGCTTAAGTAAATGAACTAAACACTTATGACTGTGTTTCAGTCATCTCATAACCCTACCTACAGTCACAGGGGTCTTTGCACACAAATTTTGATAGACTAAGCAAATAAACTAATGACTCATAAAAAAGAGTGGGTTTTAGTTTCTGTTTTGTTTTGTTTTTTGTTTTGTTTTATTTTTTGTTTTTGTTTTTTGTTTTTGGCATTGCATTCAGATCTAAAATGAGTTAGAACAGATATGGTAGCACTTATTTTATTGCCAAGTTATGTCATTAGAAACTCACATAGAGAAAAAAAATTCGTTATAGAAACTGGAAAAAAGAAGTAGCCCACCCCAAAATAACATTTTCTTATACACGTGCATATATATATATTATAAAAGCCTGAGTAATCATCAATATAAATAAATGTTTTTAATTTCCTATTTGTATACAAGACGTAAGTTATCTGACCAAACGTCTATGAAGGTTGGTCAAGATTGTTTTTTCTGTAATTAGGCAAACAGCTAGCAGAATTATTGAACTACCTAAATAAATCAAGAATCTTCAATATTAGTTTTCAAGTCATTAATTTTAATTAAATAATTTAAATGCAAAATAAATGCACATATTTAAGAAACTAAAGATATTGGGAAACTGCCTATTTTATAGCCTTACTGCTTTCACACATTCTCACTGTCTTTTCGGCAATGGAAATCTAGCTGATCCTGAAATGCAAATCTGCTAAAATGCCATTAATGGTTTACACTTACATGTGTTTGTCTATTTGTCTACACATTTATCATACAAACTTATCCACCTATAAGTTTATATGCAATGTTTAACTCTTACAGACCATCAAAGCTTTATATATTTATCCATAAAAATATACCATCAAATGGGAATAAAACAGAACAGAAAATAGTTTAATAGAAAAAGTTATGAGTCTGTAAGATGAAAATAGAGCAGGTGCTTCTATAACACTTCACAAAGGTGAGAATTCAGATAGGACTGAGAGAGAAAAAAAAACTAGTGCCATCGAATACTCTTCTGAAATTGATTTACCATGTGTATAAAAAATTGATGTTACACTGCACTGTTTAACCTAAGGTAATGTATCACGTTAGTGTTCATTTCAGAAAGTTAACTTGCAATCATAGAGAACTCCATAACTATGCAAAATACAGTGCAATATTCCTGAACTCTCGGTACACTGCATGGGACTCTCTGAAGCACTTTTCTTAACCTGATTTAAGAAAAAGCAAAGAAAATGAGGTTCTAACAAGATATTGCTCTGGAGCTGCCCCTGTTCTTTGCATAAACTTGAAAAGCTCATTTCATCGTAAATACTTTCTGCATTTCACAACCAGCTTGCCCACATTATTACTGCTGTTCCTCCTGTCGTCCGACTCTCTGGGGCCTATAAGTTACTATAGCAAAGTAGGTTTAGAAGTCATGAGAAACTTTGTTTCAGGTGTTCCATAAGCGTTTTCATAGAGTTCATCGTTTCATAGAATTCCATAAGGAACCTGAACTATTGCTGCTGGTGAAAGAAGCATAATGCAGACTTGGACATAAAGAATGCCTTGCTAAAAAGAAAGTTACAGATCATTTACAAAGAGGTGGTAAATCTTTCTGAAAGTTTTTAATTAAAATTTCTGTGGAATCCCTTTTCAGTGTTTTCATATTCTTGTTTTCTCAATGCTGTAGGCATTTCTAGGCAGTATTAGAAGCAAGACAGAACAAAGGACTCAGAATTTCAATGGCTTTTTGAAACTCTGAAAATAATAATGCTTGTACACACAGGATGTAACTTCATGTTATTACTTATTCAATTCACTGTAACCAGTGAGAACAAAACATGCCTTAAAATGAAGGGGAAAAAAAAAAAAAAAAAAAAAAAAAAAAAAAACGTACTTGCTTTCATCATTATAGTTGTCCCTTCCTTTACTAAAATACAGTTTTAACTCCGATGCTATACAAAAATAATACTAAATATTTTAAAATGTAGTGTATTCTTCTACTTGAGACTATAAAAATGCTCATACCCACCAGCAAATATGACCAGTTGGTCTTGAAATCCTCCTCTTGATTCTAATAAAGAGGAAGATCATTGCATTTCATTTCCTCTCTGTATAGGAAGCCTCTCTTACTCTGTTCAAGTTGAAGTGATGACAAACCATGGTAACTTCCACAGTGGCAGGTAGTTCAATGATTAGTTTGACATTACTAGCCTCTAACTAATGCAGCAATGCTTCTTTTTTAAACACTGATGTCAAAGCAGTGGTGAACATTCAGAAATAGAATTTGGGGCCTGCCTGCATCATTTTTAATTTAAAAGAATACTGAGAAGTGCTGAGGAGGAGGACATGAAAAAACAATGGATTTTTCTTTCCAAGGAAAAACTCCTAATCAAGAACTTGAGATTGAGGGATAACTGGATACAAATTACAAGCATAACAAGGTTCAATTAAAACTCTTGCTGGATCTAATACATGCTCTATTCTGTATTATTATTATCTGTACCAGAAAGTGAAAGGCTGAAAGGTAAAAAAAGGCACACCAAAACAAACAACAGCAACAACAAAAATCAAGTGCAATTTTACACTAGGAAAATGAATGCTTGGAATTTACACATAGCTTTTTTAAAATACTTTACAGATTTAGAAGTTCAAATTCTTTTTTTTGAATCAAACATCAAACAAAATATAAAATATTAAGTGTATTAAGTGACTTCTTCCACCGGATTACATCAAATCCTTTTAGGCAGTTTACTGAATTAAGCTCACCGTGTTAGTCTCAACACCTTTCATAAACTGAAATCGGTATAATGGTTTGGTGATGTATCAGAGGGAATGGGAGAAAATCCCAGTGAGACAAAAACCTTCAATCTGAATTGCATTAAGCAGTCATTTTCTTATAATTTAACAGTTTAAATCATGACAGTCATTAGGTGCATTATTATACAAAGATGATTCTCAGAGATTATATAAAAAGTTTTTTTTTTTTTTTTTTTTTCCCCTGAATCATTCATTTTATTGTTTCACAGAGCTATAAGTAAACTATCTGAACAAAAAGTCATATGTTTCCAATTTAAACAAACAAAAAAAAGTTATTCAGTATTGGTGTTCTGCCTTGGATCTCTCAGAAATTTCACTCAGCTGGTATCAATCACTGATACAAAAATATTGATATTTGCTGAAATGTAAGTTGACATAATTTCATATGCTTTTATATGTGCAAATAAAATGTCATTCACCAAAAACCATATATTTTATGTATTTAAGAAAAATGTTGCTTTATGTAATTATGAGTTAAGAAAAATAATTTAAAATAAATATTTAAAAGTATGACTCAGTTCTGAGAATATTTACTAGAGCTGCAAAAACAGCTCTAAAAAAACAAAAACAAAAAACAAAAAAAAAAAAACAAAAAACAAGGAATTGAATTCTTAATCAACATGTTATCCTACTACATCAAATATCTAACAGAAAGAAAAAAGAAGTAATTTGTACTTCTATGTTTTACCTCTTTGCTAGATCACTGTCTCCAAATGGCTATCTAGCCAGGACTGACTTGGTCATTCACCTTCAAATTCATGAAGTTCAGATGGCACAAAATGCTGTATTTTCCTGACAGGCTGTTCTTTTGTAAAGCAGAAATACCTGTCCCAGTTTCATTTTGTGCACCTTTCTGCATTCCTGGTGTGTCTCTCATACTGAATTATATTTTGTCTTCCATGGATGTGTCTCCAATTTTTGACTTTTGAGCAGTATGAATATGGATATACAGAGGGCTCCGTACTTAAATAGGGTCAAAACATGCATAACATCAAGTGCCTTATTGGAAAAATGTATTTAAAATATCTACAGGAGTGAAGAAACAGTATAAAACTGCTCTTAAAAATGAGAGATTTAAGACAGCTTAAGTTTTCTGTGAGAACATACGGTACTCTGATCATGGGCTAACCTAGTCACGTAGGGAAGAAGATTTCTAAGAGAAGTCAAACTGTATTTAACAGTGTTTAACAGAAGTTACTGAGTGGCAGTAGAGATTATACAGTTATTTGCCCATTGTTTTTCTAGAAAGAGTCCGATCATTAAAATTTATGAATTTGATATCATAGCTCCTGTAGATACAGAAGCGTATTTCAGTGCTGGACATCAACAGGTTTTTTTTGTTGTTGTTTGTTTGTTTGTTTGTTTGTTTTGTTTTGTTTTGTTTTTCTCTCTCCCAGTGTATTTGGTTTACAAGGCAAGGTTTTGGTAGTGGATGGGCTGTAATGGTTGGTTTATGAGCAAAGCCCAGACTTTGACCCATATTAGACAAGAGTCAGTTCCAGACAGCTCCAAAAAACTTGCTGCTGGCAAGCACTGAGCCAGTGAACAACACTGATTGTGTCTCTGTGAGAGCAGATTTAAGGAGGAGAAAAACTGTTGTGCAACAGCGCTGGAGAAATAAGTGGGAAAGTATGAAAGAAAACAGTCCTGTAGACACCATGGTCAGCACAGGAGGGCAGGAGGTGCTCCATGTGCAGGACAAAAGTTCCTTGCAGCCTTTTGAAAGGCCACGAAGTGGACTCCCAGCCCATGGGGAACCACAGAGAGCACATCTTCGTGTGCAGCCCATAGTGGAGCAGGTGGATGTGACCTGGGCAGGAGCTGCAGCCCCTGCAGAGGAGCCCCTGGTGGAGTAGACAGGCTAGGGGACCTGCTCCCTTGGAGACCCATGATGGAGCAGTTCCTGAAGGCTGGGCCCCCTGTCTGGACCCATGCTGTAGCAGTACCTGAAGAGCTGAAGCTTGTGGGAAACCTATATTGAATCAGTTTGGGAAGAATGGCATCCTGTGGCAGGGATTCCATGGTGGAGCAGGGGCAGAGAGAGACTGTGAAGGAATGGCAGATGACAAAGTGTTTATGGACTGTCCCCATTCCTCATTCCCCTGCACTTCTCCAGGAGAAGGTAGAAGAGGGTGGATGAAGAGAATCATAGAATCATAGAATCATAGAATCACCAAGGTTGGAAAAGACTATAGGATCACCCAGTCCAACCATCCACCAATCACCAATAGCTCTCACTAAACCATGTCCCTCAACACAATTTCCAAACGTTCCTTGAACACCTTCAGGGTGGGTGACTCCACCACCTCCCTGGGCAGTCCATTCCAGTGCCTGACCACTCTTTCAGAGAAGTAGTATTTCCTAACATCCAACCTGAATCTCCCCTGGTGCAGCCTGAAGCCATTCCCTCTAGTCCTAACTAGAAGAAGAACTAGAGAAGGTGCTTTTAGCTTACTTTTAGGTTCTCACTGCACTAGTCTATTAGTAATAGGTAATAAATTATATTAATCTCCCTACACTGAATCTGTTTTCCTGTGGCAATACTTCGTGAGTTATCTCCCTGTCCTCACCACAACCACTGAGCCCTTTTTCATCATATTTTGTCTCTCCATTTCTTTGAGGTGGGGGAGAGACTAATGTGGTAGAGTTTGCGTGCCCATCAGGGTGAAACCACCACATTCAGAGAGCTAAACAAAAGGGTTAAAGTGAAGATACCACATTATAAATTAACGTAACTATTGTCACAAAAAGCTCATAATGACATTGAATACTTAGGAAGGAATTTTTGTGTTATTAAAAAAGGAATGGGAGAAAAAAAAAGACTATTAGTAGAGGGTGAATTGAGTGCTTAACACTTGTTCCAGTTTACAGGTCAATTTTAATTTTGTGTTAGGGATTACAGAGAAATCTGTCAATAAGACAGTCATACAGAAAACACCTGAAGGCAGTGGAAAAGGAGCTCTTACTATTTTATGTAGAAGTCACCATGTAAATTATAATGTTGAAAAATAAACCTATGTATATTGCAGACAGACCACATAGTTTTTCCATGCTCATCAGGATCAATCTCTGGCTGAATCAAACACCTGACTTCTAGATCTCTTGCAGAAAACAGAAAAGATAATTCAGGTACACACTACCACTGTATGAGATCAGAATATCAACAGAATTAACAAGACTTTCCTCAAAACCAAACAAAACCAGTGCAAACAGAAGCACTTAAGATTAATGTAGCATGGTAATATTTTGCATATTCATCCAAAATCACCTTCAATGAGGCAGACATCATAATACATTTCTGGTGCGCACACACTGACAGGACCAGACAGTTGGCAGTTGTGTTTCTCTGTGCCCTTTCTGTACCCTCTGGGTTTTTAGCGGAGCCTCTTTTCAGCACAGATTGAAACCTCTCACCACCACTAAACATGCTATCAGTCACAGCCCCTTTGAGTGCCCCTAGCAAAAGGAAAGGAGTGGTACTGTTCACTTCTAAGTCCCTGTTAGTAATTGTTCAAAGTGAATTAACTGCATGGCACACTACTAGATTTCTTAAACAAATTAGGCATTTAATATCTGTTGATGCTTCAGGACAGAAACTGTACAGAAAGTAAAAGACGGGATTCAATCAGAACTTATTATGACTTATTTGACCAATTATCCATAGATCTTTTTTCATTTTTGTTATACCTCAAGAACAGAAAGATCTAAACTACAATTCAACTACACTGACATATTAGTTATGGAAGACTGAAAACTCAGTGACTTAATCAAAATGTGTTTGTGTAGCAATTTCATTACTGATTATTTTACAGAGGTGACAGTAGGAGGAACTATCTGAAAACAAAAAAAAGTATGACACAGACTTCAGAAGATGATCATTTTGTGAAGGATGATACTACTGGAGATCTCTAATAAGATTATGTAAACATTCTGAGCAGGAAAACTGACTGCTCAGAGGAAGTATAAGAAGCTATAAAATTCATAACGCACTAGTCATAAAAGAAAAATCTGGTCAAACATTAAGAATTTTAAAGGAATACAATCCAGTGGAATATTACACATTTTAAGCCAGAATTCTTTTGAAATATCTACTTCTTATACTTCTTGAGAAAAGGTTATAAAAACTTTCAAGTAAACATAGATAATCTGATCATACTGTTATTTGAATAGTGATACTTTGAGAAGATTGACAATTGCTAATGAAAACGCCACTTAAACAACATTTCCTTCTTAGATTCAAATTTCACTTGCATCATCTCTTAAAAAGAATATAATTTTCTATCAATACGGTTCTATTCAATGTGAGTAATATAAGCTTTTAAAATTGGTTATTTTTAACATTGCACTTGAGGACATTCTCAAGATGCAGTCTGTTTACTGGAAGAGTAGCTCCACAATAATGAAACAAAAGAGCTAATGACAGCTGAGGGATAAAGCCCTAATTCCAGTTGTCTATTTTTAACTGCAAGTAGCCTAAATGTAACCTTCCTAATGAAACAAAACAATCCTTTGCTTCAAACACACTTCCATGTCAGATGCCATTTTGTCGGACTTTCCCTCTGCTGCCATAAGTCACATGGCATCAAAACCAAATGTTGGCAGAAAAGTTCAGCCTCTACTGCCATACCACCAACATCCACCTATGACACTGTGGGCCAACAGCAAAATAGATTGCTTTTGCAGCAATCTTTGTATAATACTTTTAAAGAACATGAGAAGGAGATAGAGCATAATTTATCAAACTTAATATACATTTTATATCTGAAGATTCAATGTCATACGCTTCCTAGCAAGTTAGATAGCTAGAAACAGAATGACAAGCTTTGATATGCTATAGGAATCGAGCTATTACCAAGGCAACCAAATACAACACGATATTTACCACACTTTGTTTATGCAACTTAAGTATTTGCTTTAAAAAAAAAAATAAAAAAAAAAATCACATTTTCCAACCTATTATGAGTTTTTCTCTTCAAAAAGTATATTTTTCTCCCTGTTCCCTTGACTCTCAAAATCATCCTTGCTTCAGTAGGTACATAATTATGTTTATTTAAATGAAAACTAGTGAGTTGCATGGATAGGAAAAATGCAAGAACTTAAACACAATATGAAATTTTAAAAAGTGCTTATGGGATATCAATAAATGGAAAGCATTTCTAGTCAAGCAAAGAACACAGTTACATCCAGTTAAACTGAACTGGTTGTATGATTCACTTAATTGCTAGAAATCAACTAGAAAATCATTGGTTTTGGTTCTAATATTTGTACTTATACAT
Source organism: Tragopan temminckii (assembly GCA_028571105.1). NCBI lineage: Eukaryota > Metazoa > Chordata > Aves > Galliformes > Phasianidae > Tragopan > Tragopan temminckii. The sequence continues at coordinate 131,691,227 of JAOWBP010000001.1, read as the reverse complement.
CAAAACAATTTAATCCATAAATAAAACTAATTATTTAGCAGGCAATATTCACAACATATATTTTTTAGCCTTCATAAAGATTTATTCCATTAAAATGTATCACTCTGTTATTTAATATATTTCAATTGATGTATTTGTTATTACTGTTAGACATCAGTGGCAGCAGGCCTGAAATAATCCTGCAACTCTTTTGAGTATCACAGGAGACTTTAGGGTAATAAAAATTTTCAGGAAGTACCATCAAATGATTAAAATCTATGTATGGTGTAGCAATGTCTTACAATAGTAATACAAAACATGAAAGTGAAAACCAGGAACTTTTGAGCATTTATTCATGAGACTTTATGGAGTTAGAGGGCGATAATTTGCTTGGTTTTGATGCAGGTTAGTCTAAATCCTCCCCCTCTACTCTGCCCTGGTAAGGCCTCATCTGGAGTACTGTGTCCAGTTCTGGGCTCCCCAGTACAAAAA
>JAOWBP010000001.1:131662529-131684454 GCA_028571105.1 Tragopan temminckii | reverse complement strand
AGGAGGGAATGGGGAGGGGGAGGGAGGGGAGGCAGTTACAGTCAAATTTTTGGAAAATTACCTACAAACTTGAAAACTGTAGAGAGACAAAGAGCTTCGGGAAAATCACAGAATCACACTATCATAGGGGTTCGAAGGGACCTCTGGAGATCAAGTCCAACCTCTCTCTAAAAGCAAGTTCCCTACATTAGATTGAGAAAGAAACTGTCCAGGCAGGTCTTGAATATCTCCAGGTAAGAAGATTCCATATCTTCTCTTGGCAGCTTGTTCCAGTGCTCTGTCACCTTCCCAGTAAAGAAGTTATTTCACATGTTTGCATGGAACTTCCTGTGTTTTAGTTCTTGCCTGTTTCCCCTTGTCCTGTCACTGCACAGCACTGAAAAGAGCCTGGCCCCCAACAGTTTGATTCCTGCTCTTTAGATATTCATATGCATTGGTAAGATCCATTCTCAGTCTTCTCCAGGCTGAAGAGTCCCAGCTCACTTGGCTTTTCCTCATGTGAGAGATGCTCCAGCCCCTCATCATCTTTGTGGCCCTCTGCTGGAACTTCTAGAAGATCTCTGTCTTTCTAGAGCCAGGGAGCCCAGAACTGGATGCAGTATTTGAGATGTGGCCTCACTAAGGCAGAGTAGAGGGAGAGGATCACCTCTTGCAACATGGCTATTCCCCCAAGACTCCTCTCAGGTAACATGGAGAAATTAGTAGAAATGGCTGTATTAAAAATCTGCCCTCCCGTTTTTCTATCATCACGAAGTAGTCTAAAAACTAATAAGTAAATATGAGTTTCATAAAATTGTGAAATCAGAAAAATAAAAAAAAAGTGAAATGAAACAAAAGTGCACATTTATACATTCACATATTTTTTAATTAGAAGTACAGCCCTTTCAGAAATCCAACTTTGTGTTTGGAGACGGGATTTCCACTTGAAAATTCATTAGCACATCATCTTTTTCTTTTTCTTTTCTCACTGTGCAAGATAACTTTGTGTTGTATGCTAAAGATAGCTTTGGATATATTTTATAGTGTTCCTCATTGCTTTATCACAAATAAGGTGTAAAGGTTGAGGCAGGATATAAAATAATTGCCAGTAGAAAGACAGTAAAAGTGAAAAGATTTTTCTTGGAAGTCATCAAAATATATGAGATGTAGTCAAAGCTCTGGCTTGTATCGGATTTAAATAAGAACCATAGACTATATAATAAATAGTTGTTGCCCTGTTGTTGTACTAGTTGTTTTATCAGTAAGGAAAATCACTAGTTTCAATTACAAAAATAAAATTTCAAGAACACATCAGCTAACAGCCTGATTAAAGCACAGCTTCTAGCCCTTGATTTGGACTCCTGACTTCAGCAGTAAGAGATTTCTCCCAATTTAATGTGTGAATTTTCAGTTTCCTTTGTTTGGTCAAGAGGATTAAAAGAAGCTCTGAAAACTAGTCTGAAAGTCGTTGGGTCAATTCGCCATGTATAAAAGGATTTTTCTACGCTTTTATGGAAGGACTCAGTATTATTACATGGCATTCAATTTCCAGGTAGAATTTCCATCCAGTAGCGCAACATAATCAACAGACTTTTCTACTACCTTATACTCCTGTTTATAAAGGAATTTCTAACTTCTGTTAAATTAGTGATCTGTTTTGTCTTTGATCCATATCGCACACACGAGCCTGCTTTTATAAGACTGAAAAATGCCAGACAGCCTTATGTTTAAATCTACAACATTCATGTTTATCTTCTTTGTACTATGTTACACTTTCACTCACTAGGCTTTTCTTCTACATGAAAGTAGGTCTTGGCCTAGTGCTTTTCCTCTCCTTAAAAAAGCTACCAAGTAGGAAAATCCCTTCTAGACTAAACTTGGCTTCCATCTAAGCAGGTGTCAGAATCAAATTATGAAAGGAAGAACTCAAATTACTAATTACTAAAAAACAACCAACCAAACAAACAAAAAAACCAATAACACACAAATCTCTGGTTCTTTTGGAGGAACAGCACAGCTAGGAATATTTAATTATTGTTTAATTATGTTTACCCGAAGTACAAACCAAAACCATAATCTTTCAGGAATGAATTCTGAGAAAGGAATTTGAATCAATGCTGTTAATGTGGAAATATAAAAAGTTATCTGATACTAGAGCACTTTTTAATATTAATTTATATTTATAACTCGAACAGCAAAACAGTTTGTGGTTCCTCATGGATCAAAATTCATATTTTAAAGAAGGGGAAAATACTTAAAGAGAACACAAGCATTAGTAAAATGATTGAAGTCTTTATCCCCTGGCATAATGTATTGTCCCTGAGTAATGGCTAAGGCTTTGTCCCTGAGTTATTAGCATGTTCTCTTAGATTATATTGAAATCCCAATAGATTATTCATCTCCAGGGTGAGATAATAAAAGCAACGTCATCTAGCTATTAAATGCCCATTTCATATGCCAGACATTAACTCTCTTATTCTGGGGCTAAGTCTAATGTATCTAAGGAAGATAGTTGGAAGAGAGATTACTTGCTTATCATGACACTCCTAATTTCTTTCAAAAATTTAGCACATACCTTAGTGTGCAACAAGAAGGGGGAAAAAAAAAAAAAAAAAGGTAAATTAAACTATCCCAAGTAGTATCAAACACGTTTTCTAATGCAAAGTATTTCTTCCTCAAGTATTAGAATGGCAACAATAAATACATTTCCAGCTGGGTCAATTTTGTTAGGCGATTTTATGAAATGCTGAATAGAAAACTAAAAGGAATGCAAGCCTTTTGCCTATAAAAAATATCAATTAAGCTATTGCCAACATCCTTAAACTCTTCTAATAAAACATCTTTTGCATAAGTAAGTTTTTCTGCAACAGAAAAAAGATATATTACACATGGATCTACATACATAAATTCCTGTATATAAACTGTTACGTGTTTACAAGTCTGTGGAGTTTGACTTAGGTATTAGAAAAAACATTATTTGGTACATTTTGCTTAAAAACTAGAAAAATTACTTCCTTATTTAAAGGAATGAAGTAGATTTCCTAGTCCAGCATTAGTAGCTAATAATCACACAAGCTACTTTATTATGGTCCCCTAAGATTTCACTTATTTGCTCACTCTGTCTCATTATCTCATTTCATGATTTTCACTGATGTGTATTTGGATTATTGTTGGACTACATTCTCACATTACAAAAGGGCAATGACGGATTTTAAAAAATAAGATAAAATTTAACTTCTAATACTAAAATATATGTGATAATGATAACCCTATTGAAGATGTGTGAGCATTTGTTTTCATGCATCTTTTTCAGTTGTGAATTCAGCTCTCTGTTTTAATATCACATCACTAGCAGTATCACCTTCTATGTCACAGTTTGTGCAAATTCTCATCATAAAATCTGGGGAAAAAATACACTGCATTCAAGAAGACTTCAGTCTTTCCTGAAAACAGAAGGACATAACCTAATTTCAGGAAAAAAAGAAGTCTGTTTAATTTTTACTAGGAGATATTGCAAAATCATATAATTAAAGAAAGGAAAAAAAACCAAAACAAACAACCAACAAGACACAAAACACCAACAATAAAAAAGCCCCCCAAACCTTTCAGCTACCATATTTGACTTCTTGTTGTTGTTTTGTTTTTCCTTTACCTTGCATTACTAAGAATTGTATTATGTTGGAACAACTTCAGATTATCTATCCAGATTTTGCATTGAACTAAAAGCAAATGTAATGCCTACAGAAAGCTATGCACAAAATTAATGCTGAAAATACACATTCATACACAAAATGAATGCCAAAAGTCCTGAAAATGCTAAGCAAGCTGATCTAGCAGCGGATGTCCCTGTTCATTGCAGGGGAGTTAGACTAGATGACCTTTAAATGTCCCTTCCAACTCCAAGGAATCTCAGATTGTTATGTTTACATTTATATTTAAAGCAGTTTGTACTTAAAGTACAAAGCTATCATTGCAAAACACATGTAAATAACAGATGAATAGTGGTCTGGTCTAAATACCACTGTGCACATGATATTCAGACATATGAACAAATGGTCATAAGTAAGGAACAGGTTCTGAGACTTGTGATCAGAAGAATTCCTTTTCCATTCATCATCTTTCTACGTCTCCCTCATCCCTTTCTTTTTCAGGTGTGTGTATATACCTTGATTCATAACAGTGGAAAATGGCACACTTAGGGCTCAGGCATATGAGCAAATAAATGAGGCTTAACGAACATTAGTGTGCCAATCCATCTGTGTTGTAAGTAACCATCTGCATGTTCTTAGCCCTCAGCAAATGCAGGTGAATCCATAAGTTTAAAGTTCATTGTAAGTTCCTAAGGTGTAATTAGAAAGTATTCTGTCTGTAGTAGTTTCGCTTGGCATCTAGTTTAATTATTCTCACTTCATTTTCAGTGGATACCATGGAAAAGTGGATTTTTTTTTTACTTTTGAATAGATGGGGATGAAATCTCCAATGTGAAGTTCTTTGTCTCATTTGCTAAGATCATTAGCAGTAGGTGTAATATGTATCAGTACTTGTGAAGTATCACAAGATAACTAAATATTAATCATGTATCTGGGCCTCTGCTAGGAGAGTCAGATTATCCTTTATTTTAGTGTTGCATACCTCCATGATTTAACTTACACGGGAATGATTTATCAGCAAATAAAACCAATGTCTACCATCTTGCTGTAGCACATGCTCTCATCCTGTTTTCCATAAATATAGAATATTCTTCATCAATAACTTCATTTAATAAAAAATGAATTAATTATTTTGTTCTCTTAGTTCTCCAAACAAAGAAACCTTCTTTCTTTCTAGCTGGAACTTGGCACGAGTTAAAAGTGCAGAACTTTTTTTTTTTTTTTTTTTACTCACAGGGTGTTACTTTCACAATTTAGACTTTTAAAACTGAGAGACAGATTACACTGTCATTTACCTCAACACTGATAACAGGATGGGTGAATTCTATGAAATTTAAACAACATCTTAATGTAGGACATATTTTGCTGTCAACTCAGTTTAGACATCTTCAGTATCTCAAACATCAGTGATGCCATTTTGTAACCCCAATAAAAGTGATGTGCACAATACAGTCATTTTAGGTAACCCACCTGGCAATATGAACAAGTATGACTATTTTTATTGTAAGTTCTGTATCTTTTACTTTAAAGAACATTTTTAATTACCCTTAATTTTGCTGGTAAAGACAGATAAGCACATGAGAATGAAATTATCTGAAATATCTTACATTCACGGTTTGTGTATAGAATAAAATATTTGTTCTTTTTTCAAAACTATTAGCCCTTAAGCTTCGTTTAAAATTTTAACTTTATATGCATTACACAGTAATTTGCAAAGCTTTATTTATATATTTATTTTCTCTGTAGTCATTTTATCTTCAGTGGTACCAGTTCCTATACCTGGATGCATTTTACGTAACTTTGTTCTCCAGAAAAATTCTAATGCCCTTGCTCCTTGCTTTAGGGAAAAAAAAAAAAAAAAAGCCTATAAGCTCCAGGCATATCAATCAAAAACAACAGACTCAGCACTAAGTCTTATAATGAAAATCATGATTTCATAAATCATCTTCCACAGGTTGGGGTCATCTTTTACAAATTTCTTATCAGGTACAGCTCAAGATTTCTCAGACTCTCATTCTTCTTTTTTAATGAAAACAATAGAATAAATGTCAGCATACAAATGATGTGACCCTTTTTAGCTTAAAAATAGCCTGAAAATGAGAAGATTATGCTTTGCGTTGCCCTTGAAACTGCAAAAGTCAGGATTTCCACTACCCTCACAAAGAGTTCACTGAAAAAGTTTCTCTCACAGCCCTATAATGAAGTACAATTTTCTAATCATACGTGGAATTAATCTAGTAAAATGTAGATGTAATGTAAGGAATCTGGCGTTCTAGGAGATTTTTTTTTTTCTACAGTCTATATCCTTTATCTGACAGTTTTAATTGCCAAAACTGGCTTTTGTTACTGGGTGTCCCCAAACAGACTAAGCACAACTCTATTAATAGAATTATACATTTTATTTTCAACACATTACTTTACATTTCAGAACTTACTGTAATTTGGATTAAAACACTAGCAAAGAATAAGCTCCTTGCTTTGTCTTTCAAATTTAAAATGTGAAGAGAAGGGGAAGGGAAAAGGAAAGCTTATAGCATTCAGTTTGTACTAACAAAAAACATATTTCAGCCTTAAGCTTCCGTATCTGATACCTCACTCCACTTCTGTACTTTTACACTCACACAGTCTGACAGTGGAGTGACTTACAAAATTCAATTTCAAAGTTTTTGCAAGGATCTAATCTTCTCCCTCATGAAACAATTCATTTTCTCCCAGTAGAAAAAAATAAATATGAAAAGAAAAACTGGACAGATGAGCAAGGAAAAAAAAAAAGCCTTTGCCAGTTTCTATCTAAAACTGAATAAGAAGTATTCCTCAAATAAGATACCTTTAAAGAAACATTTTAAGACAGATTCAGCATCTGTCTTGGTTAGATGTGTCTGTATTGTTCTTTAAACAAAAGCAGGGTCATGTCTTGGTATCAATTTACTAAAATTAGAAAAGTTGCTATGTTAATCATGACAATTTTTTTTTCAGTTCTGCTCTCAGAGATGCACACAGTCGCTTTGGATGTATCTGCACTGGTGGCTGAGATGCATCTTTAAAAATAGACTCAGAAAATCTAAAGAGGCCAAAACTGCAAGCTGGCCAAAGAAAGCCTTCTGTGCATAAGTGAGCTGGAATGACATTAGCTGACCTGGCAACCACCCTTTCTCAGTAAGGAAAATATAGTATAGTCATTGATTTTGATGATAAATTTCCAGGTTTCAATTGTATCCTGTGTTTGCTTATTTATTTATTTATTTTAAGCATTGAGTAACCTAATGTAGTCAGCAAAAATCTTCGTAAGAGAAAGAAAAAATTTAACGAATGATTCAAAAGCAAGAAATCACAATGCCTCCTGAAAGGTCCTAACCACTATATTTGCGGATCTGCCTTAGGTCACACCTCACCTGGTGATGCTAACTGTTAGAGCACATCCCCCTCATTTCTTAGGAATTTAGGTCACTCAGCAGCACAGCTTCACTGAGAAATCAACAGTTTTAACTGCTCAATGCTATATGCAAGTAAACTCTCTTCAGAAGTCTACATAGAAGTGTTCTAAGTGTGTTGCCTCAGGCAGAAGTTGCTATTAATATTATAAAGGAAACTTTTTTCCTTAAGTGAATTTGAGATACTACACTGAAAAGAGAACAGGTCAGATACAAGAAGAACATATGACTTAGATAAAATAATTTGACTTTCAGATTTTTTTTTTTCATTTATTAAGTGGTGAAAATGTTGAGGAAATATTTTTTTGCTAAGAAGCTATTATTCATCAATAATTTATTTTTCTATTTCCTTTGTCAGGAATTTGTAGAGTACCTGTTTCTGAACTGCTCTAAACTCATGGGTAGTTTCATCCTCACTGAATAGAATTTGGGGTCACCAATGCCATCTATTACTTATGATATATCCTTAACTCTAAAAGTGATTGTTAATTTTCTTTTAAAAATATTGAATCTTATTTCAACACTTCTCTGATTAACAACATGTAGCGAGTATCAATACCAAATATTTCCCAAACTAATATACTTCTAATGACATAAAAAAAGCTAGGAATTCTCTCTAGGAGGGCAAGAATTGCCAATAAAGGTGATGGTGAAAGTGATCAGCGAGTTGCTCTTTCAGAGGTGCCATGTAGCCTTATAATTTCCATGTCCAGAATAGTGGAGCATAACTAAAAAATTAATGATTCCTATAAAACAACTGAAATATCTTGTCATAGTTATCACTGAGTTTACACCAATGCCAGAGATCTCTGAATCACATTAAGAAAGAAAATGGTGCCATGTAAACGCAGAAAAGGTCTTACACAAATATCATAGCAACAATTCAATTCCATAATAATCTGTATAGAAAGTACACATTTATTTCTCTTGCACTTATTTTTACAGAGTCCTTGGTTAATGAGGGGTTTTTAGTAGATTACATTATTTTATTTTTTTATTTATTTATTTCTGCACTCCGTGGGGCTACTCCTGCTAAGCTGAATGCAATGTATGGCAAAACAGGTTAGCATAAAAAGAAACTAACTGATCTTTGCTAAGGCTGAGAAAATATCTTTTCAATATTATGAGAATTCTTTACATGTTAGCCTAATGTGATTTGAATTCCCCTTCTTTTAGAAGGAATTAGTACATCAACAAAGATTACTTTTTTTTTTCTCCTCATTTATTACTAACTGAAGGAGGTACATAATAATACAATTTAATTATATTTCCCTGAAGAAGAGAAGTTCAATAGATAATACATGTAGAGATTCTGTATTAATAACACCTTGCTGGAGACAGTACATTTGGTACACCGTGGTTACAATTAAGTAGGGAGATCTGAGACAGAGGCATTTATATAAGTAGATTTATGCTGCTTAGGAAAGTAATGGACCCTTAGGCAAAGCTGAGGGACTTCTTTACCTAGCATGATTAAAAATATTGATAATTCCCAAAGTAGTAGCTTCAGCTGCTGTTCCACATATTATTCCTTAAGATATTCATGAGGAAACAGAACACTGCCTGTGCTATTTTGTTCATAACCAGGGACCATATTCCATTTCATGTTTCTTCATGATTGGTCTACACTATAACTGTTGATTTCAGCTTTAAGAAATATTACTTGGCTTTACTCATCTTCTACAGCACATTAGCATGACTAGTAGGCCTAGTCTTTTATATTTGAAGAATAACTTTATTGTCATTTGTTCTGACATTTCACCTGTTTCCATTTGTCAATATTTAAATATTAATTAGAGTATTCCATGTTAGAATAAAATTTATCATTTAGATTAATATACTGCTTTCATATATGACATATTTCAACATTTTGACAGATAGTGTTTGGTATGGGAGAGAAATATCCATGGAAAAGAGTGATAGAATAGTCTTCATCATAATCAGTAAAATGAAAGGATGCTGCACACTGAACTCCAGTCCACACAGATCTTGCTAACACTGAGAATTGTCCTTTTTAAGTGGGAGAAACAATGAAATATCCCAAAAACTAAGTAACATATCAGAAAAACAGAAAAACAGGATCACTCTTTCAGTAAGACAAAAGAAGAAGCATAGTCAAAAGCTAAGCAGCGAGAATTGAAGCACTGATCATGGAAACAGAAGACAAAATTAATCTGGGAAACTGTGGTATCTGACAGTGAGAAACAGACATGAAGGTAACTGTGGTTTGTCTGCTTGGGACATGAGATACGACAGAAAGATGGAAAAGGAGGCAGAGTTGAGTGTGAATTTTGGAATATGAGAACTAAAACTTCTTTTACAGTCAGCAACAATGCAGTACATGTTTAACAACTATGTCTCGCTACTACTGTCATTACTTCATCTCCCTAACTCATGAGGCTTTAAAAAATTAAATTGCTACAATTAAGCCTTTGAATCACTCTCCTTTCCACAATTTTGTCTTCAAAAAAGACTTCTGACAGATATCCATTTCTTTCCTTCTGTCCTGTTTCCATGTTTCAGATTTTTCTTTTTATGTCTGGTCTTTAAAATCAGGAAAGATTTAAGAAAAACAACATCCCATGCCCAAATTTACCAAACTGTGCATGAAAAGTAATTAATGGTTTAACTTCAAAGGAGTCTTTGAACAATTCTCATATTTAAATAAGGTCATGTGGACACACATCAGAATCAAATAATTCTCTGGGCAAAAGTGTCACTTCTTCATGTAAGATCTTTGGGAAAAGAAAAAAAAAGGTTCAATGGGTACATACTATATATTGTGATGCAGTCCTTCAGAGATTCTAAGTGACATGATAAGCACTTAAAGATGTGACCTCTAAAGGTCATCCCATCATTACCGTTTTATCTCTGGAGTGGTACATTTTCAGTATTTTAAGGGCTTAGTATGTTTCCACATGTATTTATAATACCTGTAAGAATTGCTGCATACATCTATTCTGGCAGTCACAGGTAAGAGTATAAAATAGTAATGCTGTGGGAATAGATGTAGAGAAAAGGATCTGCCCGGTCTGCTGGCAAAGATTTACAAAGCAAAACAGACATCTCAACATTTTTTCTTATTTTTCTGAATCAGGGAAAGCCATTCAAATTAGAAGAGTTAAGTGACGAGGGGCTAAATATAGTAAAAGCATACTAAGGCTAGAAAGTAATAGGAGACTATTTGTAATGAAACAGGATGAGATAATAGATAGCTTGCTTCTAACATCTACAAGAGTATCAGCAGTTAGCTTGTGTGCCAGGGTGTTTGAACAAATGCAGCTACATAGTCAGATTTGTCTGTTATTTCTAAGTATGTTGCCTTTCTTCAGAACATGGACGCAGTGAGATAAGTGACTGTAACATAATATAGCGCCACCAGATTAAGCATGGTTAAATATTTCTCACAGAAAATTCCAGCTATGACAGGAACCAGATTTCAGAAAGAAGTCTTTCGCTTTCATTAAAATAAGCATTACATACTAAATGTTCGTATAATATGATACTATACATTTTATACTATATACTATGACTAGATTCAGAGAGGAAATTAAAAAAACAAAAACAAAAACCCACATTTCCACGATGACAGCAATGTTTCATGCATACATACAATTTTGCTCTCGTTCTTTATCCACAAAGATAATAGAATGGAACTCAATTTTTTTCAAAGGGAAAATTTTGAAAATTGCAGAATTGGTAGAAATAAAATGATGAAACATGTCACCAGTGAAACCCAAATCTGTTATTTATTTCACTAAATGGTATGTCTTAAATATCAAAAGCGATAGATAGGCAATTAATACAACATAATGTCTCATTACAGAAGTTAGAGGTCTATGCATTATGTAATAGTAACTGAAAGTACATACAAAACTTGAAAGTACCTGTTGTGATTATTCTTCTTTTATTCACTTAAGAGATATTCCTTCCTTTAAAATATTTTGCACTACAATAATAGGGCTCACAACAGCTAAAACTTTTTAACTCTGACTTGAATGTATGATAGAACATCTGTTTTAATTGTTCTCACCACTGTTAGAAATTGTGGTCATATGGCTGCAGACAGCAGCCACAGCTCACATTTAGGTGTCTTTTCAAGACAGAAAGACTAACATGTTAAAGCTCCACAACTTACTCTTTTTTCTTGACACATCAGTGGCAGTCCCATTAAAATAAGATATATGCTTTTACATTAGTCTGACAAGGGATTACACTAAATAAAATGTTTTTGACTGGCATGAGTTTCCCATTACTCAATTTGTCCTTTGCTGCCAGAATAGGGATATAAAAAGGAACATAACATGAAAAGTCCTTGTCCTCAGGCTCCTTGAAATTACTTGGAGGCCAGCAATCTTTAAATCACGTGTTCTTTATTTAGGTTTTAATAGTATGCCGCTTTCCAGTCATGATAATACTAACATTTAAATGCATCTATTTCTCAAAAATAAATACCATTCTAATTGTTAATTCACTAAGAACAGTTTTATGTTAACATTTTTGTATCTCAGATACCCATCTAAAAATAGAATTTTTGTTGTTCAACACATGGCGTACTATTTTTCTGTTCTATTTTATTTATCTGCCAAGTTGGAAGGTAAAAGCTGATGAACTTAAGCTGTTTCATGATACTTTCAAGCTAAAAAAAAGTGATATTGAAGTAAGGTCCCCCAGTAGAATTGGTCAGTTATTGGCTCTCCTCTCTAATGGTCTGTGTTTTAGTATGACATCATTCAACACTTTACATGACCTTCAAAGAATGCAGTTTTTTTTCACTCAAACTGAAGAGGAATCTCAGTGAAAGCAATGAAATAATTATATGGGTCACCAAATCGTCTGTGTTTTTTAGTGAGCCAAAATAACAGTTCCCACCTGCTCAAGAAAACATACAATGTGTGTCCTGATTAGGAAACACTCTTGCCAGTTCTTTTCCTGCTCAGTGGAAAGGACATATCAGAGTTCATCATTTCCTCATTGTCAGATCATATAGTCAGCAGGAAAGGCCAGAAGCTAAAACAGGCTTAACCACCTTTCTGTCCATAGATAGAAAGTGTTGCTTCTTTATCCTGCTGAAGAGAAAAGATCGAATTTTTGTGGTTTAGAGAAAGCAAAATATTTCATTATTAAATCCACTCTTTTTGCATCTTATCCTTGGTTCTGAATCAGCAGCTCAAGCAGTTCCACACTGTTTCCATGGAGTCAGAGGTTTCTGTCTCACAAAATCAAAACTGAGAAACAATTATGCTTTACATCTAACAGCTCAAGTGGGTTCACACTGGCCACCCACTTGCAGACACTGAATGTCTAACTCCTTTGGTCCAACTGTACTAGCTCATTAAGCAATATTTTCCAAGTAATTTTGTGTATGTAAACATTGAACAAAAGGCTAAATATTGTAGCAAAGAAGAACTGAATACTGCACAGCAAGGTTTGATGTTAGCAGCCAATTGCCTCCCCTGCAGTTGGAAGACAGCTTGGGCAACTATTCCAAAGATTAATGAGCAATCAGTTCTAAATTAATCCAAGCTCTCACACCCTTCACAAGTCTGAATTTGAGCTACACTCACATAGGTAAAATGCAGTATTTAGCTTTGTGTGTTGTGGAACATTACTAGCAGAGGGAAAAAAATTCCTCTTCATCATTTTCTTCACATTTTTAGCTTTTATTTTCCCAAGCAATTTGAAAGGAAATGGACCATGAGGAAGTTTTCTGCATCAAGCTATAAGGAGAAGTTTCCTGTCAGTCATTTCTAGAAATTATACAATCCCATTTACTGGAACAAAATTATTAGATCTGATATACTCAAAACTGTTCTGAGATACCACTTTCATACTGTTTTTAACAGTACAGTGAACAACACAAAGAAATGGCATTGGGTGCTTTTCAGTGGCTTGTTAAACAATAAATTATTGGTGCCTATGTGTGACCTGTAGCTCTACACATCTACATCTATATTAGTTCAGTTTCGGAGGGCTCAAACCCAACATATACATATGCATATACACACAAAAAGTGTAATTTCCTTTTCTCCAGTACAAATTTGCCTCACTCTTTGAAAAATAAAACAGTTCAGGAAGTATCTCACCAGCTGAGAAGTCTATTAATGGATAGAGCTCTGCCTTTTTTTTTTTTTTTTTTTCCAGTAAGACCCTAGTATATTGTCTGTGTTCTGCTGGTTGCACATATATGTATGTACAAAAATGAATCAATTATATGTAACATTAAATTGTGTTTTTTACTTTATATTATGTAAAGAGAAAAAACAAACAAATAAACAAACAAAGAATTTTGTTGTGTTTAAATCTCCAATATTCTAAATATGTTGAGATCAATTAAAGTACAATCCTATTTACTCCAGAGAGCACTATCTAGTTGGCTAAGATGCAGAAAGTAATGGGATTCTGGGCATTTTGATACTGAATGTCATGTGCCTCTCAAATTCTGAACTGGGTTGTTCCTTTTCACTTTCCAGAGTACGCCAAGGAAGAGATACCAGCTTTGTAAAATTGTTTAAATGGCTGAGTAACAAAAAAATCAGCATTACATCATTCTTAACATTTTTTGTATTTTCTTATAAAAAATGGGCTGTAAAATGTAGAAGACTTTTTAAAAACGTACTATATCTAAAGAAATTTCCAACAAAACTGAATGTATTTGATGCAAACAAACAAACACCCAAATACAGCTATTATGGGGTCAACCAGGTGATGGTAGTTAGTTGAAATACAATGTCTACTGTGGAGTTCAATTGTTACCTAAAAGTACATTCTCAAGCCTTTTTGTTAGTAGGAAATAAATGAACAATGTGGTTTGTAACTACAGACAGCCTCATATATTGTACCATATGAAATGCTTGTTAGTAATAGCTTAAGTTTTCTTCTCATAAACTAATGTAAGTAATTTATTTCTTAATGTAGTACTTACATATGTAAGAAATACGAATCACAAATAGAGAGACAAGCTTAAGTTATTTTTTTAAAAGCTGATGTTCTCATTATTTCATCACCATCATATTAGAGAAATAATCAAGTTATATTCAAACGTTGAAAGAAATGGAAAATGAAAAAGGAGTTGAATTGTCTATGATAGAGCCTCAGAGTTTAATAAGTACTGATGTTGTACAATGGTTATTAATTTTCTTTACAATCAAATACTCCCTCTTCTTACACACATCAGATTATAGTTTTGATTTTTTTTTTTTTTTTTCATTAGTCATTGATGCTTATTTATTTTGAGTGACTGGCTATCCAAGTATGCCAAGAAAATCCCATTTTACAAGATTGGCTCCAGAATTACAGAGTTTTCAGATATGTTCTCTCTTTCTCTTATATATTGTGATTAAAAGCTTGTAACATTCAACTTCCTGCCTAGCTACCTTGCTGTAGCTTCTACAAGAATAACAAGTTCTGTCCTTCTGCTTTACCCTGATCTTTATTACCACCCTCTGTCCCATTCATCATGTCTGTCTGTGAATGCTAAGTTCTGAAGGGCAGATCAGCTAGAAGTCTCCAGAGGAGGCACAGAGGAGACATCCACAAAAAAAAAAAAAAAAAAAATGAACCATGGACATTGTTAGAGGAAGGGAGGCAGAAAGACTGAACTATCAAGTTCAGGACATCAGACATCAGGAGAAGAATGTGACAGAAAATATTAATTTGAAGAGATGAGGCATAAGGCTTAATATTAGGAAATTTTATGGAACAGCTAGAAATACATGATTAAAAAAATAAATAAATGAGAGAGAAGAAAAGGAGAAAAAGGACAGAAGAAAATGATGAATAAAGCCTTTAAAAGTACACCCAAATAACCCTAGTCTAAAAGTAAAATAAATGTCAATTATGTGGCAAAAGAGAATGGGAAAAATAGGTGCAAAGCATAAGGAAGAAAGGAATTGCTAATAAAACACTGAAGGAGGAATTTATTTAGAAATGTAATAAACTGGTTAAGCATATTAGTACACTATACACCAATGGACTAGGATGCCACCTACAAAAACTAATTCCAGTGTCACTTGCAATAAGGACCAAATAAATTATAGTCGGTTTACACAGAGTTCAATTTGCTTTTTCTGCTGAGAAACCCAATCAGAGCCTACACTTTCCCTTGAAGGGTAAGACCAATCAAACCAGGCTGAAACATATCTTAAAGAATATGCAACAAAGTTTAATCATAGGTTAATGGTTTTTATGACTGAGTAGATTGGGGAGAAAGTACAGAAACTTTAGTAGGTTTTCCACATGTTATCTCATTTCAGACTGAAATCTCTGAGGACTGTAAAGTGACTATCCTGCCTCTGTTTTTCAGATGAAAACAGTCTAGGGACATACCAGGCCATTAGTGTCTAATCAATTTGACATTAGTTGAGGAAAAATTGCAAAAAGCTATATTTAGGAAATCAAAAGTGATCTGTGCAAAAAGTATTGGACAGATTAATCTTCAAAATAGATGCTGAAAATGAGTAATCAGCCTTGAAAATATCTGGCCAAATTCTTACCTTGAGAAAGTAAATTAAGATACTGGATATTCCAGTAATTGCATATATGCATATATATTGCATGTATATATTGCCTAAAGAGTTTGTGGATGCCCCCTCCCTTGAAGTGTACAAGACCAGACTGGATGGGGCTCTGAGCATCGTGGTCTACTGGGGGTGTCCCAGCCAACAGCAAGGGGTTTGGAATTAGGTGGTCTCAATGGTCCCTTACAATCCAAACCATTCTATGATTCTGTGATTCTAAATGATTCCTATATCATCAGATCAAACTGGGCAAACTTAGAAGATCAACCAGAAATGGGCATCAAATTCAAGTCATCCTGACTAAGGCTAAGGAAAGATCTGAAGAAACAGCACCTCCAGCAAAGCTGACTTGAAGCTGATAAAAAATTAGGCCTACAGTACTCATCATCAATTGAGCCTTTCTTTTTCTCCCCATATCAGTCAGGCACATACTGTATACTTCCTGAGTGAAAGAGAAAGTGAGTAAAAAATGAGTATTTACTAAACAATTAGAATGATACTGCTGATTATGCCTACTGTAATAACATGGGAAAACTGTGGTAACCATAACTCTTGTGCCACATAGTCAAAACAGTGCTGATTTTTAAAATGATATAAAGAGATAAGTTGTTTTTTTCCCTGATGGACATTTTTCAAACATCAGAATGACAGCAGCCTGGCAAACTGTTCTGCACACAAGTCACAATTCAGTCTTTGAAGATGTTTTACTCAGTCTTTCTCTATTAGTCCAGGAAATCAGTTTTTTTCTTTCTTGTTCTTCTTAGGAAAAATTGAAAAGTTCCAAAATTAGAAGAAAAGGGTACATTTGCACTTTAATCACTTCTCTGGATTTGCTGAACATAAATCAGACATCCAAACCCCATCAGCATACAAGAAATTAGACTCAGACTCTTCCTGACATCGTTTAGAAATTTCATATGCTATGTGCTTCATATCAAAAAAATTATTTATTTATTTATTTATTTTAAGTTTGAAGTTAAAGAAAGAAGTTAAAAAAAAGGGGGAGGGGGCCTTGACTTTGTGATTTTTTGGAAAACTATGTAAACTCAGCCAATTATAAAAACAAAACAGAACGAAAAAAAAAAAACTTCAGTGAAAAAAAATACTGTACAATATTACTAAAGAAAAACAACAAAAATGAATGCAGAAAATAGAGCTATATATCGAAAATGTTATACATGTTCACATGACTATAGACATGCATAGGATTTGTTAAGTCCAAGGGAGGACTGCTTCTTGTCTGCATGCCAGGACTGACACCCACTAATCCTCAATAAAGCTTTTCTGACAAAATTGCTTCACAGTATTGGCAAATCTTCAGGAAATATATGATTACATAAAACTTCTGTTGTGTAATTCTATGAATCCTGTACAAGTTGTAATCACTCCCAGAGCACTCAAAGTCAGTGTTAGTGAGAGATTTAGTTGATCATTCTGTTTACCCCTAGAAATAGAAGGAAAACACTACAAACACTGGTTATTTCTCTGTGGTTATGGTCCTTAGGACAGTGAGTTGCTCATTGTGTTTGGAACAGAAGCAAGTTAAATAAAGGGATTGTGCTGATGCATTGTTTAACACCATATTTTCTTAATACGTTATTATAACTGTGTTGTGGTTTAACCCAGCAAGAAGCTAAACACCACACAACCTTTTACTCACTTCCCTCACATCCCAGTGGGATGGGGTAGACAATCAGAAAAAAAAATAAGGTAGAACTCTATGAGAACTATTTACTAAGATGGAAAAAGAAGAGAGAAATAATTGTAATGATGACAACAATAATGTATAACAGGTCCTTGTGACCCCTCCTACCCCAACTCTCTCACTGGCAGGACAATATGAGAAGATAAAAAACTCAACAATCCTTGTCTCTGTACTGCACCACTTAGCAACTAAAATATCAGTGAGTTATCAACATTTTTTGTCTCCTAAAGCCAAAATATAGCGTCATAGCAAATGCTATGGAGAAAATGACTTCTGTCCCAGCTGAAACCAGGAGAAAGTGGTACAAATATATTGCTCATTTCCTATCTCATGGCAACAATGAGCTTCTGTGGTATAAGGAGTGTATATACAAACTCTGAGTTGCTGTGTATCACAAATGTCATATGATAGCAAAAGTCCTCAGTACAATTACATCTCTTTATATGTTGACATTGATTAGAATTATAAAGTTGGTAGAATTAAAGCAAAAGAGTAAGCATGTTCCAAAGTAGGGCAAAATAAAATAACAAATTATCTTCATTGTCTTTGGAAAGCTCACAAGCATCCACCACCATAGCCTAATATTTCTGGCTAGTTTCTCATAAAAGGAATATTATGAGCCAGACTCAACAGCATAAACTTAGCAGATAAGAATCATCCAAATATGTTCATTTCAAATAGTACTATTTTGGTTACTTGTTTGTTCCCACATGCAAAAGTAGTAAAGATTCACCTAGCATTCTCTTTTTCATACTTACTGTTGTATGTAAAAGTACATACTAATGTTATTAAAAAAAAAAAAAAAAAAGAGATCCAGTAACCTTCCACAGATTTTAAGAATTTCATAATATATCATGCTGCTTCTTCAGTTGTGCCTATGGTTAAGTATCTCCTTCTTCAGAAGTGACCTTTAGTCCTATTTATCTTTCTCATTTAATTTCCAATTCAGTTTTGAAACTCTCAATCTTAAAGGATTTTAAACAAAATAAAACAGTTAAAAAAAAAAAAAAAAGAGAGACTAATCATTATGAACACTAATACTATCGAAATAAAAGCACAGTAAATATAAAGTGCTCCAAAACTAATTTTTTGTTGGTCTTTTGTTGTTGTTGTTGTTTGTTTCTAGAGAATTCATTCTATAATAATGAAGATACTTTTGTCAGAATTTAATCTAACAGATGCGTATCTTTAGCAGCTAGTGCTTTTTGTGAAGAAGTTCCTCTATGGTTTTTTATTTTGAGGGGAAAAAATGTCTCGTTACTCCCCATCGTCCTCTCAGCATAACTATTTTAAAACCACTATTTAAAAAGCCATTAACCCAGAGCACTGCGAGTAAATAATACCTGTCTGAAAAGATGACAGTCAACATTTTTCCCCCAATACACTGTAACTCCTCTGCCTGACACACAGCTTCTAATACAGTTCACAACTTCTACTGAGAAAAAAAAGTCCTTTTTCTTTTCTTTTTCCTCCAAACATATTTTTTTACACAACTCTATCATTTCCACAGCCTGCTGGCTCCTGTACCTGGGTGGGGATTACAATCTGCCCCACAGGCCCTCATATTCATGCCACAGAGGAGTGGCAAAGTCAAATGGTGCACCACTGCCAAGGCATGAATGGCACTGCTCCCACTCAGACAGTGTCCCTGAGGACTGGTGGCGCACAGCAGCAGAGAATCTCCCTGCTAATCTCCTCAAACTGTTGTTGACCTACCTCTGCCATCCCCTCCTCAGTATATAATAAATCAAGCACATTTTACATGAAAAATGAAGTAATTACTCAGTGAATCCAATGGCTAATTGCACACAGAAGCCTCTGGGAGATGTGGGACAAATCCATGTCAGATTTTGAAAGGCTGAGAAAAAGCAAACTAAGTTAATAACTCCTCAAATACTGACAGACTGAGAGGGACTGAAATGCACCATTTCTTCAGACAATCGAATACCCTGCTGAAGGGAAATGGAAAATTCTAGCTATATAGCTTAGCTTTTAAGGGATTTTGAGGAAAAATTGTACCAGAAACAACCGATTTCTGAAGAAAAATGTCATAGAGCTGCAGTTCTTGAGTCAGACATCATTACTGCACATTATATACAGCAACCTTCTCTGCTTTTGTACCCTACTTGCCTTCCACCTGCTTTACCACTGTGTACTGAGTCCCATTTCACTCCTTTTCCTCCCCCCTTTCCACGGTTTCCAGTGCTTAATTCCTCCTTCAATTAAATTCAGTTCACTTGCTGTCTCTTTCCCCAGCTCCCTTCTTTACTGTTCCTTATCCTGCCAAACCTTCCCTAAGCTCCTATTACCACTTCATCTCTCTGGCTGCTCAGATGCCTTGTGCTGGAGCTAGCCAGACTTTAAAGGAGAGGAGAAAAGGGTCTGAGACAGGGCAAAAGCAAGTGAAAGAGAGACCAGTTCTCTTGCCCCCATTTAAATGTGCAGACAGTCTTTGTTCAAAGCAGATCACATCAGGGGCGTTCAGCTTCACCAGTGCAGCTCTGCCCTGAATGAAGCGTTTTTGTTATGTTTGAGTACAGCATCACATCATCTGGATAATACTAGCAACTATAAGGAACCATAAGATGCTCATTTGTTAAAGGTAATAGCAATAAAGTGCTGGTATCTACTGAACATATGTCCTTTTTCAACTTGGATAAATTGGCCAGGATTACCACAGGACAGCAAAAGAAACATCTATGACAGAAGTGCCACCCCTCTGCCAAATTTCAAGGTCACTTACAATCTGGTATTGAAAAACAACACATTTTTCTCCAGCCTAGCTGCTGGAAACAGCTGAACCATTTTGGCGGATTTTTTCAAGTCTTCTTTCCTGAGGTGACTAGCCAGCATGGAAAATTTTAGCCTCAGTAGCTACAGAACCTGCCAAGTTTCATATTTTTTAGTGTGAGACACACATTTTCACTCATTTTCTAGGTGCTCCCATAGCAGTTACCTTCATTTCACATAGCCACAAGGCAGTGCTGAGATCTTGTCTGCAATTCAAGAAACCATCAGCAGGATACAAATCATCAGCTAATGTTTTCTTTGGAGAAGGAAGGGAAAAAAAATACATCAAAACCAAAACCTTTTCAGTTGGCTCTTTAAAAAAAATGACTTTCAAAAATTTGCAGTGACTTGTGGAAATTAAATTTGGATGTCTGTACACCTCTTTATTGGCTAGACTTCTCAGCAGGTGCTACAAGCCCAGTTACATCAGGGAAGAGAAAAAGGTAGATCTCATGAAAGAGAAAAATAGCATGGGAGACTGAAATCTCAGACCTATGACTTCCCTAGCTACCAAAAATTTAAAAAAAAAAAAAAAAAAAAACAAAAAAAAAAAAACACCCACAAAAAAACCCACACACAAAAAAACAAACGTCATATTTATACTCAAAGGTTTTGATTGAAGATTTTAGTTCAGAAATGGATCTTCAACATTTTTTAAAGAAGAAAACAGGTCAAATTAACTCAAGAGTTCTAATGTTTCAAAACAGAGACATATTCAAAAACAAAAAAGAAAAAAGCTCTTGGGCATTGTAGAATCTGAGGTAATTGGATTTGATCAGATAAAGACAAAGGCAATTATTTACATAACAAAGAAAAGAAAGAAATCCACAGAGAAAAAATAGTCTTACTTTCATGATATCTTAGAAACAATCAGACATCAAAACACTATTTTCATGTAGCCATGTTTTATTGTCTTATTAGGTTCAATCAACACACAAGAATGAGTTGGAGATACTGAAAACTTCATTCTACAATTTATATTTCCATAAGTCACCTTCGATAATATTTAACTAGTGTACCTGTGTATGTAAAGCAAACACAGCTTCTTTTTTTCTTAATATAGTAAAACTACCATGACATATGTCACAGATAGGATAGATGATTCAGGCAGTGTTGAAGTTGTGGCAACAAAGATGTGAAAATCTTCAAGTTTGCACCGAGGCTACAAGGTGAACAGATGTGTGGGTACATTCAGTACAGTAAAACATTATACCATACATACATGCTATAAAGGAGAATCTTCATATTACTCCTTTAAAAAAAACCCTACCTTTTCAAAAACACCTTTGATTTTAGAAGTTTTGGCTTTGAAAATGCCTTTTTCTGTCATCTTAGGGCATCTGAATGTCACTGTCTATGCCTCAGACATGAGAGGATGGGAAATACAGGAGTAACCTACATTAATGTATTAGTATACCTCATGAGTTAGAGGAAGGAAAATATGTTACCTGTTGCTGATTTCCAAAGGAATGATGCTCAAACAAAGAAGGAAAATGAGTTTACTCTGAATTAACATGGCTAGCATTTAAATTAGCTTGGTACATGAGCCTGAAATACAGAAGCAGCAGAGGAAACCTGTGGGTACCGGTGAATGGCAAGCGCGACATCAGCCAGCAATGTGCACTTGTAGCCCAGAAAGCCAACTCTATCTTGAGCTGCATCAAAAGAAGCATGGCCAGCAGGTCGATGGAGGTGATCCTGCCCCTCTGCTCTGTGCTGGTGAGGCCTCACCTGGAGTACTGCGTCCAGATGTGGAGTCCTCAGTACAGGAAAGACAGAATCACAGAATGGCCAGGGCTGGAAGGGACCACAAGGATCATGAATCTCCAACCCCCCTGCCACATGCAGGGC
>JAOWBP010000001.1:131637239-131662409 GCA_028571105.1 Tragopan temminckii | reverse complement strand
ACCTGTCATGGTTCTGTTTAGACTGTTTAGAACTTCACCTCTGAACAAGGGGTAGAATAAAAGATGATAATAATAATAATAAAATAAAAATAATAATAAAAAAGAAATAATAATAATTAAAAAGTTATTTGAAAGAAATACCCAGATCCTGGCAGTGCAGAGAATTACAGCTCATTACACTGGGCTAGGGACTGGAAAGCACATATCACACAATAGTTAGCACTATTTAGCACCCCCAAGAGGAGGAGAAGGTCTCTGAACATGACAAGCAGGTAACAGACACTATTCATATCACCAGATCCCTATCCCTGAATGAGCTGTGAGATATGCGAAGGGATTTAGGCCATCACCCATGTGAGCACATTCTCACCTGGCTGCTCTGATACTAGGATACTAGAGTCAATAGGCAGGAATTTGAGGAAGCCATGCAGCTGGGATCCCTCTCTAGAGAACTGGTTATAGAGAAGGAAACTGAGGCACAAGTCTTCAGCCTCTGGATGTGACTCCTACCAGGTGTGAAGGAAAAGTATCCCTGCAATTGCATATTGAGCAGGTAAGTGGAACACCACTCCTGGAAGAGATCATGTATTGTCAGAAAATAGATTTTGGACCATCACCCATGGAAGTAACTTCTGTCAAACACCACATAATAAATTATTAGAATATGAGAAGCATTATGTTTATTCACAGATAGATCTTGATGGGTTGTAGGAAACTACTGAAAGTGGAAAGCTGCCATGTGTAAGCCATTGGAAAAGCAAATAGAGTCAGTTTGCAGAGGTGAAAGCCATAGAATTGGCCCTACAAACTGCTTAAAGAGAAAAGTGGTCAGTACTGAGAGCAGTGGACGTGAAGTGAGTGTTGCCAGGGTAACAGCAGGAGATTTAAATGGGCACAAACCTGGAAGAAGCCCTTGGTCACCGAGGTTCGCTGCTTCGGAGCTGTCTCAACCAGAACTGCAGCGACTGACCGCGAGGTATAAGGGGGTTTCAGTTGGTTCCTTCATCCAGGGAACCCCGAGACAATGGAGCAGCCCGGCAGCTCTTGTGAGAGCGGATGGCGTGAAGTGGGTGTTGCCAAGGTAATGGCTCTGCATCCACACCTCCTGCCTAGAAAAAGCCTCAGGGACGGAGAGGAGGAGTCAGGGTGTGTGAATCACGTGGGCCGTCCAAACGCGGAGAAACCGTAAGCCACCCATTCACGGGACTACACAGTGAGGAGGGTTGTTATCTCACTGTGAAACAAGTAATTTCAGGGCAAAGCTAGAGTGGATCAGCGAGCAGCAGGGCACCCTGCCATATAGGAGGAGGCTTAGCACTTAGCACTTAACAGGTCACTTAACAGGTCATTATTCACTAAAAACACTGAAGTGCAACCGTGGTCACCACACAGCGAGGAGCTGCTGCTAAAAGGGACATGGAGACTCAGACTGAAACCATGAATGTCCATGCCACAGTTCAGGTCTCAAGCTGCAGAGAATGCCTGGCCCTGTCACTGCTACAGGAAGGCAGCCGGGATACCAGCTGTGTGCGGTGTGAGCAGGTGGATGATCTGCTCAGCCTGGTGGTAGAGCTAAAGGAGGAAGTAGAAAGGCCAAGGAGCATCCGGGATTGTGGGAAGGGGTTGACTGGTGGAGTCGCACTCTGCCATGAAGGGTGTGGGGGAGATGCTCCTCAAGCAGTGTGGGATCATCTGCCATCTGTCTCACAGTCAGGTGAGAAGGGGCGACCTCAAAAACAGCAAGGGATGGAAACAAATCCCTGTTTGGAGCAACAAGCGGACTGCCCCTCAGCCTGTCCCATGTTCCCAGGTGCTCTTACATAACATGTATGAGGCTCTGGAGCTGGGCGAACTGGGGGGATGTGGATGTTGGTGAAAGTCCATCTGCACAGGAAAGGTTGCCCAAGGCTAGTCAGTCTGCTACAACATCAGTCAGGAAAAAAAGAAGGGCTGTCATAGGGAACTCCCCTCTGAAGGGAACCGAGGGCCCAGTATGCTGCTTGGATCTGTCCCACAGGGAGGTGTGTTGCCTGCCTGGTGCCCTGGTGAGAGATGTTGCTAGGAACATCCCTCGCCTGGTTAAGCCCTCCAATTATTATCCATTGCTGGTTTTCCAAACTGGAAATGAAGAGGTAGGCAAAAGAAGTTCTCGGGTGATCAGAAGGGACTTCAGGGCTCTGGGAAGACTGCTGAAGGGATCGGGAGCACCAGCTGTGTTCTCCTCTGTCCTCTCAGTTGGTGACTGGGATCTGCACAAAAGGAGGAGTGTGGACATGCTGAATGAATGGCTTTGCGAATGGTGTCATACTTATGGCTTTGGGTACTATGGTTTGGGATGCAGCCTTGAGAAAGGGGGTTGATGGTGGACAGGAGCCAACTGACTAGAAGGGCCACAGATATTCTCGGGAACAAGCCGGCTGGGCCGGTTAGCAGGGCTTTAAACTAGATATGATGGGGGAAGGGGGCGTACTGGGTGACAGAGAAGCGCATGGGAACACTGGCACCTTGAGAGGCAGTAAGGGAAAACTCCAGACTTGTCCTGGAGGTTTTAGGGAGGTCAACTCTGAGAAGAAAATGAGGCCAGTAGCTAAGCTGAAGTGCCTCTATACCAATGTGCACAGCATGGGAAATAAGCAGGAGGAGCTAGAAACTGTGACACAATTGGGAAAGTCTGACCTAATTGCCATCATGGAAACATGGTGGGATGAATCCCATGATTGGAATACCCTGATTGAGGACTACAGGCTTTTCAGAAAGGATAGACAGGGTAGGAGTGGCGGAGTTGCTCTCTATGTTAGGAAGTGGATAGATTGCGAAGAGTTGTGTCTGAGGAACAGGCACGTTCAGGTCAAGAGCTTGTGGGTAAAAATGAAGGATCAGTCCAGTAAAGGGAGTCTAGTGGTTGGGGTCTGCTACAGGCCACCTGATCAGGAGGAGGCTGTTGATGAGGCCTTCTTGCTTCAGCTGCAGTAGGTGTCGCACTCGTGGGCTCCTGTCCTGATGGGGGATTTCAACCACCCAGATATCTGTTGGAATAGTGGCATGGCGAGTGGCAGACAATCCAGGAGATTCTTGGAGTCCGTTGAGGACAACTTCCTGGTCCAGGTAATAGAAGGACCAACCCAAGGTGAAGCCTTACTGGACCTGGTGCTCACTAATGCAGAAGAGAGCATTAGAGAAGTTAAGATTGGAGGCAGCCTGGGCTGCACTGGCCATGCCTTGATGGAGTTTGTGATCTTGAAGAATGCGGGTCTGGCAAAAAGCAGAGCTAGGAGAGTTTGCTTTACAACAGCAAACTTCTGGCTGCTCAAGGAACTGCTGAGTGGCATCCCCTGGGAAACTGTCCTTAAGGGCATGGGCACAGAGCTGGCAGCTTTTTAAGGACACCCTTCTGAGAGTGCTACAGCTCTCCATCCTGCAACAGAAGAAGTCGAGCAGGGGAGGCAGGTGACAGTTGTGGCTGTGCAAGGATCTGCTGCTTAAACTGAGAGAAAAGAAGGAAATGTACAGAAAGTGAAAGCAGGGTTGTGTAGCCTGGGAGGAATACAGGGCTGTTGTCTGTGAGTTTACAGATAGGATTAGGAAAGCCAAGGCGCAGATGGAGCTGAACTTGGCGAGGGACGTGAAAGATACCAAGAAGGGGTTCTACAGCTACATAGGCAGGAGGAGACAGGCTAAGGAGAGTGTTCCCCCTCTGACGAGAGGTAATGGGGAGCTGGCTTCCTCAGACATAGAAAAAACTGAGGTACTCAATGAGTGCTTTGCCTCAGTCTTCACAGGTGGTCAGGCTTCCCATGTCTGCCAGGATTGTGAGCCTCTAGGTGAGGGTGTGGGGAGTGGTTTCTGTCCCACTGTAATGGTGGAACAGGTCCGAGACCTCCTCATGAAATTTAACATGGGGCCGGATGATATCCATCCTAGGATTTTGAACGAGATGGCTGAAGTGATTGTCGATCTGCTCTCCATCATATTTGAAAAATCGTGGCTGTCTGGTGAAGTCCCCACTGACTGGAAAAAGGGAAACATTACTCCCATTTTTAAGAAAGGGAGAAAGGAAGACCTGGGGAACTATACGCCGGTGAGCTTCACCTCTGTACCTGGGAAGATTATGGAGCAGATCCTCCTAGAAGTTATATTAAGGCATACAAGAGATAAAGAGGTGATTTGGGACAGCTGGCATGGCTTCACCAAGGGCAGAACTTGCCTGACCAATCTGGTGGCCTTCTATGATGGAGTGATGGCTTCGGTAGATGGGGGAAGGGCAGTGGATGTCATCTACCTGGACTCCTGCAAAGCCTTTGACATGGCCCCTCACCACATCATTCTCTCTAAATTGGAGAGGTGTGGATTTGAAGGATGTACTATTTGATGCATTAGGAATTGGCTGGCTGGACACAGCCAAAGGGTTGTGATCAATGGCTCTGTGTCAGGGTGGTGTCCCTCAGGAGTCAATCTTGGGACCAGCGTTCTTCAACATCTTCATCAATGACAAAGATGATGGCATCAAGTGCACCCTCAGCAAGTTTGTGGATGACACCAAGCTGAGTGGTGCAGTTGATACATTGGAAGGAAGGGAAACCATCCAGAGGGACCTGGACAGGCTGCAGAAGTGGACCCATGAAAACCTAATGAGATTCAATATGGGTTTGTTTAGCTTGGAGAAGAGAAGGCTCCGGGGAGACCTCACTGTAGTGTTCCAGTACTTGAAGGGAGCCTATAAACAGGAGGGGGAATGGCTGTTTACAAGGGTGGATAGCGATGGGGCAAGAGGGAATGGTTTTACACTAAGACATGGGAGATTTAAGTTAGATACTAGGAGGAAGTTTTTCACATGGAGGATAGTGACACTGGAAGGTTGCCCTTCCTCTCCTTGCCCAAGGAAAGAATGCCCCATCCCTGGAGGCATTCAAGGCCAGGCTGGATGTGGCTCTGGGCAGCCTGGTCTAGTGGCTGGCAACCCTGCACGTAGTGGGGGTGAGGGTGAAACTAAATGATCATTGTGGTCCTTTTCAACCCAGGCCATTTGGTGTTTCTGTGCTGATCTATACTGACTCATGGATGGTGGCTAATGCCATGGGGATAGCTACAGCAATGAAAGCAGAACAATTGGCAGATCAGAGGCAAACTCATCTGGGCTGCTGCACTGTAACACTGCCAGCCAACAGGAAAACACTGATGTAAAAGAATGGTATATAGATGCTCATATGATCAAGAATCATACCACTGAAGAATACTAAGCAGATGAACTGGGCTTAAAAAAGTGACTCAAGTCAAACTGGACTGGGAAAGTAAGAGTAAGCTGTTACAAGAGCCCATGGAATGTCAGGACATCTACGGAGAGATCTGGGTGGATGTCAACATTGTGGCCATCACACAGGTCGCCCATGAGTGTGAAATATGTGCTACAATCAGGCAAACCACCTAAATAAAAGCTCCATGGCATGGGGGGCAGTGGCTAGGATTTTTATATGATTAGGATTTTTTTTCCTTTAATTATCTGTATCTCATCTTTGACTTTTTTTCCCCTAATTTATTTTCTCCCCACCTTCTTCCCTTTAAGGAGGGGTAGTGAGAAAGTAGATGTGGTGGGAGTTTAGCTGTTTCTCAGAGTGAAATTACCACAAATGCACACATCCAAACTGAACAGTTCTAGTGTGGAAGTTGGCATTTGTATTTGGTCAGTAATATTCCACTATTCATTGAACTGAAGTTAATTCTTAGATGCTTCCCTTTTCTCTCATTTCTTAGTTACCTTCCTTGTGGCTAGGTCTGTCCTTCTTATAAAATATCCAGAAGAATTGTGACATTTCTTGGCAGTCTAAGCAGTAGTGTCAAGCACTGAGTGAGCAAGTATTCAGTGCTTAGCCATGCATAGCCATGGCCTCATGCACAGTTGTGGCCTCAGGATTGTTGCACACCGACTTGTTACTGTGAAGAAACTTGCTCTGCTATTTCCCTTTTCAAACTTAATCTCCAAATCTGTCTGTCGATGGTCACTCTGCTTAGGGTTGAAGGCTTAGCATTTTAGCCAAGTTAACTTCAGGTAATATGTGAAAACATGGTAGGTTCATACAGACTTTGATGAAGAGACATACTTCTTACAGAGGATTAATCCTCTGGAAATGCCTATTTCTTCATGAACAGAAAGTAGGTAATTGCAGCCCTAATTTCAGTGCTCTCAATTGCAGTAGCTGCCATAAGTTAGATGGATAAATGTTGGCATAACTTTGCACTACGCATATGTTTGAGCTGCTGTTAGAGATGCACAAGAGTAAGACTAAAAAAGATGTTGTTCAGACCAAGGAAGATCTAAACTAAAGAGCAGAGACATAAAACTAAATCATTTGGGAAAGTATTTTACAGAAGTACTGTGAATATTTAAAATGTAACAGCATTTAGTGAGCAAACACATTTTTAACTGAATGGCATTTTTTCCTCTGTTCTTAAGTTCTTGTTGCTGTTTTACTATGAAAGAAAAAAAAAGTTCTGCCTTTTCAAGGAACATCGAGGAAACACTGCCCATTCCTATGTTACAGTGCAAGTAAATCACAGAGAGACACTCAGAAAATATTGGCTGATGGCAAAAGTTCTGAGACTCAGCAGTACTCTTGATGTTAACTGAGCCAACTATAATAGGTCAAATTCAATGTCTTGGAAAAAAAAAAAAAAAAAAGTGGAGGTAATTTAGTTCTTTAAATAAGAAATGCTCATGAAAATATTTAGGAACTGATTTTATTCTCCCTGTTTTTAATTTAAGAAGCTCTGTTTTAATATGATAAGAAAGTAGCTCTTACACCCTGTATTTTTTCAGATTCATTGCTAAGGGTCAAATTCTGCCTTCTGATGCACATTTATAGGAAGATATAGTGTCCAGAGACTTGCAAGAGCATAGTCTCTGACTCACTACCCTAACCTAGTTCCCAAGGGAACTGCTGCCTTCTGATAGATTTACAGAAAGATTTCTGTCTCCAGATGGTACACAAAGGCACTGTTAACCCTAAATCAGTAACAATTCCAAAGCAAAAGAAACCATGAAATACTTCAGTGTCTTTCAGTACGATTAAAGAGCAAGTTGGAAAGTGGTGTATTTCTCAGCTTACCTTCTACTGAGAAAAACATGTTTATAATCACAGATGGCAAGAATATTGCTAGATTTTACCTGGTAGAATCTCTTCAGAACTGCTGTATGCACTTGGTCATTCTTCTCAGGAGACACATAGGAGAACATCATATATTCTTTCACCCTAGAAACCCTAAGTAGACCTAGCAAGTAAGAGCAAATAGCTCAAATTTCATCCCAGAATAAAGTCACAACAGGACTGGAGGAAGTAGCCTAACTCATGAAATGGGATTCATTCTTGCATTCCATTCCTCCAAAGAGAAACAGTTATTTCGCTTGTGAAAGAGATGAAATAGCTGGAATTGAGAGAGCAGTTTCTGATAAATCCAGAAATTTCCTTGAATAAAGATCATAGGCTTTCTTGCAGTCAACACCAAATAAAAATATGGATTCAAATGGAGAAGTGATATCTGCTGAAAATGCAATAATACAGTCTCATGGAGATCTGGTTGGTAAATTAGTCAATACATTTGAGATTCTCAAGCAGAAGGATAGAGGGTGAGAAAAACGGGTATTTCAGACCAGAAGAATTGCAGATTAATTCTCCTTTTTATGGTGATAGAAAATATATAGCTGTAGTGGAAAAGAAAGTGAGCCACTATTACACTGTGCACTTTCTTGCCACCACGTATATGCTTCTATAAGAAAAATCTTTAACATATTAAAATTAATAGGCCTGAATTTCTTCCTGACTCACTGAATTTCTGGTAAACACACTGTCAAAATACTTGTCAAAATACTCCACAGAGCTTTCTGTATTTGATTTTTTTTATTTTTTTATTTTTTTTTTGGGGGGGGGGGGGTAGCTTTGAAAGCACTTTTTTTCAAGATTTGTTCTGCTACAACCTGAAAGGTCTGGGCTCTCCATCCCTCAATTTTCTGTATTTTATAGCATTGTTATCATCATTCCAATTATGTTTGCTTTGATCTTGGTGCAAGAATAAGAATTCTTAAAAGTAGTGAAGATGTCTTACTTCATGTATAACAATGAATAATTCACTATGAAGTTACTCAGCTCATTTATCGGTATACATCATCTTTATTTGTGATGAAGCGAACTTCTAAAATCATAAAGCAATAACTGTGAAAAAAACACATAGGTATTAAAAAAAAAAAAAAACTACTACACAAATATGTTATTAACGTATGTATGCTTTACTACACGTGAAAGAAAAAATGAGAATTAATGCTGATTAGTAGCAATCCTAAAGCTGTAGCCCCCTAACTTGAAATATCCATGAACCATGCTTCTCTGTAAAAAAAAAATCTGCAACATCATATGTTGTTCTCTTTCTTGCCTCCCACTTTATTTTATTAAGTGAATGTCAGCTATATTAAATACAGGATTCTGTCTACAGATCATAAAATACAAGAAGTACAAGCCTACATAATGGAATATAGATATGTATAGATTTATAAGGATCTAAGAAAATTGTTTTGACTTTGTTAGGCCAAATCAGTGAATGATACTACCTATGTCACTACAGCACAAGGACTGTGGAATGTATACTGTGGTTGTTAAATGCAACTCTGAAATGGACCCACCCATACTTAGCTAACTGACTTTTCATTTCTAATTCACTGCTTTCTCACAGACAGGTAAAAATCATTAGGTTTTGCCATTAGTATTTTACAAAAAACCCCAGTCCAGAAAACTACGAAAATAGATGGAATTGTGTTCCTGTTTTGTTTTGTCATTGTGTTTCTCCTGATTGTCAATCTTTCCCCTGTTTAAATTAAAAATAAACAATTTGAAAAAAAAAAAAAATATATATATATATATCAAGCAACATCAACAACAAAAGACACCCACAGCTTTCCTGTGAATGCATTAATACCTTGCCTTATACTTATGTGGGAAAAAAAAAGAAGTGTTGTTGTCTCACTGAAGAGTTGACAGCACAGCAAAAAAATCAGCTCTATTATTCTGGTCTACCCAGAAATTCTATTTAATCCTCAGATTATTTAAGCAGCCTCTGATAAGAGAGAAAGGACTTCAACTCTATGTTACTCTTGGCTCTCAAATTGTTGAGCTGGAGTTAAGCTATTGTAACAGCTTTTTCAATCTTTTCAAATGTGCACTTGAATTAACAAGTGCAGTCAAGTTGGTAAATTTCAATTGCCCTAACTCTGAAAATGTCAGTTCAAGATGAAACAAAATTGTTTTGAAATTTAATACAAATTGAGTATATTACAAAGTAAGCAAATGCATGAGTATGCAAGACCCATCTAATGCCATTCAGTACACATCCTGAGAACTTGTGAGAAATTAATATTCTATGCATCTTTTCCCTAGGAAACTGTCAAATACATTATCCCTCAAATGGAAAGTAATGTTGTAAACCTCGAGCTCAAGCAGTCGGCGCAGGAGAACCTCATGAGGTTCAACAAGGCCAAGTGCAAAATCTTGCACTTGGGTCACAGCAAACCCTATGACCAATATATGCTGAGGGATGTAAGGATAGAGCACAGCCCTGTCAAAAAGGAGTTGGGGATACTGGTGAACTAGACATAAGCCATCAACGTGCGATCACAGCCCAGAAAGCCAACCTCATCTGCATCAAAAGAATAGTGGTCAGGAGGTCGAGGGAGGTGATCCTACCCCTCTGCTCTGCACTGGTGAGATATCTGGAGTTCTGCATCCACATGTGGAGTTCTCAGTACAGGAGAGACATGGTTCTGCTGGAGCACATCCGGAGGAGGGCCAAAAAATGATCCAAGGAATGGAACATCTCCCCTGTGAAGAAAGGCTGAATGAACTGGGGCTGCTCAGCCTGGAGAAGAGAAGGCTCCAGGGAGACCTGGTAACAGCCTTTTGGTATCTAAAGAGAGACAATAAGAAGGAAGGGGCAGACTCTTTAGCAAGATCTGTTTCGATAAGACAAGGGGAAAGGTTTCAAACTAAAAGAGGAGAGATTTAGTTTGGATATAAGGAAGAAGATTCTTTCAATAAGGGTGCTGAGGCACTGGAACAGGTTGCCCAGAGAATTAATGGATGCCCTTTCCCTGGAGACAAGGCCAGGCTGGACCAGGCTCTGAGCAGTCTGATCTGGCTGTATGTATCCTCGTTCATTTCAGGGGAGTTGGACTAGATGACTTTTAACGGTCCCTTCCAACTCAAACAATTCCATGATTCCATGAAAATCTGATGACCAGTTTTCTTTATTATATCGTTCCCACAGAGCAACAGAAACATAGCACATACACCTGTATAGGTACTGTCTCTCTCATCCTTTGTCATAATTAACTCTTCCAAGGGCCCCAAAGCACGCCCAACAAAACAATTTTAGAGGCATTTTAAGGGCAATTCAGAGTTGGCATTTCAGAATTTATCATCAGCACTAATAAAATAAATTTTAAATAAATAAATATCTGTATCTCTGTTCCTTTGGGGCTCATTGATGATACTCTCAAAAGATCAGCTTACATATGTGATATTAAATACTCAGCACCTGACTCACACTGCCATCATAATCTGCTAAATTCACTATCCACTTCTGTCTGATTTTGAAAGAATACCGTAACATTCAATCTGGCAAAAAGGCTGCAGTACAGACTGCTTCTTTAAAATGCTGCATTTTCTCCTGTTTTAAATAACTCAAGCAATGGGGTTTCCACCTCCTCCCCTGCAAGACTATTAAGTTTTTCTCATATACTATTCTACTTTGTATTGCTAATTCACGTATTTAATTATGTTCATTAATAATATGCATTGCTGAAATAATAGGCATTTAGTACTCCTTCCTTTCAACTATCAAATTTTCTTGTTGTGAACATGTAGGTACTAATGTTTTAGAGACTTTATTGTAAGAACAGTACTGAAGACGGCTATTTCTTCACTGTAGGTTGACTATTGTTTTCTGATATTAATTTGGTCCTTTCTATACGCTTCTTCACAATGATTATTGGCTTTGCTTTGCTGGATTATTATTCTTTCTGATACTCTAATTGCTATCATATGTTTATAAATATGTAGATGAAAAGCAGAAAACAAGCCAACAAAATAATGTAATAAGGAGCAATTTGCATTTAGCTGAACATCACAAAATTGTACAAAGTAATAAACATTTTTCATATCACATCCAAAACCCTAACCTTCTTTTCTAAAGAGTTCAGGGCTTATTGATCACTTAATACGAGCAAGCTCTCATCTGAGATAGGGACATACCATTAACTGTTGGAATAAAACAGACTTGACCATGAAAAAATGCTGTCTGGGTCGCCATTTTCCCATAAAGATTTACTTTAAAAATTTTAATAAATTTTCTCCTGCCACAACTGAATAATCAAAGGCCTTTCAAAGTTTCTCAGCAGTAGAAAGAGCCGCATCTACTCCAGAATGACTGGCAAGAAGGGGCCAGGAGGGATTGGAGATGTGCATCCCCCAGGAGATGCACAGTTCCCACATTACTAATGCAAAGCAGGGGTATGAACTCCTCCCAGACTTTCCCAGCAAATGCCAGTCACTGCATGTTGCAGGTTAGTTCTTTCTTCTCTGTTTTCTGAAAATTATCAACATACGTCAGAAATATTTCCTGGGACAATTTTCAGTTGTAATGACGTGAATAAACTTTAAGACTGCTGAACTGTGTTTCCAACAAATGGCTCTTTCTCAAAAAATCAGATCTTACAATTTGAACTATTACACTTGAAAGTGGAGAACGCAAGGTCAAATATTAGCTGATAGAAAGTTGCCCCAATTAAGCTTATCATTTCACAAGTGGCCTATGGAACTTCATGCTTAAAAGGTGTTCAGTACTTACATTTCAGAATATTGTCTTCCACTAAACATATTTCCTTTAGTTTTGTTGATGGTGGTTTATTTTGTTGTTGTAGTGGGATCTTATTTCCTTACCTTTTCTTTCTTATCTCTGCTTGTTCAGCACGTTCAGCCATGTAATAGAAAAAACTGTTCTTTTTCCACTGAAAAACTTAGGTTATTTTTAATCTATTAAAAAAAATACTCAATTATTTCTCAAAGTATTTTATAAGCATATTTTAAACCTTACTATCTATTGGAGAAACAAGTAATGAAATTAAGTTCCTGCCTTAGAGCAAACTGAGCTCTAATGATTTATGCAGGCAAAGTGTCTGACCCCAAGAGTTTTTCTAATAACACAAAGAGTAATAAAAACAAGAAACTACATGGACATACATCAGTACATATTGAATTTTGAAAGCCTGGAAAGCAGCATTTCACTCAGAGTTATAAACAGCTTCCCACATCTCCTTAGAAAAACAAAACAAAACAAAACACAAAACAGTAAATCAAATAATTAGAAATATAGCTGTGGTTGACAATTTAATTTGTTTTAATGAGGGCAGCAATATACCTGTTTTCAGTACAAAGAAACATTGTGCTTTGACAAAAAAATAAATTATGTTGTCTCGGAATGAAAGTGCTGCAGAGACAACTATTCAGAGCGCAATGATATAAAGTGAAAATATGACAAAGATCTTTTTCTCTATTCTCATTGCATTTACAAATATTGTACACTAGAGGTTGCTGAGGCATGGTACTCTTTTACTTCCAGGTTTGCTAGAGAAGAGAAGGATCATAACTTAACAAAGACAAAGCTTCAGATATATTCTGCTGTTCCTCCCCCTCATGTGTAAATGAGCCAGCATTAATCTGCTTTTACTTCAACTGCTTTATTAATTTAACTGCTAAAGTGACAGTTTTTTTTTTTTGTTGTTGTTGTTTTTTTTGTTTGTTTGTTTGTTTGTTTGCTTGTTTGTTTTTTGTCACAATTTTGCTAGTGGTAAAATGTTAAAGAAAAACTGGTATCTACAGTTGGCTTCTATTGAAGTCTACTCTTCTGACCAGGGCAAGTGACATCTTACACAAGCTTAGGAATTCATCAGGGCTGCAATCAATATGTCTTGGAGCAGCATTTGACATGAATGGTACAGAAGATAAACTCATCTGAAATCAGATTTACAATCTAGCAAATGACACTAGTAAGCCTTAGCTTGCAAGTATCTTTATTTCCTCCTCTCTGGAAAGAGCACTGTATTAAGCAAGTTCGTGATTATGAGATACTCAGAAATTTTATTACTGTGTTTTAAAAAAATATTTCACAAAGAGTATATTCCTTAGATTGTGATCTCCAACCCCGTGCTCAATATTAAACCATTACATTTTTATTATTATTTTCCAAATGTTTATGACATAGCACAGGGGATTTGAAGATGAAATATAAGAAAATCTGCAATGTTTACCTCATAGCCAACTCACACAGCTGAGAAAAAACAGGAACAGCTCTGGGAAATCAGAGAACCACCTGCTTCTTCATCAGCCTCTGCAGATGGAAGAGGAAGCTTCTGGGCAAAGCCCAGCATCTGTGTAGTCCTTCACCTGAACAGCAACAAGCACTACTGGAGGGTGAAAGCATCATCAGAGCATCTCTTCCTGTTTAAGGAGAGACCCTTGCTGACCTCAAAGCCAGCTCCACAGAGCTAGGGCAGTTCTGCTAGCGGCTGAAACAGCTATTTCGTGCTGATGTCCCAGAGCAGATTAAACACAACATGGATCACAGTCCTGTCTGCATACTTGCACTGCTGGACACTGTCTTGAGAAATCAGACATAAACACTGAAGATTTAAAAAGACTTCTGTAGTTTAAACAATGAGGAAGCAAAAGACATGATACATTGACAGAATATGAACAGTATGATCTTGAATCTTTCCCAATTCTCAGTTTTCCAGTCCACACAAATAGAAATAGTATTTGTAATAAAAAGTAGGAGGAAATATGCTGACTGTGTCTTGTTGAGTGTTAAATCACTAGCAGTGCTTTTGGGGGGGGTTAGAGTTATAGAATCTAAAAGCAGAAATGGCATCTTTTATGGACACCTTAAAAATGACAGTTTTGAAATGCTGTTTAAAACAAACAAACAGAATCCCTTACAGTTCAAGAAAGGATTTCAACATCAGCAATGAAATATGAAGCAAAGTGTAGTAAACAGCAAAGAGGACTTTTTAAGTTGCAATGGAGTCCAAGAGCAGCACAATATCCTGAACTATTAAGTAAAGAGATCAGATGTAAAGATGGAAACCATAATTTAGTGCATACCACTAATTCTGAGAAAGATGTCACACTTTCTGAGGATTTCCCACTTAAAAAACAAACAAACAAACAAAAACAAACAACAACAACAAACAAACAAACAAGGAGATAGTTGTGGAAAAACTGCCCAAGAATCTAATCACTGCTCAGCATCCACAGTCTTGTACCACTATAACCCCTCTTCCTTCCTGTTCCTCACACTAAATTCTGGAACTTGATTTTTGTCTGTACGGCATCCAAAAGTCTTCTTATTCTAACCTTTACATAATCTTCAGAACACAGCTACTGTCATTTCACATAAAACATTTATTCCAAGACTAAGTTACACAGCTGTCTGCTTCCACTAATATA
Organism: Tragopan temminckii; assembly: GCA_028571105.1. Taxonomy (NCBI): domain Eukaryota; kingdom Metazoa; phylum Chordata; class Aves; order Galliformes; family Phasianidae; genus Tragopan; species Tragopan temminckii. The sequence continues at coordinate 131,647,869 of JAOWBP010000001.1, read as the reverse complement.
ACTGTTTTGTTGGGTGTTTACTTTTTTTAGGGTTTATTTTTCTCTTCTCTCTTACATAATGGTGACAAGCCTTGACAAACATATGTGGCTTCTTACAGTATGAATATTCTTTGTGATACACCCTAAAGTAAAAACAAATAAACAAACACGGATTGATTTAAAAGAGTTCTACCAATTTCTCCTGAATAATGCATTTATTAGCTTTCCTACAATATAACCTACAATTTACTGTAGAGTGTGATTAACAATAAATGTGATAATAACACTACATTCTATTAAGAACATCCAAACAAAGTTTCTAAGACAAAGACATTTTATAGGTATGGCTATTTGCTTCATGCTGCAGCACTGCAGTGGTCAGCACTGAAACAGAGGCTTTAACCAGGTTGTTACTTCAACCAGCAGAGACATTCCAGATGTATATTCATTTCATTTTAAAAGTTGGGAGAATGGAGATATCTTTCTCTACTGACTATAGAGAAACAGAAAAATATAGAACAGCTTAGACTAGATGCTTTACTTACATTACTAAAATGAATATTATTCACAGAATAAATACAAGATTTTTTATGCATCCAGTCTTTGTATGAGTATCTGTTGGTGATAGTCCATATTAGCACAAATACCATTTCACCACCTGAATTCAAGGAAATTGTTTTGAATCAGTTGACTCAGCCACTCAAAGGATATGAAACTAACAACTAAGAAGGGTATAAAGGAGAAACAAATGAACACTCATTTAGCATGAAATCAAGATGTCCAGAATAAAATTAATCAAGGCACCAAGAAGCTTGAACAAAATTGCTTTAATTGTCTATACATGAATGCTAGGATTCTGGGTAATAAAAAAGAGAAATTGGAATTGGAATTGCTCTTTTATGATCTAACCGGTATTACTGAGACCTGGTGGGAAGATTTGCACGAGTAGAATGTTAAAATCACTGAAATACAATATTTAAGCAGAATCTACTGGGCAAAAATAGAGCAGTAGTACTTTATGTTACAGAAGGAGTATTAAACTGCTCCTGAGTTCACTGGTTGCTCAGAAGAAAATGATTTTGCATCTTCATAGCTCTATGATCTAACAAGGAAAAAAAAAAAAAAAGCTTAGATGAGACACTAGTTGATGTCTGTAACAGATCATCAATTTACTCTAGGGAAAAAGAGAGCTGACCTGTAAAACATCGACTTCTGTTGCGTTGGTGGAAAAACTGCATTATAATGTATGAATTCAACTTGAATGACATATATGGGAAGTTTCACAGTCTTTGTCATTTGTAAAAAGAAGAAGAAAAAAAAAAGTTTAATCCTAAAGATCCTCTTTTCTAGATTCTAAAAATATATGCAAACTCAAATTAACATACACATATGGGCACCTCTTTTTCCCACAGATGATTATAATTTAATTACGTCTGCCACAGGTAGACAGTAAGGTCATACAAGTCAGTTATTCATTCTGATCAAATTTGTGGGGGTCACCAAACTGGCATGGGTGACTGCTGTGTTAGAGTGTAGGACTGTTATTCAAAAGGATTACTATAGGCAGAATGAATAGGCTTGCAGGAATCTCACAAAATTAAGAAATGGCAAACTTGCATGTGCATTGGTGTAACTCCCTGTGCTGGCACAGATGGACTAGCTTGGTAACAGCTCTGCTGAAAACAACCTGGAAGAGTTACTGATGGACAGGAGGCTAAGCTTCCTTTAGCAGATATTTTATTATTCTGACTATTTTGCTGCAGCACTCTCAAAGACTCCAGTAAAGAATGAAATCCTGAATTAATATTTTAATATGGCATCTTCACCACCAAAATCAAAATTCAAATTGATTACTAAAGGCCAAAAAATCAGGAAGTATGTAAGCATTTCTCACTTAGGAATTAAGCAAAACTTATGAGTTCACTGAAAAGCATCTATGGATCTTTGCATAGCAGTTAAAGCCAGTTATTACAAAGCAAACATGTTTCATTAACTCCTTTTTTTTTTCTTCTTCTTTTTTTTCTTTTTTTTCTCCTTTCTGCAGTACACTCTCAAAATGATATACTTCTAAGATTGCTAAGATTGAGATACCCATCTGCCTTGAAGGAAGAGAAACTGCTGTCCTTCTAAACTGGTAAGCTACTATGAAATAAATTCAATAAAATGAGTGTGAAACATTTCAAGTAAGCTATGTCTCAAAGATTAAAAGAAAACTAAGTAAAGCCAATGACAAAATTCAGTGTTATGGCACATAACACTGATTCATAGGTCATTCTCACAGGGAATTAACCTGTTATTTATTTATATATATATATTTAACTTTTCCATAATGAATTCAGTAAAGAATTACTGAGCTGTACTGTGAAAATGATAATTGTTACAATACACTAATTGTCCTTTTTATCAGTGTCTATCTACATAGGATTTATCTATTTATATATCTGTTTTTTTCTTTTTCCTTAGGGAGAGATGCTACTATACTAATCCCAATGCATGCTTTACGAAAGTGAGAGGCTGTGCAAGAAATGAAGTATAAGTGATTGAACTTCAAAAAATTAGAGGCAGAAGAGAAAAAAATGAATATTTGGAAGGTGTGAAAAGTGATTCTTATACAGCTAGTACAAAGCATATGATATCAGTGAACGTTTTCCTTCATGCAAGATAGATAGAAATAGAAACAGTTTTTAAAAATTGTTTTTGATATGGTATTTCTTCCAGTGAGCTTTTGAAATTTGACTTTAAAGTTCATGGATGTTTATGAAGACTACTTCAGTTTATAATAGGAAAAAAAACATAGACTTTTTGAATATACATTTTGAGTATACATTCTTACGTTCTTTCTTTCCACACAGTTTGAAGACAGCTTAGGTATTGCAGCATGCAACTTACTGATACTTCTAATTATACTGATTCTTTCAATATTAAAACTTTATTCTGTTGCTATTTTATAACTTTGATGTTTCAGTAATATCATTTCATTGTACTGTAAAAAAAGCAAAGAACCATCTCATTCTAGCTGATCTTCACAGAAATTTTAAGTACTTGAAAAAATAATAATAAAATTACCTTCACAACTTGAAAAAAAATTAAAATTGCCTTCACAGCTCAGTTACTAGCCTAGAATACTTAGCTCTATCAGCCCTGTGTCCTGCCATCTGAGTTAAACAGTACCAGAAAGTAATAGTAATTGCCAGTTGACCTTTAGATTAGACCTAGTCCTTTTAAATGTGTGAGAGTAATTAATTCCTACAAAACAATGAACAAAGCAAGCAAACAAAATTATTTCATTACATGATCTTTGTTAACAGCATTAGCCTATGATGGGCATTTCTGTTTTTAGCTTATCCATGACAGAAATGTAAGGCAAAATATGTGAAAGATGTTCAGCAAGGACAAAATAACAATGAATAGATAAATTCATCCATCCTCTAAAAATAAATATATATTTTCCTGTGTCGTACAGTGGTGAAAACAGTGATGTTCTTTATGGACAAGGTAGTGGTTTTCAGCTAATAGCTTTAACTCCTGGAAAACTTTCTTTCACTAAGGCAAAAAATCCTTATTTAACATTCATATATGCCACTGTGCGCTCCATTTAGTTATTTCATCAGTTATTTTTTCTTACAGTATGTTCAATTGCTATTGTAATGAATTTTTATGCTGACCTGAGGGTAGCTATTTTTTACTGTAGGGTGTTCCATTCATTGCTCATCTGAGATAGATCCAGCCATTCAGTTTTGCTTCACAGATCTCTGGTTTTGAAGCAGAACTACTCACCTTTTAAAATAAAAGTGGTTCCTCTCTGGGTACAATAACAAAATAAATTGATGGTACAGCATATACAAACTTACTTCAGCCTTTGGAGACTTGTTTACTGCCTTTCCTAGTCAGACACATATAAACATGTTAATTCACTCATTTTATGAATTGTCTCCTGACTATCATAGGGGAGTGATGGCTAGGCAGTGCTAAATGAAAGCTGCTAAGGAAAGATAGAGAATGACTGCAGTATGTCTCTAAAGATAGATGAGTTGGCAGGTAATGTTATAAATTACCATCAGATGCCATTCACAGATGATAGGATCTTCATCCTGCATGACAGTCATTGATCTGATGCAGAACTAAGATACAACCTTTGATGACATTCCTTGAGGATAAAAGGTTATGCTTCACATTTAGTTATGAATAATAAGGTCATGTTTTAATTAAAGTAGTATCTCAGTGGAATATTAGGACAGTGAAAACGTACAAATTAGTATGACTTGTATAACAATAGTTGCTGGAAAACAGCCTAGTGCTGAAGATAATAATGCAGAATAGCAAAGCAATTACACTAATGAGGCAAATAGCTCACCTCATTAAAAGGAGCTGAACTACTCAGACAAAATTCAAATAAACTATTTTGTGAGTTTACATTTGACAAAAGAATTTACATTTATATAGGAAATAAAACAATGGGGATATATTAATTTCAAAAAATTCGATTTGAGAAATATTTTTAAAAAAAAAAACAAAACTAAATTTCAGCTACAAATAAGCTTTGGATTAATCATTTACAGAAGCTTATGAGTCTTTCCTGGGCAACTGAAGGAACTGTTCACAGGTTTCCTTCCTTTACACAGTCCCAAGAACATGTCTGGGCAAGTTTTCTGAAAAATAAAGCCTTATATTTATTTATTTATTTATTTATTTATTTATAAAACTATGAATTTGCCAACTCCTGTAAAATGAAGGTTTGCAGCAAATAAAAATAATAAATATTTGTATATTTTATATATTTATTAATACATTCTATATTAATTATATTTGTTACATTGTATTGCATTATATTATATTAATAACTATTTGTTGTGCTGATCAAGCAAAATACATAAGCTTGTCCTTAAATTTAAACACAAGTCATCTAACTGTCACCACCTATAGAAAGGTCTAGTGAATAGTCCACAAACAGCACATACTCCACCTGATACTGAATGAGGTGTTTTAGCTCAAGACTCAGAAATTAACCTGTCACATGGCAAGTGTTATGAAAGGTCAGGCATAAAGATTTAACATGAAAATACCATTGCTTCCTTGTGTATTCTGTCAGCTTGGCAACGTTTATTTATTTATTATTTTTGACATAATGTACGTACTACTAAACCTGTCTTTCTTCCACCCACAGCTGTTCTATCTTACGGTGTCCTCAATCCAATCTAAATGTTCTTTTTGCAATTACTTTGCTGTCAAATGATAAGTGAAATACAGGATATATACACACTAAGCACTTAATAGCTTTAAAAACATACTTTCCATCATAATGTCACCAGTTGCTTATCAGAATTAGAAAATTTTAAAATGTTTAATGCTCAAACTAGCAGAACACATCCAGCTCAGAAACCAGGGTTAGTGGCTCTGCAGGAGGCTGGCTACGCAAATGTCTTCAAAGCATAAATTGCTCTGAAAAGGCAGAAAACACAAGATCAGATTGGGAGGTCAAGAGATTCTGGAACTGAGCTGTCCACCTCCTATTGTGCGCAACAGATTTTCATTTCTTTTGCTTTTTCCAACATGACTGGCCAGCCACAAAGTCAAACATAGTTACTACTGACACAACCATACTTGCTGCAGGGTATTTTTTAAGTCTCAGCATTCGGAGATGCAAAACCTCACAGCTACTACTGCAGGATCATGTCAGTCACCTTGCACTTCAGAACTGGCTTTAAGTCAACCATACTGGAATAAGAGCTGTTATAAATTTGTTTGCAGCTGTCTTACAGACATAATCCACAAATTTGCAGAGCAGATACAAAATTTTCTCAGTTTGATAAGAAATCAGTGATATTTCATATGAAAAATGTACAGCTACTGAATATCTATTTTGCATATGCTCTGTACTGCTGCTAATGTCAAACTGCAAATAAAATCACTAAATTAACACATAACATGGATGGAGAACCTTCTTCAGAAAGGTATTTAAAATTCTCCAGAATCTTTATGTAAGCTTTTAGGCTGTCGTATTTTTCCTATAATATTTAGTTCAACTCAGTTTCATGACATCAGGATGCATGTGAAATTAATAATGCTAAGAATTAAAAATATTAGCTCTGTAGCATAATGTGATATTCATTTTTCTTGCACACAGATTTAATGATGAAATGTACAATCCTTGCTTAAAAAAAAAAAAAAAAAAAAAAAAGAATTACATATTAAGAAATTCTGGGTAATGACAGTCATATTACACGCTACAGACTCCTGCATTTTGAGAAACACACATTAACATCATTTTTATATTAAGCTCTTTTCTCGAAATGCTACTTGATCGCAGTACCTTCCAGAGTAGAAAAAATATTCAAGATAATCAGGAGTGTACATGCATATTTGGTGGAAACACAAAACATCAACTAGTTACAGGTGATACACATATAGAGAGACAGAAGTAATCCAGACATGCATTATGTAGCTATCCACTTTATTTGTCTTGGACATAAAAATAAAATTCAATTAAAGAGACTACCTAGAAACAAAACGTTTTTTGACAATGTTCTGCATGAAGATTTTCTTTGCCTTTTTATTCTGTTAATTAATGTAGAAGATTTGCTATTTTCATCCTCATTCATCTTTTCTTGTGCAAAAGTAAAGACCAAACAAAGAATCACAGTCAAAGCTCTTCGACTGAAACCAGTGAGAACTGCAACAGCAGTTGTTATAGAATGAGATCAGGATCAATCTCTGAATGATATTTTTGCTGTTAATTTGTGAAGTATGTTCAACTACTGCAGTTCTGATGGAGACCAAATTTTCTATATTCACTGGGCACAGCAGCGTTCTATCAGGAAAAGCTTAAAACCATGAGAGGACAAACTATCACAAACACTAAGCTAAAAAAATTCACATGCAGCAGTTCACTTGTTACCTACAAATCCATAGCCTCTGAAACGGTGGTTTATCTGCCGTGCACACAACTTGGATTTGATTCCCAAATAACTCATGGCAGAAGCAAGCCAATAAAAATAATGAGGAAATGGAAGCATCTTTTTATGCTGTTAAGTACATTTACACAGCATGTGGAAATGTTACAGACATGTTACAGACCTGACAATAACAACAACAACAAAAAACAAGTAAATAAATAAACTAAATAAGAAAATAGCTGGGAAAGTAAAGCAAAAGAAAGAAGTGAAAATTAAAAATTCTAATTGCAAATACTTTGTAATTTGATGACAAAGGAGAACTGATTTTGAATTTCCAGTTGCAAGTGTACTCCCAGCAAATGCTAATATTTGCAAAAAACTGCTGATAGCAAAAGGGTTTATGAAGGTACAGAATATTGTTTGAAAATCCTCTTAGTTATATCTCAGTAGAAGAAAATGTGTAGAAACATTGTACTAAAGATCAAAAGTCTAGATATTTATCATTTTTATTAAATCATTCTAGTATTATATTTTACCAGTGTCCCTGCATATTTAAGGACATATTGCTAATACTTTAATATGTTCACTTCAGCGCAAACAATGTTCACCCTTTGGTGACTGTTTAATTATTAGCAAACCAAGAATCCTACTCCTTCCTTCACCCCTTTGTCAAAAGTAATATTCCATTTTGTTTTCTTTATTTAGGCACTTACCGTTCAAGAGGTAACACAGAACACAATCCCTACAAATGTGTTAAGAGCACAAACAGTGTTTTGAAGTACAAAATTGGCCAGTGAAATTTGGTAGGAAATATCAAAAGGAATTATAAATCATATCAAAGATAATATTTAAAAACCTATTTACTTATGTATTCACCTTTATGCTACAGTTAAAACTAATACTACGCTGGAATTTTTTAAATCCAAAAATGATGTTGAATTCTGAAGGCTGTTGTCTCCAAGTTTATTAAGTTGTATTAAAATAAGACCTGTATTTAATTTTACTGAGTTTTCCTTTGGGGTTATATCCATTTTTTCTTAATGTGAACTATGCAAGATCTATTATATTGACAGTCACCTATATTCAGTATGTTAATCAGGAGGCTTCCTGCTTCTTATTCAATAGTCTCATTATTGTGTGAGCCAGCTAACATTTTTTTTTTTTTATTCTACAAATTACAAGTCTTCCCTAATTGAGTATTTCACAAACAGATTTAAAAAAAAAAAAAAAAAAGAAAAAAAAAAAGATTTGAAAATCGTTTTTAAAAAGATCAATTATGTTTTTTTTTGTTGTTGTTTTGGTGTTTCATTTTGTTGCTTGCTGTTGCTTGGTTGGTGGGGTATTTTTGTTTGTTTTTACTGAAACACAACTACAGATTTCTATTAATGTTCTGTTATGGTGACTACGGAGACTCTGATAAGCAATTTAGACCACATCCAGCAAAACACTTACTATACACACTTAGGATATATGAGGAGATCTGCTGATGTCAGAAAATTACAGGAATCAACTCTAAAGAAATCAACTCAAAGAAAACAGGGAGAGCATTTTACTAACCTTCATTGTAGTCAAGGAGGAGTGATGCTCCCTCTCGCATGTATGTAAGCCTGATTACTCCTATTTTATTATTTTCTATCCCAAATGACTAAGAAGTAAACTAATATCAACAAATGAATCAGTATGAGATTCAGTAACACTGTTTCACACAAGTGCTTCTCCTTTTTTTTACTTTCTCATCTTTATTTCACTGTTTCACTCATCCAACTAGTTTTGAAATTCAAATGGTAAAGCTATTTATGTTAAGCAAAATCATACATGAAAAAAGGGGAAAACATTCTCTGAAAAATTTTGAAGACAATTGTATACATATCCTGCACCTCAACACATGCGCGCACACACACACACACACACACACACACACACACACATAGATCAGCATATAGACCACATCATGCTTATGAAATCAAGTGGAGCTAAGCAGGCACTATGTAAGATTCTTATCTAAAACTATCAACAAATATATTTCTCAATCAATTTAAAAAATATCTTGCTCATTAAATAACTGAACTAAGTTTTCACAGTTTTGGATAGAAGTCTTAATTTTCAATAATCACAGCTTATTTTTATATTATAAAACACATCACATTTATTTATGCAACTTTGATTTTGTTAAAGAAATACTGAATGAATAACCAGGAGATTGTATAATTGTTATTCCATAGCAACGTGCAGTTTCAGGTTTATGCCATAACAGTGCATCATCAGGACAGTTGTCTCATTTATATTACAACAAAACATTGTAAACTCATGCATAGTCATAAAATTACATTTATATTCTGTCTGCTTCAACTCAATTTTATTTATTCTCTCTCTTTTTTTTTTTTTTTTTTTTGCCTGGAGTAACAAGTCCCTTTCCTTTGCACCAACACCAACACCTTTTCTAGATTTGTACGCAGACACAGCTAATGAGTGTTCAGCCTATTAGGAGAGCAGTGAAGATGAGCTCATGGCTGACAGGTTCCACTATACTAATTGCAAAAATATTGTGGTCTACCATGTTCTGACCCTAGGCCTAGAAGAGGTAAAGAGATACCCTGGAGAAAACTCATTTGAGGATGAGATAAATGAGGGTAGTTCTGACCACAAGTGTGAAAGTCCCAAGGGGGCATCACAGGGCTTTCAGTGTCTGCAATCTTTGTGGCAGGCTGAGATAGTATTGCTCTGAATCATTTACAGAGAAACCATAATCTGCAAACCAGGAAAATGTGAGGAATGCATTTCTCCTCTATCCTCAGGCACTGACTCTGTGTAGGATTTTACATATGCTGCTTGTTATGATGATATTGATTACTAAGTCAACAGAAGCTTTCACAGGGGACTGTCAGTCTCTTTATTACTGCTCTGTAATATTAAAATGTCATTACTAAGTTACCAACTTTTTACCCTGCTGTAATGTTATTCTCTGATGATTGCCTATCTGAGTAAAAATTTGAAACTGTCACCCACAGACTTGTAGAAGTGATTCAACCTCACTTATAAGGAAAGTGAAATTAAATATTCATCCCTGGACTGCATTTCAGGTTCAAACTCACTGAAGTTCCTCAAGGCAGTATGTACTTACGATGCTAAAGGGTTTTTTTTTCCATTTAAAAAATTCAAGATGTCTATTTATCAATTCTGGACAGTCAAATAATCATTTATCTTGAACATTAGAATATGGATTATTTTTTTCCAGTATTGCAGTATGCATTTTATTGTTTTTTCTAGGTTTGCTCCTTTGACATAAGTTTAGCATACCACACATGCAGACTGATATCCTCAACATGTAGCTATTCCGACAAAATGACAGCAAATTGTAGCAGATTTTAGGTTTGAATGATCTAAAGTTCCTCACAATGGTAAGTTTTTCTGCAGGCAAAAATGCAGCTTCTAAAATTAAGCTTTTTTAACAGCTTCTAAAATTAAGGAGAATTACTTCTGCAAAGAAGTGGCTACAGAAATGACTAAGGCCCAGTTAAATCCTCAGATGGATGTAATGACTTGAGATTTAACTTCCAATTTACATATCGACTTCAGATTTCATCCATTCTGGAACCAAAAAAGTCGGAGTAAATAAAGATAAAATGTTAAATTTCCCTCTAGGCCAAATTTTCTCAGAACACACTAAGTAGGAAAAATCATTGATGCAGCATGTAAAAACAAAGAATGCAACCACACAAGGGAAATTTTTTGTGGAGGAGGGAATGGGGAGGGGGAGG
>JAOWBP010000001.1:131618304-131628850 GCA_028571105.1 Tragopan temminckii | reverse complement strand
AAGAGAAGAGAAGAGAAGAGAAGAGAAGAGAAGAGAAGAGAAGAGAAGAGAAGAGAAGAGAAGAGAAGAGAAGAGAGGATAAAACTCACAGCCAATGCAGAAATCAAGTGATGCAAAACACTACGCATACCATCATCTAACTGATGTCCAGTTACTCCGAGCTACCATCGTAGCCCCATCCATTGCCATCTTCCTCTCCCATTTTATTTTTGAGCATTACGTCATATGATGCATAATATTCCTTTGGTCTGTTTGGGGCAGCTGTCCTGTCCATGTCCCTTTCCATCTTTTCAGCCTACTTCCTATTAGGCAATCTGAGAACCACAAAAGGTCTTGACTCAGTGTAAGCACTGCACAGCAGCCAACAAACAATATTGCAATGAGATGTTAGTGTAATGAGATGCTACCATGAGGTTCATATGCTGTCACAAGTCTCATCAGTATAATTGATAGAGGTGAGTACATTAATTATTTGACTGTTATTAGCATCTGCATTAGGATTTTCTCATCATTATCTATGTTGATAAAGAAGACTGGCATATTTTGTTTAAAATCTGCATCAGGTCAGATAGTAGACACTGTGCTTATTATCAACACCCTGCACACCCTGGCTTTCTACTGGAATAAGGTGTTGATATACTCTAGTATGTTGGTATATCAGAAACTCAAGTGTGCTGACAATAATTTGTCATTTGTGCACTAGAACATCCATTCTACATGTCTGCATAGATAAATTTTCACCTGAAAAAAATCAGCAGTCTTCTGCATCTTGCTTCTCCCACCGCCATACATTACTGTTATCTTCTCCTCTTGTTTCCTTGTAACTGTTTTTTGCTCAGTAATGGCAATGTTGTGATAAAGTTACCCAATCCATTTTCACCAAAGTTCTCCTTGCTCTTCTTACTGCTCTTGATTGCAGAAATGCACAGCAGAGTTGCTGGAAGAAGTTTTTTGTTGTTCTTGTTTTGTTTTTAAAGTACAAGTGGTGAGACATTGGAAGATCTTGCCCACAGGTGCAGTGGATGCCCTGTCCCTGGAGACATTCAAGACTAGGCTTGACCAGGCTCTGAGTGATCTAGCTGTAGAAATCCTGTTAATAGCAGGGAGTTGGACTAAATGACCTATAAGGGTCCATTCCAACTCAAACTATTCTATTATCTACATTATTCTCATTGCGAATCCAAAACATAGCACAATATGAGCTATTATGAAGAAATCTTACTCTGTCCCAACCAAACCAGGACAGTTTAGCAGAGTGCAGTAAGGTCAAAAGGAAGCAAATGATGAGAGGGGCTATGTGGTCTTTTCACCCATTAGAGGAGATGGCTCAGGGGAGACCTTGCTGCCTTCACATACCTACTGGAAGAACACAAAGAAGATAGAGCCAGTCTTCTTGAAGGTACCTAGTAAAACACTCTAGTGGCAATGGACACAAGTTCATAAAATATATTGAGTTAGAATGAACCCACAAGCATCAGGGTCTAACTTTTCCATGCGGGAGAATGGGAGACTCTGAATGGGCATTTTTATTTTTTTTTTATTTTTTAATACATGATAATGGATAAGCACAGGGATAAGAAGACATTCAAAATGCCGCTGAACAGGTTCCTGAGCAATCTTCTTTAACTGGACCTCCACCGAGCAGGGTGTCAGACAGAAGACCTCCAGAAGTCCTTTCCAACCAATGAAACTCTGACTCTGTGATTGCATTAAAAAGGTAGTAGCACTTCACTGGTACTTGTCAAGTAGTTTTTTTTTTGATTCACAAGCTATAAGGTGCACTCATTCTTTCCTCTGATGCATTTTGCCCAAGGGAAAAAAAAATAGTTATTAAAATTTGAATACAGTTTTTCTCAACCTATCTCAGTATAGTCACTGCATGACGGAAAGAATACCAATTAAGATTTCAGATTGATCAGGGAAAACAAAACAAAACAAAACAAACAAACAAACAAACAAAAACTTGAACTCAGGAAAGCTTCTCTCTCCAAAATATATTTATCTTTAATGGGTGTGGTTGTTTTTTGTTTTGAATTTTTTAGTCATTTTCTAATTTCTGAGTGTTTACTCCTTCTCTCTGCAAAATTTATTAAAAAAAAAAAAAAGTTCAGATTTATCAGGAAGTCTCTTGAAGTCAACAATAATTAATGTTTTAAGAAAAGCTTCTTCACCAGGGAGGAAAGATAACCTGTTTGCTGACTCAGACACTTCACAGAACTTTGAGAAAAAAAAAAAAAAAAAGCAGCTACAAAACTTTATTTTACTTGGTCTAGTATACTCTTTAATAAAAATACACAGCATTCAATATCTGCTTTTTGTGAAACATGCTGTCACAATAGCATGTTCCCTTCACTTACAAGGGAGAGAAAAAAACATGAAGGCTTTTGCTGTTTACAACTTCTAACAAAGGTAAAATCACCAAAAACAAACAACAACGACAACAAAATCCTGGTCTGTCCTTGGACTAAGGAGAATGAGTTATGCATACAGTTGAAAATCCTTCAAGTTTAAATAAATAAATAAATAAATAAAAGAGGAAAATTTATATATGCTGGCTTTCAGCAATGTAGACAAATTCATATTTAGTTCAGATAAGGACACTTCAAAGAAATTGGTTAAAGAGGCATAAATGGGACTGAAGAAAAATAAACTTGACCTAGACTTAAGGAACCAATAGAGTATCACAGCCAAGGGGAAACAAGTATTTGGAAACAGGGCTATGAAGAAAGACAGTTATTTAAGTAAGTAGCAGATAGATACATGGCAAGGGCTATTTGTAGAGGCACCAATGTATTAGAAATAATGACTTTCTATGTGATTTTTTTTTAAAAGTAGTTGTGCATTGCAAATAAGCTAACAGATTTCACCTAAAGTACAGTAATTAAGTAATGCTTAATGAAAAATAAAATCTTGTCTTGCAGACTGGCACATCTTGTTGTTTAGTCTATCTTAGCAGCCTATTTTCAGTTCCTATCATCTATTCACCTTCCTGGCTGTAGAGGGGAGCCTAATATAAAGAAATTAAGAACTGAAGACAATCTTTTTTAATACACCACAGAAAGAATTATGCATTTGTATATTAGGGATAAACTGGAGGAGCATCTGTTCCTCACAGTGAACATTCCTAGGTTAGTTTACATATAAAAAGATATAGTAGGTATTTGAATAGGAACATGATCTGCTTTTCTAAGAACAACTACAGGAATAGCTGCTGAGCTCAATAATTTCAAAAACGATAACTGCTTTCTGGTGCTATTAAGTAGTCAAAAGAACCTGAAAATAGTAAGGATTGTAACAGCAGTTTCATAATTCAATTCTCTACACAATGAAACAGTTACAGTTTCAAGATTAATACAGTTTTGTATAACTGAGAATAGAGTACAAAGCTATGCTTTCTCAAAATCAGGCTTCTTTTCTTCTTTGAAATTGTAATCTTGAAGTAGCTGCTAAGAACCAGTGTAACCTGTTTTTTTACACTCAATTTAATATGCTACAAAAGAAAAATCTGTATACCCTAGCATAATGAGCATCAGAAATTAGGTTTTTTTTGTGTTTTTGTTTTTTTTTTTCCCATTCTCTTCTTTTCCCAACCTTTCCCTTCTCTTTCTTTTCCTTCACTTTAGAAGAATGACATCTCAGGCATACTGTGATTTGTACTTCTTTGTTCTTAGCAATATAGCATTATATATCATTATATATATAATTATATTCTACATCTGCATGCAAATATTGAGTAGAATCTCTCTCAGTTTCAAGCCTCCTGTTGTTCTTGGTTGTTTTTTTGTTTGTTTGTTTGTTTTTGTTTTTAATTTGGGAGTGGGGGTAGAGGTAGAATGAATGCACATTGTTAAGTGCAGTAGATAAGTACTTGTACGTAGTTTATCACTCCAATCTTTCCAGAAGCATCTAGGTTACAAGTATGAAAAAAATAATTGCTATTTCAAAATAAAAACATAAATTACAACGTAATTCACTGAGAACTGACCTCAAGTTCTGCACGGAGATTCGAGAAATAAGATATTTATTATTGGAAAGATAAAAAAAAAATCCAATAAAAATTTGCATTCGTAATTGTTTTTGCAAAAAATTCACCTGTCAAAATCACCCCTCAGCTGAGTCACTCAAAGAAAGTCACCATTTGTGGGTCACATGCAGCTTTTTCTATTTCTTTAATTCTCCTGAGAAGAGTGATACATCACAGAAAAACAGAAATGCTTTCTTTTAAGCAAGACAACAAACAGCCGAGCTCTATAACCACAGGCCTAGAGTGTTTTGCACTCTTTAATAATTTTAGCCTTTCAAAATATTAGTAATGAAGTATTTGTATTTTGATGATGAGAAAATTAGGCAAAGATAGACCAAACAGTACACAAAGTCCATTACAAATAGAACATATCTTAAGATGAAGATCATAAAAATCTAATTAGTATCTAAGCACTGATTTTTTTTTATCCCCCCCCCCGAAAGCTTTATATCTGCTTCAAGTTCTGCTATTGCTCAGACCCAGGGGCTGCCCAGAAGCTACTCCAGTTAATCTGAGCATTTCAGTATCTGTTTCACACCTGAAGAACATTTGAAAGGTAGAAATGGACTGGCACCTTAGATCCCTAAGGAGTCTTAACTAATAGGCATGTCTGATACACAGACAATACTGAGTTCACTGCAAAGGCAACTTTTCAACCTTCTTTAAGAAGAGAGGGAAGCAATAGGAAGAAAAGAGAAGGAAAAAATTAAGATGTAACTAAATAACTGTGGCCTGCTGATTTACCACTCAACAGATGAACATGATGAATTTAACATTTGTGAGCTACTAGCATGAAGAAAAAGCAAGTTTGTTTGCTTAAAACACAGTAGTGGTTTATTGCTGTGTACAGAAAAAATGTAGTGAGATTCATCTCCTTTGCCTTTGGCCACATAGGAATGGTATATCTATGTTATCTATCTGCCTTAGACTCCCTCTATATGCAGTGGAATATGTTTTTCACCTAGAAGGATGAACTTGATTCACTACTTTTCTGAAACATTTGAAAACAGTACAGTGTATCCTGCTTTTACTTTACAGGAGTAAAATTACCAACTATTCAAGCAGAGCTCTACAATTATTACACGGCCATTCTTAGGATCAGTACTAGAAGGTGGCTTTAAGCATTTTATTTTCTCACCTGATCTTTTCTCCCTCGTAAAACAAAACCTACTCTGTAAATAGTGTTGCTTCATACAATTCTTAAATGTGCTCCTCTCTTAGACCTTGTCAGCAGCATCTAGAAGGTTCTTATATTCACTGATGAAGACAAGAAATGATTATATTGAATTACTAAAAACAAAACAAAACTAGAAGGTATATGACTTGAAGAATAATTAGAAGAAAAGAATCTTCAGCACCTCCCCTATACCTCTCCCTGTTGCTGGGCATGTGTTGGTAGGATGAATTTGTAGCACTCATGTAACACCCAAACATATTTACAGCAATAATAGTTAATAATTCAATAAACTTTGCCTGATAGGTTAGTAAAGTTTAAGAATATATTTACTGCAGTATAGCTAAACATAAATAATACTAAAGCTGGCTGCTATTAAATTAGGAAATCATTTCTTTTAAAGAAATAAGTACTTCACTGAAAGCATTAGTTTTCACTATTTATATGGTTTGTTGTCTTGTTTGAAGTCCCAAAGAAAGCCCTCTTTCAGTGCTGAACCCATGAAGTCTTAAGACAAGGGATAAGAAATCAAATCAAGGAAAGAGCAGAGAATTATTTTTGCATTCCCCTGTCACTTTGTGAACTCTGATAAGCATGTGAACTCACTCTAAAAGCAGTTTCAAGTCTGTGAGGTGTGAGTTCATTGACAGGAATTAAGTTTGAAAAATAATGCACATGTGATTTTTTTGGTGTCTATCACCCTTCTTGCCACATCATAACCTTGTAGCTCTATACAGTGTGAGAGTTTGAGCACTGACAACATAGAACCAGCCCATGGCATTCTCATTCTGAGACACAGAGCAGACGTTTCCAGTTACTACAAGAAATGCATATAGTAACAGTTCACTTGGCCCTCGCTACTACACTTAACATACAGAAAGCAGCAGCCTTCTCTTTTACGCATAAAAAATCCCAAATGTATAAGACATCTTTGGTGATAAATATAATCAGTTCTAAACAACATGCACATATATACATGTGATCCTATCAAAAGAGAAGTCAGTATCTAACTTACATTCAATTGCAGCGCAGAGGATGTTTTCAATGGACAGCCATCTTTATGGTCCTGTGTCCACATTTCCAGTTTGTAGCACCATTACTTCAATTATAAAATACTCTGACCTGGTACCCTGAGGCTTAGCAGTCACAAGAGGTTAATTTGGTTTTCTGAGTTTTGATTTGCCTCCAAATTCCAGTATATTTACTTTTATGCAAGTTTCCTAGGGGCTGTGCACTGGAGTGGATACATGCCTGACCTCTCATCTTCTTTACTTCAAGCATGAATTCAGACCCAAACAAAAGCCTAGCCTTCAGAAAGCTCAGTTACTACGGGGAGGGGAGGGGGATGGGGAGGAAACAACAACAACAAAAAAAACCAACATGGTAAAGTTACAAAGTCATTAAAGCTAAACTGAATCTGTGAGAAACAAAAATCCTGCATGATTTGGAAACAGATACAACTTGGCAACCATTTGCCTCTGGGATTCTGAGACTCAGACTGTAGCCTTCTTCCAAATATTTGCTGAAATGAAAAAAATTCAACAACCTACCATTTGTTTCAGGAGAATGGGAGATAGGCGATATCTCACTTCCTATTAGCATTACTATAGTCTCAATGAGGAATGAAATAGCTCCTCTACCTTGAGAAAAGGCCTCTGGGTAAAAAAGCCTGCAGCTATTTAACTCACAGTTCATGAAAAAATAATATTATATGCTATTATATATACAAATATTCTCAGCACCTCTCTTGCAACAAATACATAATAGCTTTTTTTTGTGCAAGGACAATGAAAGAATAAAAGATCCTATTAACAATTTGAGTCTAAACTTGGAATACACAGTAGGTACATATATATTTATATATGTATTATATATATATATAAGGTGATATATATATTTATATACATATATATTACATATATATTACCTTAGGTAGCACTGGGATTGCATTTCAAGTCCCAGATACTCACTTAAGTGACCATATGGATATTACTGGCTGGAGGCGCATTTACATAAACTATAATCCAGATATCCATCTGGATATCTGCAGGTGTGATTTAGCTAATGATAAAACAGACCAGCCAGCACTTCACTAGGTGATCCCTTTAGCTGTATCCAGGAATCATTTTCTTTAATTCTTGACTAAGATAAATGACAAAGAAAAAAATATTACCAGTAAATCTTCTATAAATTGGCAAGCACCTTCACGATAGCAATTAGAATAACAAAAGTTGATTTTAAGTGACTGTCAGTCAAGATGATGTGGATTTCTTTCTTTACATGGTGATCGTCCACTCATCTTCCTATAACCTCCACTTCTAAACCTTTCTCATTAATCTTTTGACTCTTTTTGTATCTCTTTAGTTCATTACAAAATGCAATTTTATGCCCCATATACTTAGGCATTTTAATAGCACTCTGCAAAAACAAAAAAAAAATATTAGTAGCTCAGACAAATGATTACATTATGCATTATATTTGTTTATCCTGCAAGTCTTCTAAAACAATTTTAAGACAATCCTCTTGCCTCAACAGAAGTAAAGTAAGCTAGTCCAATTAGTGTCACTGGGTATCACTACAATATTAATTTCCATTACCCACTCTTGCATGAGATGATATGGTGATGATACAAAATAGCATTACAGACAAATGTGTTGTATAGCTGAAAACTCTGTTAAATATAGTACTACAGTCAGTAAGGAAAAGCTTATTGAATACTGCTGTGGTAATTGTTTGACTCAAAGGCAAGATAATTTTAATTTTAAAAATATATATGCGATGATGAATTTATTTGCTATATCTTCCTCTCCCACAGTTCCCTTGTGTGGGCTTTGCTTAAAGAAAGATAAGTATCTACTCTAAAATGAGACTCAGTAATATTAGAGACAGACAAAGCAAATTCATTCTAATGAATGTGAAAACGAACATACTCCATTGCCCTTGGGAAAAGGTACTGTAATTGCCGTGTACACAGAGATTCATCACATAGTTAATACTGCCTCTTTTCTGTAAAATTTAAAAAAAAAAAATAAAAAATAAAAAATTGTTAATAATATTTTAAAATAAATGCAAACATTTGAAAGTTATGCTTTCAAAGAGTTTCAAAGAGTTTTATTTTAAAATAAATTTCATATGGTCTGACCTGAGTACTACTTAAAGATGCAAACAATCAGATACAAGCCACGAAAAGAAATTCAAAACGCATTAATACAAGCCTTTGTAAATAAGCATTTGTAAGAAAAATATTATTTAGAAAATAACTGTTAAGGTATTCTGTTCCCTTCTTTCCTATTAATGAATTGTTGTATATTTCTATGACTGACTTAAAAATGAAGAATTTTCGCTAATGCTTTTGGTTTTATTCCTCTGAGCATTCAGTGGCAGAGTGCTCTAATTTCCCTTGCTGTTGAAGTAATTTCCTCCTTGGTCAACAACAGCCTGTTTATTAATTTTTTAGGAACAAACTAAGTATTCTGTCACTGATTACTGGCTATTATGAATAACTTTAGCTGAAGGTCCTATTGTTTTGCAATACAGTAAGTTCCCAGCAAAACTAAGTGTATTAATAAGGACTAAATATGCTAATGAGTCTTTTTATGCAGGCACTTAATGTAAGTGTTCTTAAGGTAGCATATACATTGCTTCAAATTTTCATTACAAATAGTAGCAATGGAATGGATAATATACATTTCTTTCGTTACAGTAATTCTTCTGTCTTTTACACAATGAGTCATTTATTTTTACTAAGGTAATTTAGCCCTAAGTATTTTAACAAGTTAAGGCCAAACTGTAAATACACAGTGTTTGTTTTCCTTAAAATATACTCTACATTAGATTAAGAGGTCCTGCAAATGAACATTCATACCATGACAGTGCTAGTGAAGTAGTGCTTTATTCTGCTAAAGATATTGAATTTAAAAAATTAAAAAATTAAATATATTGATACTGCATGGGTCATCTGGTTTATTAATCCTATGACCTGTATCTCAGGATCATACAATCATGCAAAGAAATGCCATTTTTTTTCCTTTTGATTAGCAACAGACATACATGTACTATATCTTAGATATATATGGACCAATAATTCTTACAGAAAACAAATCACATGCATTGTTCATTAGAGAGAAGAAACTACCATACACAAAATGCAAATATATATATGTATATTGTTTGGATATTTTTGTGTGTCTCTCTCTCAGCTTGACTGGATCAGAGCACTTACTAAGTGAATGTCAGAATCCTGTCCTCCTGCCCTGGTTATTTGCTGACAATGTCATTGGAAGAACATGTAGGAGGATTACTTTTTTTTTTTTTTTTTTTTTTTTTTTAAATTATCTGCTTGATCTTCACAGCATGCTTACAGTATTGTCAGTAAACATGGGTCTTAAATACTGTGTTGCTGGAAGGATACTTAAGTGCAGTGTTAAGCACTTTTCCTCACTCTCTGTGTAATTGCAGGTAGGAGCGAATAGATAAAGAATTATGTTTCTCAAGCACAAAAATAATAATTATTGAGCAGAAATTGTAGATAATTAGCTGACAATCAGAAGTCCAGAAGTCTCTTACATTGATACAGATTTCTCCAAGTTCACTAGAAGTCTGATTTATTTAATACCCATAAACAATTATTATCTATCAAGCCTTCTGTAGATTTGACTTATTTCTTTGTATGATAATACAGAGTACAGAATTCTCCAGAGTTCTTGAATGAAACCAGATATCCAAGATATTCTGCAAATTTATGAGGAGACATGCCTTTGACTAATATTACTGTAAGAGATTATTCTTTTGCACCTTTGTCTCAAAGGTAGTTGAGGAACACAGATGGACAAGTCCGGGCAAGTGCTGGTCAAAGTTGGAGAAATCTTTTGTCTGAAGATTTGCAGTCCAGCGGCAATGAGTAGCAGTTTAATCTCTAATAAGCAGTCTTTTCTGTGTTCTCGTCTTGAGGGAGATAACCATACCTGCATGCTCAGGGATGCTGCACATAACTCTTACCTAAGCACCCAGGAATTCCTGCACATGACTCTTACCAAAGTGCCCAAGAATGCCACATTGGCAGAAGAAGGAGATAAAAAAAAAGGACTTACAACCAAGAGGATGGTGTCTGACATCAAATGCCTCACAACATAATACCTACCTGCTGACGGACTCTCTTGGGCCTGCCACCCGAGACCTGACTCTTTCTCCTGGACTCGCTGCCACATACATGCTTGCTGCCTATGGCTGGCCACTCTGCTGCTGCTCTCCCCTGTGCTTTTGCTCCTGTATTGGCCTCAGGACATTGGAACTGCATGTAATGGGACACTGCTGGATCTTGGTGGTGATTATCCTTGCTTTACATAGTT
>JAOWBP010000001.1:131582968-131618204 GCA_028571105.1 Tragopan temminckii | reverse complement strand
AGAAGAGGTTTCTGACATGAGAAGCCTTATGACCTGCCTCTCTCCCTCCTGGACTTGCTCTGCGCTGTACCACGATGGACTCTCCTGGGCCTGCTACCTGAGTCCTGCTGCTTCCTCCCGGGCTGGCTCTGCGACTTCTTCCTGCTTGCTGCCCAAGACTGACCATGCTGCAGCTCTCCCTCCCTGCTGCTTTGCCTCAGAACTTTGAAACGGCGTGCAGCGGGACTGCTGCTGGATCCTGGTGGTGACTATCCTCGCTTTACGCAATTCTTGCTTCTTTCCTATCTTTTCTATTGCCCTCCTTCCCTTCCCTGTCACCCTGATTAGGATTTATAATAAACTGTTTGGACCAACATTTGAACCACTGTTTCTTAATCTCATGCCGGGTATACATATATTAAAAGAACCTCATCTCCCTCCTATAAATTGGAGTGAGACATCAAGGATTGTCAGTTGCAGTCATGTATTTCATTATTTCCACAAAAAAAAGACAACCTATTTCACAACACCTGGCATAGACATTAATATTCAGGTTGAGCATTTCAAGTTAGTGTTGCATGGCAAGAAGTTTACATGTTTTCTTTGATGCCAGAATTTATAAGTGTTTTGTATTTGAATGACCATGCTCATGACTTCATTGTGGCCTACAGCAACCTATAAACAACATAATTAATCAGCAGAATAATTCATCATATACTGTGTAGAAATGTATTTTAGGAGTTCTATCTTGCCAATAAGATACTAGCATGCATACAAATATTTTTTGCTTCAAGTCCCATGGTATTTGCATAATTGTTTGTGAAAGCACACAGCTAGACTGGACACTCAGAAAACATGTTTGTTGTTTTGGCTGGGAACCACAAAGCTTCTTAAGCTTTCTAGATACAAGTCATATTTATTTTCATCAGATACTCTTTTAATCACAGTGAATTTCTTGCTTTCAAAGCATTCCTATCTCTTCATTCTCTTGCTTACTATACTGGACTGTTTTGGCTTGGGGCGTACAATGAAGCAAAGATCACTGGTTATGCATGTGGGGACAGCCAACCACAGAAGTATGCTATGGTGCCTGCATTTCCATTAGGTTCATGCGATTTCCATTTTTTGCCAGGAGCTTGTTGACCAGGATTATGTCTGAATGCTAAAAAAAATAAATCTGTAAGAACAGTCTGTGGAAGCCACTTTGACAGATTCAATAAGAATGTGTAAATTCATATAAAATAGTTGCTTACAAATGGCTCAAATATAATGCTACTGTGACATATCATAGAATCATAAAGGATAGAAAAGACCACGACCATCACCCAGCCCAATTGTCAACACATCACCACCATGCCCACTAAACCATCTCCCTCGGTGCCACACCTACCCTTTTCTTGAAAAGCTCCAGAGACAGTGACTCCACCACCTCCCTCGGCAGCCTATTCCAATGCCTAACCACTCTTTCTGAGAAGACATTTTTCCTAGTATCCAACCTGAACCTACCTTGGAGCAACTTAGAGACATTCCTTCTTGTCCTATCACTGTTACCCGGGAAAAGATGCCGACCCTCGCCTCACTACAACCTCCTTTCAACTAGTTATAGAGAGTAAATATGGACAACTGGGAATGAGAATTTTGGGAAAATGCCTTTTTTTTTGGATAATCCTATCAGAAGATTCAGGAAACAGAATAAAAAATGTTAATAGCAATAATAAAAATAGAACTATGCTTTAGATTTGAACTATAGAATCCTAGTCGTGTGCTCAAAAGTAAGTAAAACAACACCTCAGAAAAATGGGAATTCAGTATTATGACATACGTGTGATACAGGATGTGTAGGGGAAGATTAAAGCATTTAATCGTTATAGTAAGTAAATAAGATTAATTTGCTTTGCCCTGGCAAGAGCATATGTGGTAAACAAATTAAAATTAGATAATTAGAAAATGCAGTGATGAAGATGATGCAAGTATCTACAATGAAACACTAATGGTCATATATTGCTCATTAAATATATAAGGTTTTGTCTCTAAATAACCATAAAAAATATGGATTACTTAAAAGTTTAAATAATTAAATCTGTCTGCATAGATTTTTCCCATTTGCCTGATCTGTTCATCACATAAATTGATCTAGTTGTTTTACATTTTTATTCTATTTTTTTTTTAAATGAGAAAGTAGTAAGAATTTCTTAATTCATAATAATGCTGACAAAATTTAATCAAAATGTTTATGAAACCAACACTAACAAAAATTATATGTTCTTCCAACATTGAAGCTAGACATGGAGAAAGCTCATTTGGTTTAGAAGATAAAATAGTGATTTATAGTGATAAAATAATTCTACATTTGTTTCACATTTATTGTAAAGATGAAAAATCTATTAATACACTGAGTATATGAGATGAATGCAAAGACCATTTTGTAAATAAGATTAAAGTAACTCTTCTGTAAAGAATCATGAAATATTATGTTATCCTAATGCTATTTACTTTAAAGGATGTCATATATATAAAGATATATATATATATATATATATTTCAGGAAAAAGAATATGCACAAAAATAAAAAACTGAGTTTTGTACAAAATTTCATCCCAAAATGTTTTTGAAAGAATGATGTTGAGACAAAATTAAAACATATTTTCAAAATAAGGTTGGAACTGAAACAGGACTTGAAAGATTATAAACATAGGCTGGTGGAAATAAGCTGGAAAAATTATGATTGCATTTAAATCACCATTGTCAGGCTGAAACAATAGCAGCATTGAAGCAAGATAGGATGCACATCAAGATGCAGCATGGATACCAAACCGAAGACTGCAAGAATCAAGATTATTTTTGGAGTTATTTCAAATATATTCCTGTCTAACCGAGTACTGGATCCACCTATGGAAATCAAGTTCTAGATACAGATAGATATCTACTAGGATTGAAATTATTTGTCACCAAATGAGACGTACCAGTTTGTTTTGAACACAATGTATGCTTCTCCAGAAATTCAATACTTCTTATTTTTCCTCAACAGGTACAAAATCTTGACTTGAAAAGCTATTGCAGCCACACAAATCATCAAGTTCATTTTGTTTGGAAAAGCATAAGTGTGGTATTTAATGTCTGAGTTAAATTTATTTCAATTTTCACACTGTAGCTTTACTTAAACAGTAAAGAGTCATATGCATATTTTCTTTTGGGATTCTGTGACTTAATAATCCATATCTATTATTGACATATTAAACATGGTGTTAAGCATATTCACTCTAAAGTGTGAAAAAAACACTTCACAGATTTCATTTCCATGAACCACTCAGATTTTTCCTTTTTTTTCCATGTTGATATTAATACTTCTCAGTTCGCTAGTCACTTGTCCACTCGTCAACTAAATTCTAGCTAGAAGTTCTGTCTTGTACAAAAAAGAGCTGAATCCTAACATTTTACAATCCCTGACACTATTCACTCAATGCCTGCTCAAAAATGGACAAACTATTTCTATCATTCAACAGACCAGTAAAGACAGATTTGTAAATGACAGAAGGAAACAGCGTTTTTTTTGTATGTTCATTAGTGTCTTGCAGTTGTGCCAGATGAGAAAAAGTTGTAACCAGTTAAGAAACAAAGCTATTGAGGCAACAATACTTTTTGTTAAGAATAGTAATTTACCATCAGCGTGTCTGAACCATACCCAGAGAGGAGGTGGATGTCTTGTCCCTGGAGAAATTCAAAGTCAGCCTGGACCAGACTCTTAGCAACGTGATCTAGCTGCAGATATCCCTGCTCATTGCAGAGGAGTTGGTCCAGGTGAACTTTAAAGTTCCCTTCCAACTCAAAAGATTCTATGATTCTATGAATTACAGGTTTTGTGTTTGTTTGTTTGTTTGTTTTTTTCCCAGTAACTTCAGCATTAATTATGAGAGAGTCCAACAGAAGAGAAATATATTAAAAAGTGAACATGCTATTTCATTTGTATTTTTGTAAATGCAAATCCAACCTATTACTACAGAAAATACAACTTCACTTCCAGATCATTCTCTGCATCCTTATCCTAGCTCTTTGTCCCCTAACTGTTCAGGTGGGTCTGTCTTACCATGTGACCTGAGGTAGAGCTGCAGGAAAATCCAGTCAATTCCTCTCAGTGCAGCCAGTGCCAGCTGTCATCTGTTGTCTACATAAAGACCTGATTTAGACAAATGATCACTTTCTTCCTAAACGTAGAGCCATTGTCCTGAATTTGAATCTCTGCCTAAAAGCAAATCAGTTCCTAAGTCACTATGTTCTCAATGGGCAACTCATACTGCCCATCGGTGCCAGTCTGAATGCTACTGATTGATACTCCTTTCCCAGACAAAGGATATTTGCATATTTAAATACAGTTTATTGATTGAAGAGTGTTTTAGGTTTTTTTGCTTGTTTTTGTTAAAGAGTAAAGGAGTAAACTTTAAAAAAAAAAACAAAAACCTCAGATCTCATGATTTATTCTAAAAAGTGGAAACTGTACTTCCCATTTACAAAATAATTAATTAATTTTGGTAAATACTTTTTATATGTAAAATAAAAGATTACATGAACGGACATATGCAATGAAATTGCATTCATTAGTACTATGTATGAGAAAATTACATTACCTAAGAAGTAATTTTAGCTCTAAAGTTTGAAACTGTGAACTTCAAATTCAAGGCAAATAGGGCAATAATATTCACTCACCACTTCAGCTCTCTTTTGAGGTTAAAAAATTTTAATATTATGAATTTTTAAAAATGACTGCAGATCTTTTCTATTGTGCTCTGCATTTATGTACTGCACGTGCCAGTGTAATTTAATTTAACTATTCTCCTATTTTAAGTAGTTGATAATTATAATTATGTGCAATATTGTTGTTGATTGACCTGTTTTTGGTTTGTTTTTTTTTTTTTTTTAATTTATTAAGTCCTCTTAGTGGACACTGCAGAGACGTGATGATTCATGTTATAGACTAGAGCTCCTATTAATGATGACAAGGTCTGAAAAATGTGAAATATGTTAGATGCAAAAATTCTTCATTCCTAACAATGTAAAACAGTATCATGATTGTATTTAGTGTGTATTTTGTGTATTTACATACAGAATGCATGTAAAGCATTAAAACATAAAAACTTAAAGCAAGAAAAAGAAAATATATCTCAGATTTGCCAATATTAGCATCCTATCAACAAAGCAAATTTAAGAAGCTAAGTAGAAGTTGCTTTAAAATACACAACTTATATTTAAAAATCTCCATGATTTTGTATCATCTTTTGATGTAGTCATGATACAGCAGATGATTTATAGGCAGACCATTTATAGGAATTCTTTACAACTACTATGATAAAATCTGTATCTATTAGACACTGATATATCAGAAATTTAAGAGGAAATGCTTGATATTCCACAGTACCTAGCAGTCACTGGGTTTTATGTGTGTCTCATGAATGGAAGCGCTTTTACAAGGTGCAGCAGGAACACTGATTCTGTGCGGCAGTAAGGTCA
The DNA here is from genome assembly GCA_028571105.1 of Tragopan temminckii. Lineage (NCBI taxonomy): Eukaryota > Metazoa > Chordata > Aves > Galliformes > Phasianidae > Tragopan > Tragopan temminckii. Next base: position 131,612,723 of record JAOWBP010000001.1, on the reverse strand, counting down.
AACCAATGACAAGGGTAAATACAGTATCTTATTTCTTATTAATTACTATTGTTTCTAACTCCCAAACTCATTTTTTTCTTTAGAAAAGTGAATTTGCCACTCTGACTTTTCTCATGAAGGAAAATGATCATGATTATTTTTTTATTATTTTTTTATTTTTATTTTTTTAAATTCAAACAGCAGCAGGGATTTTAATTAGGCTACAAAATATATACCACCAGAAAGCATGTTAGCTTCCACTCCTACACAAGGCTGATTTCACAGACCTGGTACTTCTAGGGGAAAAAAACAAACCAACCAAACAAACAAACACTTTAATTGATAATTGAGAAAATATGAAAAAATGCAGAGAAAACAAATGCAGTCCTATTTCATTTTACTGTCGCTTTATATTTCAGGACTGTACTAATATATTCTCTACTATTCCAAAATTTCAACAATGAGCCTTTCATAAATGCATTCTTACTGAACTGTGCTTGGGCCTGTTATTGAAATAACTTCAAGCTAGGTCTTCCAAGGAACACTTCTGACCACAACTCCTATGATCTCCACATCCCTCAGTTAGAAAAAAAGAAAAGTCACTAAAAGAACAAAAAGGAACACTGTTCTTCAGATGCACACCATCCATTTATGTTAAAAATAATAATAATAATAAAATAAAATAAAATAAAATAAAATAAAATAAAATAAAATAAAATATTGAAAATACACAGTACACCTACAACTGAAAATATCACATTTAAAGAATACTGGAAGGTAAAACCTTTCCACTAACATGATGCCTTACAACCAGGTGACCTTCACTCTTTTACCTCCAGTGTAAGGTGTTCTTAGGCACAGTACAGTGTATGAAGCACTTGCAGAACAAGGAAGAGGATAAGAAGCAATTAGTATGCTCAGGCACAGCAAGAGGAAAAAGGAGGCACAAAGGAAAAAAAAAAAGAAAAAGAAGAACTTCTATGAAGCTGTGTAAAAGCACTATGTTACAGCTCACTCTCTCCCTGCCTTCCCCTTCCCAAAGCTCTCCCCTGCATATTAAAGACTGGGTTCAGTAAGGGACACAGCTTTTTGGATTCTCTAATGGAAAGGCATCCTTTTTCCATTCCAAGTACATTATATAACTGTAAGTAATGGAAGCCAATTCTACTGCCATGCCCTCCAGCAGCATTCATCTAGTGCAAACAGCCACGGAGAAATCTGCTGCTGCCTCACATGTGATGCCAATCACAGGGAAAATATAATTCTAGACTTTGCCACGGCCTTAACTATTTGTTTATTACTTACCAATTTCATAGAATGTAAAATGTTTATTTTTTTTTGTGCCTGGTTTCAAATTATTCAGGTAAACTTCCTACAGTTGCAGCTGACCCCTTGTATGAAAAGTTGAGTTTGACTTACTGCAGGTGATTTTATTGAATTTCTAAAATGATTCAAAGTGATATTTAAAAATGAAAGAAAAGGAGGAGAAAATAATAGGAGAAAGAGGGAACAAGAGAGAGAAAAAAAGAAAAAGAAAGAACACTAAAGAAAAACTAAAATTGATCTTTCATGTTGTGAAGTGATTAAGATATCTAAGTTTTGTAAAAACAATACATTTGCTGCTGCAGTTGTTGACAGTAAACCTTGGGTACGTAAATCATGGTCTGGTTACGATCAAGTAAGGTTAAAACTACAAATTATCTTTTGGCACTTTCTGTTGCTCTGCAGAGATTTTTAACACCATCTGAATGCTAAATCCATATCAGTATTGCTCACCAGATTAAATATAATACCCATTGATAAATTTGAGGCTTTGGCACACTAAAAGGGTATGATCTCTGTCAAATAACTTCACTTATCTCTACTAGAGAGATGTCTGTATCTGAAGACAAGTTGGGCTACTTTATTTACTTACAGTAAGAGAAATAGAAATTTCCTGGATGTTATTCATCTCACACTAAAGTGGATATCTAAACCATGTCACATGAATTGTTCCTTTAAAGTGCCCATTTATCTCCATACACAACAGAGAGAGTACCTAGGAGTGGACACCTGCCGTTCAGAAGAAACTCATTTCAGATCTTTTGCAGCAGTGAAGATCTACCACAAAAGAAGTGAACACTGAACATGGCATTTTCATGGCAATGAAAAGGAGCCTCCTCAAGATTTCTCCCAAGCACAGACACTGTTGTACAAAGCTGTCAAGTATTTCAGACATCTCAGTACTAACGTATTTTACAAAACCATCTGCAGTATTAATACCTTCACATGGGTTTTTTCTTAAAGTCAGCTAGTTGTAAATATTAAAAAAAAAAAAAAAAAAAAAAAAAAAAAAAAGATGTCAAGCAGATAAGCAGTGAAAAACACTCTTTTATACATTTCCTCTCTTTCAACAGGAAAGCATCTAAACTCAGCAGAACTGGAGAATCAGTTTTAGATTTCAACTTTAGCTTCCGATCAGGTGAAGGATATCAAAAAGCAGTAGAAGAAAGAAAAGAAAAAAAGTTATTATTTCTTTAGGATATGTAAGCTGTGATTTGAAAATCATAGTTTTATAGCATTTTTTCTAAAAAGAAGTAAGGAAAGATTTAATGGCGCAGTCAGCTTTTCAGAAAAAAAAACGATCTTCTCATTGTGTTTTCCTTTGAGTCAGCTTTGACACGTATGACACAATAGAAAGTTACAAGGTATAAATACCCCATTAACTGTCCATACAATAACACTCCAAATATTGGTCATGTACTTTAGGCTTTTTTTTTCCTCCTCCAAATTCAGTTGCTCATTCTTTCCTGTTTTTTTTTTTTTTCTGTTTTTTTTTTTTTTTTACTATTATCTCAGTTTGTAAGATAAGTTACTTCAGTTCAAAATAATTGAACCCTAGAGTTCCAGGATAACTGGAAGCCCACGCACACTTGGAAACCAGCCAGGTGCCACAGCTTTCCCCGAAAATGCTTGCTGAGCAGGTCAGCAACTTGAGGGCTGTGATACTGCTGAGTAGGGAACTAGAAACTAGTTACTGGGAAACTATAAATCACAACTAGAATTTAGGGCCTACTAAAGAGATTAAGAGAAAGAAGCATGTGATGATTTTGGCCCCACACTGCAATGTGGACACTGCTTATAAAGGAAAAATTGTTAGAGCATTAAGGCTCTTTTTGCTAAGATAACCCCAGTACTACAGCTTGTTTCACAGTTTATAAGCTATCTCCTTCATGGTTTATAAAACTCAATAAAGTAAGTCAGGAAATGGTACAAACAAAATTCAAATACAAATTCAAGGGTTAGGCAAATACTTCAAAAGTTTCTGGAGCTGGTGGGGAAAATGTTAAATGAAAGGGAGGTAAAATAAATATAGTGAAGAAATATAATAATTCATAGATATCTGAAAGCACTAAAAACAGAGTTTTATTTGGGCTTGTGCATGTGTATATATTTATATGAATCTTTTTAAAGTATGTAGAAGAAAGTTGATTCAATGACAAAGATTAGGTCAACCTTAAAAAGAGTGATGCTACTATTCAGTAGTGCAGTATGAAAACACAGAGAAGAAAAAATAAGAAGAAAACATATCTCTACTGTTAAATAAAAGGAGACCAGAGCAAAATCGAATTCTAGTCACCTGGACTGCAGAATTGTTTGCTACATTCCATCCAGCTTCCTCTAGGATATACTACTTATAGGAAAGGTCAGGTCAGAGACTCTTCTTAAAATTTAGCATGGACATAACCCTACCAGTTTTGTATCCCTTCACCCTGCTCTGCTCTCTACTACCACAGTCCCAGGAAACTAATGCTGGTAGACTGAAAAAATCTTGGCATTTGGGGAATCTAATATGTCTCCATATCACATCTGAAACACAACACATATCCTCTGCTTCATGTGATAAAACCATTGCTTTGATGGTTTGTAACACGACCTTTGCATCTTTGCACTTTAAAATATTTTGAAGCCAATATCCTGATCTGCATCAAACTAAGGGTGGCCAGCAGTCAAGGGATGCAATCCTGTCCCTCTACACTGTGCTGGTGAGACTAAACCTGGAGTACTGCATTCAGATCCGTACAAGAGATACGTGGATGTATTGGAGCATGTCCAGAGGAGAGCCACAAAAATGATCCAAGGGATGTAACACCTCTTCTATGAGGCCAGGCTAAGAAAGCTGGAGCTGTTCAGCCTGGAGAAGAGAAGGCTTCCGGGAGACTTGGTGAGCGGCCTTTCGGTCTCTGTTTTGCTGTTGGACTTGATGATCTTGATGGTCTTTTCCAACCTGAGAAATTTTATGATTCTATGAAAAGAACGAAGGGACAGACTCTTTAGCAGGGTCTGCTGCAACAGGACAAGGGGAAATGGTTTCAAACTGAAAGAGGGGAGATCTAGATTGGATGTAAGGAAGAAGTTTTTTACAGTAAGAGTGGTAAAGCACTGGAACAGTTGCCCAGAGAGGTGACAGATGCCTGGAAAACATTCAAGGACCAGGCTCTGTGCAACCTGATCTAGCTGTGGATGTCTCCGTTCACTGCAGGGGAGTTGGACTAGATGATTTTTAAAGGTCCCTTCCAACTCAAACAATTCTATGATTCTATGATTCTAATGGCTCTTACAAGAGTACCAGTTGGGGACAATCCACAGTTCAATAACATGTGGAGTAGGCACAGTCCCAAATCATGTGGGTGTGAACAATTGTGCACCACTTGGATCAGAAGCCATTCATCTCTGCCCTGAACTGATGTGTTCAGCAGCATGTATGTAGTTCACAGCATCAGAAACTAACATTGTTATAGGAATTTTGGTATGTGTAGGCACTATTATATTCCTTTCTGCCTCAGGATCCTAAATAAATAACTTACAGTCAGATTTTATATAGAATTCATATAAATGAAAGGAAAAAAACGTATGAATGATTTCTTGCAGAGAATGACTAGGTCTGAACTGGTCTGAATTAGAACAAGTCATCCAGAAGTGAAAGATATGTGGTAAGAAAACATAAGATTTTATTTTCAGTCCAGGCCAGATGTTAAAGATATCCCACAGATTGAAGTACGAGGATTACTAGTGTCTTTATTATATATATATGTGTATATATGTATATATATACATATATAAGAATACATATTTGTTCATATGTAGACATCTGATGGAGAATTCAGGTGATCACAAGCAATAGAAAAAGTGCTACTGTTTTCCAGTTCTAGTTTATTTAAGGCTTACAACAATTACTACATAATTCAGAAGAAATAAATGAGGGGAAGGAAGGGAAAGATAAAACTTGGGGCCACAGAGTCTGGTCTTCATTTCAGGAAACTAAATTAGGAGGACTTCAGGAACCTAGGAGCACTTCCTCTGCAGTAGAAAGGAGCTGACACAGCCTCCTTACTATACTTGAGTACTGCAAGAGTGTGAGAGAAAGTGAGTGAGAATGTGAGAAGAAAAAAATTAACAAAGCAACAGAGGAAGATAAAATTTGCTTGAAATGCTGAATAACATAGTGTGTTGTTGATAGTTTGTGGAAAGAAAAACACTTTTACAAACCTGTTAAGTGAACTGCTGTGATCTTTTTTTCAACAGGTGGCAATGAGAAAAAAAAAAAAAATTAGATCATAAATTGAAATCAAGGGCAACAGCTCTTCATGAAAGGCTGAAAAAGTTTTAAGCAGCTTTTACTCTTTAGGTTTTTACAATAAATCTTCTCTCCTTACTTTTGCTGAAAAACCTATGAAAAATTTCAAGACCTCCATTATGTCTTTTGCCCTGAAATCTAAAATAAAAGCGGCAACTCAGCAAGCAAAATCCAAGAAACTCAAAGCATAGCTATATACAGAATTTTGATTTTTCAGATAATTTTCAGATATTTTAATTCAAATTGATCTGAATATTGCTCTTTGGATAATTCTGAGAGCAATGAAACTGAAATTTATCATTATTCACATTTTGGCTTTGCTCCAAAGAAGCAGTAGAAACAGGTAACAGCATTCCGCTGTAGAGCATTTTGAAGAATTATGTTTCTACTTCTGAAAATAAATAAATAAATTATTGATCCAAAAGGAGAGCCAAAGAAAATGCATAGAATACTTCATTTTTCACCTTCACATCCTTGCAAAAGAAGTACCAAACCACAGTTTGGAAAAGAAAGGAGGATGAGAATCCTATACAGTTGATAAATTAAACTTCAGACCTTAAAATCTTTGTTAAATCAATGATTAAATAACAAAGCATTATGCAATGAGCATGCATTGTGGGTATAATGGGATAAAAGTGTAAGTGAAGGATAAATGCAGCAAGAATTTCTGTGGAAAACATAAGGAATTAAAATAACTTTTTTTTCCATGCTTTGTCGCAGTCAAAATGATTTGATATTAAAAAACAAACAAAAAACATACAATAACTTCTTTCCTGCAGTAGTCAGGATACAAGGGTTTAGGCATCTAACTCCAACAAAGGCACATTTGAAGATTGGTCATACTTTTATAATAAAGGGTGCAATATTGCAAGGTAATACCTGTTAGGCTTCCTATACAGTAAAAAGAATGATTTAGCTTAGAACTGTATCATCATTTTCCAACACAATTGAAATGTCATTGTATGACCTTAACCTTAAACTTCATTGAGAATTTCAGAGAAGAGTCTTTAGGCTTGATCAGCCTTCAAATGCTTTCACACTAATTCTTAGTGAATTGGAGGGAGTTGCTTGGGTATGCCTAATGGGAGATTTGATTCCTCAAGGCTACATTTTCAGAAACATAGTTAAAATAGCGGTATGCACTTCTAGATAGCTACACACAGAAGAATATACACCTGAAATAGCCAAGAAGAGATTAGTAATCACTAATTCCACTGTTCATCATCAAAAATCTCTGCAGACATGTTTATGTATTCAGCACACCACTGAACAAATTCTAAAAGGTGGCATCTTTTTTCGTCATAAAATCTTCTAAAGTATGTATTTTAAGTTCATGGTCCTATTGAACATATTACAGGCAAATGAACTATGCATTTTGTTTTTAGAGACTCGCTGTAACAAACCTATAGTTTTTTTTCAAGCATGTGCAATAGCCCAATTTCTGTAGTTCTGAAATATACAAGGTCTTCTCTGAACTTAAACATTCTTAAAGTAAAATTCTGTGAACCACAAGGCACAGTGAAATGTGCTTTAACTATCCACTAAGCAGAAATCTAAGGAAAACAGATTTCTGGAAGATTTGGAGGCTTATTTTCTGATCAAGTCAGAAATATCATGAAAAAATATAAATTACGTGATTTTTTTTTATATCAGATTCCCCTAATAGGGAAAGTAGATGAAAACAAAACAAAACAAAACAAAACAAAATAAACATAGCAGCAACAAAAAAACACCACCATCAAAATCCGTCCAATGTTTAAACTGAAAAACTATTATATGTGCCAATATTAATAAAACTTTGAGTCTTACTTCATAAGAAAGAATCTTTTCTTCTTAGTCACATCATTCAATTCAATTTTTGTGTCCCTTAATAAATAGTAGCTAGTATGACAGGAAATGTATCAATTTCTGTTCAAAATTAATCAATATTAATAAACAACTATGCAGCACAAAACAATAGCAATCTATAATAACACCTGACCAGATACTACATATGATTTTAGAAGAATGACATTAGATTGCAAAATTTGCAGATAGCAGATTTGCCCTATCTGTTCAGGCAGTTTTGCACTGAATTCAGTCAGAGTACATTAGCATTCTAGTCTATGTTTACACTGATGATTACATTAATTTTGAAATTACACAAGCTAAACCACAGAAAACTAGAGTTAATTGTAAATAAACATGCACAGTGCATCTCCCTTTACCTTTTAAATGTTTGAAATCTGTTAAAGAATTACTCCTTCCACTTAGCCAAGTTGACAGTGCAGGAGGTTAGGACAAGAAATGAGCAGTGGAAGTGGATATTGTTGTGCTGCCTTTAGTCAGCTGAAGGGGAGACAAGTGCTTTTGTAATTAGGTCTCTCAAAATATTAAAAATTGACTAAGAAGGTAACCTTGACTTGCTATTTGTGACTAAAGTACTATGTATATTTACAGTTCTTTAATTATGATTTCCTTTGGTGTTTAAACCTTCTTAGAAGGACAGATGTATCTCTCCTGAGTTAATGGAATTCTTAGTCCAGAAATGACTTTCATACTGTTTTATTTAACTTATAGTGCTTTCTTATCTCTTGGGTGTAGAACCTCTACAATTCCCTTGAAATCACATATAAAACCGTGGTTTTACAGTCTGAAAGAATAGATATATCAGCACAGATATGACAGATTTCTTATGCTTACACTTCATGTTCTTCCATTGTTGATGTTTTTTAAAGAAAAAAAGAAAAAAAAAGAGCCATCTAGTTAAGCAGCTTAGAGTGCACTGATGTGAAAAATCCCTTCGAATTCAGTAATAATGTGTTCGTCTTTCTGCACATCTGCTCAAATTCCAAGTCACGAAGAAGCGCCTATAAAAATTCCAAGTTAGCAAGAGAGAGCAAGACACTCACAAGTGTTAAAGTGCTGTTGAATCAATATTTCCACTACAGGCTTTTTATGGCTAAGGAAGCATAGCAGTTATAGTTGCAATTTGCCAAGTGGGACGTGGGAATGCATAGGCGACAAAAACAATCAAGAAGTAGACCCACTCCATTTCCTGTAGCTTATTCATGCTTCTGTCAAACCTCACAAACAAGAAAGAGTGAACCTGGTTTTCACAGATCTCAGATCATTCCCAACAATAAACCCACTAATTGCCTCCAAAACCAAATCAGAATAGGATTCTGAGGATAGTTCATACTGAGGATTGTTTCCAATAAATAGTACAAACATCACTATATCAGACTTGCTTCCTTTGCCCTACACAGTCCTCTAACATGACAGGTTGTACCTTCAAGTGATCATGCCTGTCACATCTAAGGGCTGGTCAACCTCAAATCCCATTTTGTGCTTTAAAATTCTCATGACTGCATCAAAAGCTTCATAGTATTTCAGACACTCTGATCAGAGAAAGCAAACAAGATGTAACCACTTTGTCTTAGGGTGACAGGCACTAGAGGGAGACAATTCCAAGCACTACATAGCATGGACGCAGCAAGTCTGGTCTAAGGTAGGGTAGCCCTGAATCATGGTACGCACGTGAGCTCCTCTGTACCACTTGTCACAGAATCAGCTCCTTGAGTCTAGAGGGATGCAGATGCAGCCAACTGCTAAAAATGAAAAGTGAAAACAATACTGGACCTCACGGCAGGTGATACCAGATTTCTGCTACCTGCTGTACTCATAACTCTACTATGAAAGTCTTAAATCTCCCTTGAAATTCTGCAGATTATTTCCCATTTAGATGTAAATATTCACATTTGTACACAAAGTCATTGCAGGCAACACCTCAGCTGCATGCACTTAGGGAAGCAAAATAAAAGAAAACAAGCACATAAAAAGCAAGGTCTACTTTATTGCATTGCAGCTGAGATTTATATGACATATTGGTGGTAATTTCACCACTGTCTATATTCAGATTGTACGTGAGGAGAGTATGTCTACAAGCACATACATACACAGAGAAAGACAGAGTAAACTTATCTGTCTCATACTCCAGACACCTATAAAGCTATCAGCTGAGGGGGGGGCATGAAGTATATCGAGCCTGGTTTCTTCGGGACCATTCACTTTTAGGAGAAGCAGAAGTTTCATTGCTGAAGGAATGTTAAGATTTGACATGCTGCAAAGATACTCAAATTTATACCTTGAGAAACAACCTAAGTAGGAATTACTATGCTGTCTTTCCATGAGGGTATGAGTAAAATTAGATGTATACACAGTTGTAATGGAAGAGTAGCATGACAGAAGGGAAAAGAAGAGGAAAGCTTACAGAATGTAAGTTTATGACACCAGTCTAAATCTGCAAACAATTGATTTACATTTCCTAGTCAGAGCATCCTGATAAATTATTCCCTCACCATTCCTTAGTTGCCCTGTGCCACCCATGTTTTAATCCCTCGGCATAAACAGTGGCAAAGCTCACAATGCAATTCCCAAAGTGTGAGTGGAGTCTTATGTGTTACTTGGTTTTATGCCTTTTCTTCCATAGGGACTGCTTTATGTGGCATACCCCATGGATTAGGTTTTTATGATGCCAGCACCCTGAGGACAGAGGCCACTTTCAAAAGTAACAGAACCACTTTTACTACTCTGCCTCAGGCAGGGAAGCTGCATGTTTTGACTGAGTGTCTAAGTGCTACCCAGGATCCACAATGCAGTTTCTCACAGATAATGAATCACACAGAACAAACTGAAGGAATAAAAGGAAGGATAGAAAAGGAAGGATCAAATGAAACACTATAGCCAGAAAATAAACCATATGAAGGGAGACTAAATGATCTAGCATCATATATCAAACTGGAAATTCTAGGAATATGATCAGTCTTGTTAAAAACCCTCAGGGTAATAATGTATAAAAAAAAGAAGGGATTTATTTAGTCTAGAAAATGGCGAGGACAGGGGGCATCAGCTAGAAGCAAAGAATAGAAAAGTAGTAACAGCAAATAAGAAAAGGTTTTAACGTGAGGATCGATTGGTTGCTGAAATAAGCTCCTTAAGGGCATTTGGTCAAGGTACTGTCATTGCAGATGCTACAGCAAAGGCTAGATAAATCATTAGTTGGAATGATGTGACATGGTTCTGCAAGAGACTGAGTAGCTGCCCAGTATGATGTTTCATAGCATTATTATAGCACAAATAATACCTTACATACAGTTCACTTGCCTCTAGGTTTCGCATTTTCACTGTAATGTGGGTCTATAAAGATCAAAGATGGGAGAGAGACTATTAATATAATCATCCAGCTGTTTATGCTTTGAACATCTCAAGCATTCATCTTTACATCTTTTAGCATCTGATTCAGATAATGATTATGGTCTGATTTTACACCAAATTCTTAGGCATAAAATTTGAAATATTTGTCAGCACAAGCTGGATTATTTTAATCACAAATCTCAGTGTATGAAATTAAATTTTTGACTGCCTTGTCCTTAAAAAGTTACTGTCTTTGATAGAATTTTATTTCCATTTATTTTCAGATACTTTTGAGAGGTGACAAAGAATGAATGTGGAACTATGACTGCTAAGAAGCAGTCATTAAGAAACAATCCAGTTTCTTTACTCATGAAGAAAAATTTGTAGATGAGATTTAAGCAATAATTTCCTACACAAAATAAAGTGGAGGGAAATGTAAACCCACAGAAGTCCTGAGCATGTTGTGTCAATTCTTAAAACAATAAATAACAATAAATAACAATAAATAAATAACAATAAAGGGAAAACAATAGTAACATTCCTTTGACACTAGCAAGACCATGAATTCATTAAGTTTCAAGGATATCAGTTCCTACAACTATTCCTACTGAATAAAATGGTAAGATTAAATAAACAAAAAACAGACTTTTTAATACAATGATTTTCTGCTCCTAGTTGCAACTAAACACAATTATATCTCATAAGCAACATTTAACTACTGATTCTTTCCACAGAAAGAAAGTTTACTTTCAAATGCACTACCTTGATTACAGTGATGGGAAATTACCTGCAATTAGAATCAAATGAAATTCACGTACCAAGACTGTATTATAAAATAGTAACAAAAGTAACACAACTAACTGAGAGCAAAGCTTATTTACAGGCTCCGGCGAGACAAAGGCTGACACTAGCAGATAGTGACTAACGGTACAATATTGCAGTACAACTAGGTAGCTAGGATCACTGAAGAGGACCATGTTTGGGATTTTTTGCAAACATAATAGATGAAGTTTACCATCTTTCTATTAAATATGGAGTTAAATTGTCTTCAAAGTAATATTTTCTTTACAGCTTTTCTCAGTATGCAGCATTCAGAATATAGCAAGAGCAGCTTTTTGTTCTTCTCAAATATTACATTAGGATCACTTTTTAATAACTAAGTCATTTAGGAAGGCCTGGGTAACAAATTCCCCCCCGACCCCCTCCCACTTTATTTTCTACTAGTCCTTATATTAAGTACTGTTTATTAAAGGAAAAGCTATTTTCTTTTTTATCCTGTTTATGCAGAGATTACAAACAAGTATCCTACTCTTTAATCTTGCATCAGATTTAATGTTTGTGTCCTCCTATGATCCAGATGCTTTGTTACAGGCAGAAAATATTAAGTTCCTTTCATGTGAGAGTTTTGTTGAAATGTTTTCCTAAATACTTTTAAGAACTATAAGTGTTAATGAAATAATTTGTCACCAAGATACTGAAAATAATGTAATGTATATTGAATATGGTAAACTTTATACTGATAAATCTGGGAAATTAAGAATGAAATTTACCAATCTATTAAAAAGAAACTTTATTAACTGTTCTTGATTCCATTCAAGGAAGGGGGCTTACCTTAAAATCGTTGTGTAACTGAAAGATGAGGATTGATGATTCAAGTTAGTAATTAATTAAGCTTTGTGAGATTATTGTTTCCATCCTCTCCCCATTCCTGAACATCTCCCAGAAAATAAGCAAACAAACTCACTATTGCATATACTAGAGGTACTAAAAATGTTATTGTCTTCTAATATAAGGAACTCAAATTGGCTTCTACCACCTCTTATCACCTTTATCTTGCTTGATATTCACTTCACCATGTATACGTGTGACTACGACATGTATGTTAGTCCCCACTAACACTGGGGGAAAGAAGTACTGAAAGCGTTATTCATGCTACTGATCAATTTGAGCAGAAATACATCCAGCAAATTACTCTGAACAATATTAGCCAAGGTCTCCAGTTCATTACATTAACTTAATAGTTCAAAAAATAAGCTGTGGCTACTGTATCTTCTGCATATTGAATGTGAAAGGCTGGAATCTATAGTGAAAAAAAGTCATGAGGACTTGGAACCACCAAGATTTTGAAATATTGACTATACATGATTTCTTTCTTACCATCCTGACACAGAACCCCATCCCAATTACACACAGTTACTTCCCCTTCTTTCATTTAAAATACAATCATATTGTTAGTAAAGTTTGTCCAAGCCTCGCCATCTCAGTTTTGTTTTAGTAGTTTGGCTTTAGGAGTGCTAACAATGATTAGAGCAAATCTACATGACATATTGCAGTTTATGACTCATCTTCCACAATTGCTTTATTTTAATCAAAGATATTTATTTATTTATTTATTTATTTATTTATTTATTTATGTTAAAATGATTTCAAGATCAGTTGGACAGTTTTTGTTTGCGTTTTTTATTTTTATTTTTTTAATTCACTGTGACAGTGATGGAGTAATACTTTATTTCTTCTATCCCTTAAATAATAGTGATCCAACTAGACTTGACTACAAAGTTAGTCTCTTTGGGTAAGAAAAAAGGGTGTATTAAATGTTCTTAGGAGGTAAACTAAATTAAGAAATTAATTTGAAGTACAATATGTTTCTGGGGGTTTCCTTGCATCATCAGCAGAGATAGCATTTTAAAAAGATATTTTGCAAGTTTTCCATCTCTATTCAGAATTTAAAACAGCTGAGCTCAAACTCAAGCTCATTCCATTTTGTGATGTGCTAGGAGACAAAGAAAAACCTCCAGACAGAAACCAACTGTGAATGGAGTAATGTGTAAAAAAATCATTAACAAATTTAATAATATAATTAAAAGAGCAGCAGTTCTGTATTTCTATTTTATTAATCAGGTCTAATAGACTCTTCTTATGAACTCCAGCTGTATACACAAGGACATATTTATATTAAATATTCTCTGACATTGTACTGCATGAAGTATCAAGTTAGGTTGATAACTGTCACAGACATAAAAATAAAGCTCCCTGTATTTCAATTCATACATTTATTAAATGAAAATTAGCAGATGATCAACTAAATTAAAATGCTAACCTGTAATTATCACAGTTTTAAATGGTGAGTTAAATGTAAAATTGTTGATTAAATGCTTAATTCCTTAATATAAGGGGAATTTCAGGGATACTTTTAGCATTTGTAGTTCCTTATTTATAAAGAAACAGGTCAATTTTATCTTGCTTTTCAATAATGTTCCACCTGAAAGTTACATTAAATTAACATGCAATTGAAGAGGGATGCAATGAACTTTCAACACTGCAGAGCATTGACATGGTTCCTAAGAGGGTAAATTGGGGAAGTAAATACCAGTGTGGAAACTGATTATTGCTATGGAGATTAATAAACAATGAATAAACTAACAAAATAGGATTTTATTTTCTTTTTTAGTGGCATTCATCAAGACTATTTCCATCCAAGCTGGCAGTGCTGTGACTTAATATGACAGACTCATGCACATTTCTGTCAGGAACTGCATCTTATGCAATGCAGCACTACACACTTTTTTGCGAGCAACTCGATCAAGCCCTAGGTATTTTCTTATCATGGGTAGATCCACACTTCCTATAATGAGAGATATAACAACTGTCTTCTCAGATGTGGGCATCGAATTTAAAGTCATGGTTGTTTTACCTATATGTATACTTACCTTCAGGAGTTTACACCTTCTACTAATTGTAATCTTTGTTTTTTCCTCAAACTTTTTTCCTGAGTTCATATGGCAGCAGCAACCTCATTTGGGTCCATTCAGAAATGATACTGAGACTTACAGTGAACATCCCATTCCTCATTTGATTTCAATAGTCCTTTTAAATTGAGCTCATTCCCCTAGAAATGCCCAATTCCTCATTTCTATCCAGAATGTTCCTAGCTATGACTTTTTTTTTTTTCTTTTTTTTTTTCTTTTTCTTTTTTTTTTTTTTTCCCCATGAAAACATGAGAGGGGACAATTAACTACAGGTAAAAACAATAATTTTAAAATTTAGTATAAAAATCATAGATTTCTTAGGAAACAGAAAATCAGTGATAGCGTCAGTAATGGGAAGTATTTATAGTGATCCATCACTAAGACAGTATTATTTTTTTTTTCTTACACCTTCTCTTACATCAGCCTTAACTAGTTCCCATACATATGTGTATGCGTATATATAAATAAATAAAATCCACTAGATACTTGGACTATTAGGAAATGTAGCAGCTAAAGTAAGCAAACAACTTAGAACTCATCCTGAGGAAATAACTTTACGGCAATCGAAGCTAGCAATTATATTGTTGAATAATAATAGTTCACAAACTTGTGAGTTAAATAATATATACATTTATCAAGAAAATATTTTTTTAGAAAAAAAAAAAAAAAAAACATAGAAATATACACTTTGTAAGATCCATGAGAAGAAATCTATCTAAATTAGTGTTTCACATTTTCCAAAACTAGTATGACTGCAGCTAGGTATTTTGATTATTTGAGAGGTTCTATTCATCGTATTTATCACAATTGAAAAAAGTGGTAAATAACAATACCAAATGTGTTCATTTATAGACAGAAGTAAATTCATTCTGTTTAGTTTATTCTCCGTTAAAAAGATTCTCCATTTAAAAGAGATCAGGATCTCCAGATGAGCTTTCATGACTCTGGATGAATAAATAGGGCAGCAAAGAGCTATATTCATAACCTTTAGATCCCTGAATTTACGCATCAGTGAAACACTTTGCCAGAGAAAGAATTAGACTAGAAACTGCCTCTTAAGGAGAGGATGGAGAAATCCATTAAGTCTCGGCTGGATTCCTTAGTGTTTCAGGGAATGTCAACAAATTAGTTTTTATTATTTGTGCTTCAAACAATTACCGGCTCAGTGATGTTTAGAGTAGAACCTAGTGAATGAGAATGAAAATCACAAAAGAACAATTTAAAAGAAAATATGTAAGGTAGTGCAATTAAAGTAGAATTAAAACACACTTATCAATGCCTTCATCACAAGGCTTCTTGAGTATAGCATCTATAGTGGAAAGGGCAACTTTATCTCATTTGTGATGACAGAAGTGAGAAAAGAAAAGAAACACACTGACACACTGATGGAGGTTTTAATTTTAAACTTTGAAATAGCAAATGAGTCTTTCTTTTGGCTACCAATTAAACAAGTTGACAAAAATAAGATTAGTTTTTGTATTTTAAATCATGAATACATCTTTCTTCTCTGGTTTTAAAATTGTCAGCTCTGTCTTCTGAATTCAATCTGTGAACATATTTGAACACAACTTAGAAGACAGCATATGCTAGTCCTACTCTCTTCCAGCACAGGGTGCCTGCACTTTATCTATGGAAAGAGAAATGAATTTTAACTTACTTTCAGTAATTCTAGAATTTGTACTGTTCATTTCTCTTTAATGTCTTGCCCACCTGTGTTGTGAGATAGGAAGAATCGAGCTTCCTTATTCACTTGCTCAGCACTGCTTGTTTCCACCTATTTCTTTTTATTGTATTCCTTCTTAACTAATTCTTATTTAAATATTCCACTTCATTTTTTTCTCAGTACATCCATTAATAGACTTGTCTTAATAGGAAAAGCTCAGAAAAGGAAATATATATTTTGTAGTCTTAGTGACAAAACATGACAAACCTTTGGAGATCCCAGATAAGTCACAATTCAAAATGACAAATGTCTGTCAAAATAGTCTCAGCCTTCAAAGTAGGATTTACTACTTCTGTCAAAGATACAGGGCTTTAATATGACAACAACACATGAGAAAGTCAATACGTGTGTTAAGGAGAAATAGCATTTATGTATAATAAAATGTAATGCAGCACCTCATGAAAAAAAAATAAAGGAAAATCTACCAACTTATCCTTTTATTTTTTTTTTTAATTGTTATATATTTATATATTATGCTAAACTATTCAGACAATGTTAGACTGCTGAATATAAGAATATCTAGCAGTACATTAAACTTTTAAGGATTTGTAAATGTGTTGAAGCACACACAGAGTCTGAAAATATGCATATTATTTTAAAGATCCACATCTTCAAGAATGAGATTAGATGAGTTTCCTAAGAAAAGTATGGAATCAGTAATTTCTTTCATTCCAGAAGCAATTATATAATATTCACATTTTTTGAGTTGGTAATTATAATATTCAAAAGGTCACACAGAAAATAATAGGAGGAATAATATCTGAAAGTGAGTATTTCAGATAAAATAAAAATGTCTTAGTTACCTATGAGTTTTATAAGTGGGGTGAAAATTGAGATATTCTCAGTGAAATAGATAATCTACTGTATTCCAAAATGTTACTTCATCACTGATAATGATACAAGCATTGTACGGAGCAAAAAATAAATCCCTACATTCTCCCACAGTGGGTGTTTAAAAAAAGAAAAATATAACTTATCACAATTGGGATGAACAAGCTACTGAATGACTGTGCTTATGGTTTTATCAAAGCCACCAATATTCTGAACAAAGGTCTTATCATCAGCTTGCTTTTGTATCATATTAATTGGTTTCTTATCACATTAGCCAACTCCCCTTTCCCTAATAACATACGAAAGTGAATAATATATTAAAACACTGATACTTTAAGACGTATTAAAAACTTTCATGAGATTAGCTTCTTCCTTTTCACTAATGCAGTAAAGCTCTCAGATCATAGACTGTCATGTAGCTTTCATATCATATTAGTTTAAATGAAATCATTAAGACAAAAGGAAGGCCAACACTATGATTTAAAAATCTCATCATTTTAGTAACTTCTTAAGTACACAGGCTTATGTTTTATTACACTAGATCACAGAAAGCATTTCTTCTGGCACTATTTCCCTTGTATTATTAGAATGATGATAGATGATTACACTCCATATAACAGTCAAAAAAAAAAAAAAAAAAAAAAAAAAAAAAGGTAGTCTTAGCTTTCTCTCTTAACAGCACAGCCACTGCATTAACTCAGATTCCTGGAATACATTCACTGATGATGACTATTAACGGATGATCATGTCCTCAGCCCTTTCTCTGCATTTCCTGTTAGCTACACTCTGATAACTGACTACCATACTAGCATAGTATTTTCATTAAAGAACATAGTGGAGCTGATTCTGTCACTGACAAGGGATATAAACATGGCTTTACAGTTGTGATTTTCTCATTTGGCTAAGACAAACATTCCAAGATGAATTTTAAATTTAAAATGAATCATTTTTGAAAGGATAGAACCTGTGGAATTTCTGGGCCCAAACACATCTCTATTAATTCAGAAAACCGAAAGGAATTTGCAAAAGGGAGTGTTCTTCTCATAAATGAAGATGTGGATATATTATGTCATTCTATAATACAAATAGTGTGCAATGCAAATGGAATGACATTCTTCTCAATAAGAGAGGTGCCATCAAACTCAAGGTTGGGATAGTGAACACAGCACCAGCAAAAGCAGATAGATCTGGAAAATTTTGTTTGCTTCATTGTTTACTGTTATTACCAGGAATTAGCAGTATTTATATGACTGTCTATTGATGTTACAAACACTGTAATTGGACTAACAATAGAATAGCTTGCTTTGGAACAGGCTTTAGATCACTTTGTTTCAACTCCCCTTCAGAGGGCAGGGTTGCCAGCCACTAGATCAGGTTGTACAAAGCCTCATACAAACTGGACTTGAATCACGGTGCATCCAAAACTTCTGTGGGCAGTCTTATGCCATCACCTCACCACCCTGTCAGTGAAAAATTTCCCCATAAAATCCAAGCTAAATCTTCCCTCTTTTAGTTTAAAATCATTCTCCATTGTGCAATGGATTTCTACCCATGCAAAAAGTCTCTCCTCCTTGTGAGCTACTTCAAAGTACTGGAAGGCTGCAATGAGGTCTCCCCAGAGCTTTCTCTTCTTCAAATGAGACAAGCCCAGCCTTTCTTCACAGAAGAAGTGCTCCAGCTCTCTGATCATCTTCATGACCCTCCTTTGGACCTGCTTCAAAAGCTCCATATCTTTCTCATGCTGGGGTCCCCAAACCTAAAAACAGTAGTCCAGACGAAGCCTTGCAAGGGCAGAATAGAGGGGAACAATAACTTCCCTTGCCCTGTTAACCACCCCTCTTTTGATGCAGCCCAGGGTGCAGCACACTGCTGGCTCATGTCCAGCATTTCATCCACTAGGACCCACAGCTCATCCTCCACAGAACTACTCTCAATGAGTTCTTCCAGTCTGTACATATTTGTGAGATTGACATGACTCAAGTGCAATACTTTGCACTTAGTTTTGTTGAACCTCTTTTGGTTCACATGGGACCACTTCTCTAGCTTGTCCAGGTTCCTCTGTATAGCATCCCTTTCTTCAGAGAAATTGTGGATATTCCATCTCTGGAGATGTTCAAGGCCAGATTGGATGTGACCCTGGGCAGACTAATCTAGTGGTTGGCAAGCCCACCCACAGCAAGGGCCTTGAAGCTAGATGACCATTTAAGTCCCTTTCAACCTGAGCCATTCCGTGATCCTACAATCCAGTGCACCTCTCAGCATGGTGTTGTCTGCAAACCTGCTGATGGTGCATTCAGTCTGACTATGTCATTGATAAAGATGTTGAAGAGCACCAGTCCCAAGACATACCCCTGAGGAATACCTCTTGTCACTGGCCTTCACCTGGACAATAGAGCCATTGACAACAACACTCTGGCTGTGACCTTTATCCAACAAATAGTTCATTCTTCAGATCCTTACTTCTCCAATTAAGAGATAGGGGTGTGGTGTGGGACTATGTCAAATGCCTTAGAGAATTCCAGGTAGACAATATCAGTTTCCCTTCCTTTGTCCATTGATCCCATCACTCCATTGTAGAAGGCAACCAATTTGGTCAGGCATGATCTGTTCTTTTTAAGCTGTTTTGGATCACCTTCTAATCTTACATGTGTCCTAACATGGTTTCCAAAGGACCTGCTTTATGATCTTCTCTGGCACAGAGGTGAGGCTCACTGGCTCATATTTCCCAGGTCTTCCTTTCTT
This sequence comes from Tragopan temminckii, assembly GCA_028571105.1. Lineage (NCBI taxonomy): Eukaryota > Metazoa > Chordata > Aves > Galliformes > Phasianidae > Tragopan > Tragopan temminckii. The sequence goes on along the minus strand of JAOWBP010000001.1, from coordinate 131,592,907 downwards.
CCTTTCATAAAAATGGGAGTGATATTACCCTTTTTCCAGTCACTGGGAATATTGCCTGACAGCCATGACTTTTCACCTAGAGGTTCAGGGATGTGAGAGTCATGGGATGCCTGACTGCCTGTGAAGACTGAGGCAAACAACCCACTGAAAATCTCAGTGTTTTCCATGTCTGTTGAATCCAGTTCTCTCTTTTTGTTTATCAGAGGGGGTACACTCTTCTTGGTCTGTCTCTTCTCACCAACGTACCTGTAGAAGTCCTTATTTTTCACATCCCTAGCCAAGTTCAGTTCCATTTGTGCTTCAGTTTTCCCAGTGACATCTCTGCATGTCTGGCTGGCATCCCTATGTTTTTTTTTCCCAGGCCATCATTCTTGCTTCCTCTGCCTGTACACATCCCTCTTTTCTCTCAGTTTGACCAGCAGGTCTTTGTTCAGTCATACCAGTTTCTTCCTTTCTTTACTTGATTTTCTATGCTGGAGGATGGAGAGCTCTTATGCTCTATTTCTCTCTAAGAAAGGCATTCTTAAATAGCTGCCAGCTCTGCTCCACTCCTTTGTATCTAAAGACAGCTCCCCAGGGGATCTCATCCAATAATTCTTTAAAAAGCTGGAATTTCACTTTCCTGTAGTTCAGATTCCTGATGTTGCTTTTTGCCAGGCCAATAATCCTCAAGGTCACAAACTGAACCGGAGTTTGGTCAGTGCCCTCTAGAAGCCTCCTCACTGTCTGCAGCCTACCATGTTGCTTTCTCAGGAGACATTCAGGTGGTTGAAATCCCTCATGAGGATGAGAGCCTGCAAATGCAACACTTATAGTTGAAGCAAGAAGGCCTCATCCATCCACAAAATCCCCTTGATCAGGCAGCCTGTAGTAGACCCCAACTACCAGATGTCTTGTATTGGTCTGGTCCCTGATTTGTACCCACAAGCTCTCTATCTGTTCATAGCTATTTCTCAGAGATAGCTCTTCACAATCTATCAATTTCTTAACATAGAAGGCAACTCCCCTGTCTCTCCTTCCCTGCCTGTTTCTCCTGTAAAGCTTGTAGTACATGATCACCATGGTCCAGTTTTGCAATTCATCCCACCACATCTCTTTGATAGCAATTAGGTCATAGTTTTCTAATTGCACCACAGTTTCCATTTCTTGCTGCTTATTTTGAATGCTGTGTGCATCGGTGTAGAGGCACTTCAGCCAGGCTAACAGCAGTTGTTGCCTTCTTCGAGGAGCCTTCCTTTGTCTGGGACAAATCTGAGGCTTTTCCTTGCTGATTCTAAAGTGACAGTGTTCCTTGACTCTTCCCTATCACTTAGAAATCTTTTTCCTTCCCCATGGAATGTAGTTTAAAGCTCTGATAACCAGTCCAGTCAGCTTGCTTCTCAGAATATTCTTGCCCAACCTAGTCAGCTGTGTCCCATCTGATGTCAACATGTCCCAACACTCAAAGGCCTGTCCAAGACCATAGAACCCCAAACTCCGAGTGCGGCACCATCTGTGCAGCCAACCATTCAAATGTCCCAATCTCCTTCTTCCTGGGTCCCAGCCTCAAATGGAAGGACAGAGGAGAACACTGCTTGTGCTCCCAACCCCTTCAACATCCTTCTAAGTGATGTAAAGTCTCTTTTAATGCTTTGTAGTTTCCTAGTTAAAGCTTCCTGTGATCCAACTTGATTAGAGAGTTCAGGTATTAAATGATCAGTAAATTCTTGATTTTTCATAAGGTGCATTTCCTTGGTGAACATAAATTTCACAAGGGATGTCCTCAGAGAAATTACTTATGTATTTAGCATGTACACAAAATTTATTTCGCTAAATATAAGATCAACACAGAAATCCCCGACCTGTTCACGGAACGGTTGATTTTGTCTTTTGAAAACTTTGAATAGACAGCAAGACTGCTGTTATTATCCGAATTACCATAAAGACTTTGACATGGTAAGACAAACTCAAACATTTTTTTAAAATGAGGTATCTCCCTGGGCTGCAGTTTTTTTCTGAAGACTCTGGGAAAGTGAGAATGAGTGGATAGAGACACAATCAGGGTATTTACTCAGTTGACATACTGAAATGGCTAACATAGCTGAATCATCACAACAAGAAGTATAAATCAGGTATCCACAACTGATATAGCTTACTTTCCTTTTGGAAGCAAGGGTAGAAAGAATGACTGCTATGATTTTCTAAAGCACAGTCTGATCTTTGCTCTCCTTCATAAACTGCAAGAATTGTACTTCCTTTCTCCAGAGGCTAAATTTCACTGCAGTATTTCTTCACCCAAAGCTGTAATAGAGAGTTGCAGATCAAACTACAGCATTGAAAACTGTGGCACTGACCCATTATCTAAAGTTTCAGTTCTAAATTTATTTCCCTTTTTAGTCAGCTGTGTTAATAGATCTTCTCTGTAGCATTCCACCCTCTGGACTGTAGCTATAATGGGATAGATAAATCTTAGTAGGTAATAAACCACCTATGATTCTCTCTCTTTCAAATACATAATATTTGCATATGAATGAAGGCAGAACTGTGCCTTAACACATATTTTAGGCATGACTTACATTATAATGTCCCAGATTTACTATTTTAAATATTTTTTTTCGTGCTTTTGTTTTCTCCAGTTAATTGTGCTTGTTAATTTTGTGCTTAATATTTATTCTCCTAAGAAAAATATCTTAAAATAGTAGATACAAGAGATACTCTATTATACTATTCCTTAGCAATAACCTGAAAAACAGTGGATTAAAGAAACAGAGTATGAAGAAAAGCATAGAAATGAAATAAACAAACAACTTTCAGTACATATTAGAAAAGAAAAATTTAGAAAATCAGATGAAGATTTAAATTATATATTCATGTAAAATAAGTCAGTAACTTGTAATCTTTCTACTGAGATATAAGAATATTTATCTTTTGTACAGGTCCTGTTTCTAAGAAAGGAAAATATATACCTATTCAAACATATACCTATGGCTACATTAGTATACATTAGTATGCCTACATACATTTATAAATACTCACATGCACACAATTTATTAATTTCAGCATTTTAATTTGATACTGTCAAAGCACAGTAGTGTATACTACAACTCAAATACCATTTCTGTAATGTAATTTAGCTTAAAATTGAAAACAATGGATGTAGGTAAAGAACGAGAATTAACTAAATTTTTTATTTGGTCAAATTGATAAGAAAATATAAGTAATAGTTAACTGAATAAGTGATTAAATGACATAATTTTAGCCTTAGAAATATTTTCAAGAGTTACTTGTGTTTTACAAAGATAAAATTAAAGGCACTGTGTTTTCCTAGAGATGTGGTCTGAACGCTTACTTTCAGTACCATGCATTGCTCAAGGTAGTACACTTTGCTACCATTTTCTATTGCTAATCTAATCTGCCTGTAAAGTATCAGCATCATTTTGTGGTCCTATGATAATCTTTCAGAGGAAGCTGCATCTCCCCATCTGTTTCCATATGAACAGTCAAAACATTAGACCATACAAATTTGGGTACTTTAAATCTTATCTACTTTAACAAAACTATAGCATAGGGAACAGAGCAAATCATTCTATTTTCCTTTATAATGAATGGACAGAAACAGATGCTATGTAACATGCTATATGTTATTTTTATCTCCTAGATATCTACTTTAGGATGAGACAAGTTATACCTAGAACTGCCTTTTTGTTCTACGGATTGTATTTGGAGACTAGATAGGTAGCTCAAACATAGATGCTTCCTGTAAGATAAAGGCCACTGCTTTTACCTCTTTATGTTTACCTACTTTATTTTTTTTGGCGTATTGATTTCCATAAAATGAAGGATTAAGAGCACTCACTCCTGATAAAGAGCTACATTCCAGCTACATTCCAGATCCTGTTCCACAGCCTATTTAATAAGAAGATCAAGAATAGACAACCACAAAGAGACTAAGAGAAGCCCATCCCTATAGAGTCAAAAAATGGATTTGTATAACTCACTTTAGAGTGTCAGTTCCAAATCTCTGCTTTACCTGATTCACCATTTTGAAAAAAAGATATCACACATTCTCTGAAAGTACACTAGCAGAAAAATGTCTATTCTGAGGTAAATAAGTATCATTTTCTTCTTGATTATTACAAAAGCCTTAGTTCTACTGAAATAGACCACAACATTTTAAAATCTTGAAAGACCTCACAGGACAGAGAAATAATTTATTATTCAAATAGAAGATCAAAAGATTTTTTTTTATTTTTTTTTTAAAGCACCCACAAACAAGAGTATGTCTCACAGTAAAGTTCAGTAAATGTTATGGGTACATCTTTGCCATTAAAATAGTGAATTTGCCTTGATTCTGCATAATTCCTTGAGCCATGCTTGTGATAAAAGGAACATGCTATGGCATTAGTTTGTCCCTGTGAGCAAGATGGAAGTCAAAGACAGAAGCTACACTATATAAATGTGGAAAGATAAATGTATTTAAGGTGACTTTGACTGCTAAGAAAAACAAAAAAAAACAACAACAACAAACATTGTAAGTTTCTCACTTTGTCACTGCCTTGGCTTAGTGTCAAATGTGAACAGAGCCAAGCCAGTCACAGGTGTTGAACTCTAATTTAACTTTTATTATATTCCCCACCACACTGTGGCTAAAACAGTAGACCTGCCAAATCTTCAGCTGGAATCTAAAAGGCTCTTAATTGGCCACCAAGGGTGACAACAGTAGGAAAGGAGTTATTTCCCATTGGGATGCTATAAAGAACAATGATGCTTGCTCCAGCTTTGTGATGTTTGCATTTTAGTCTTTCTTGAAGATGAAGCACAGGGAAACTGGAACTGTGCATTTTTAATATACAAGTATTATGGTTTTGGAGGCATTAGTGTTTGGTACAAGCATAATTTTAAGAACTGAAAAACTTCCCAAATCTTAGAAACACCAAATGTTGCTCAGTCTGCAGCTGCTTCGAGGGATGGGGAATTCCTGGAAATAGGTCATCTCTCTTCTACTTTGACAGCCTTCTCAAACTTAAGAAAAATACTTAGATTTCAGTATTTATTACAAATAATGAGTATTATCTTTGCATAATCAAACAGGTATACAAAACAAACAAAGCTAACATGTGTACACCACTTTTGCTCCTTTTTCTTTACAGCATTAGATTTTAAACTAGCATTTGACTGTCCTTGAAAGAGACACTTAGTTTTCTTATGTCAGCTTTTCTTGCAGCTCTTTTCAATCCAGCAAGCTACCTTTATGTCCAGTTCCTGCGGAGTGCATGGCTGATTTTGTAATTTGCCAAATCTGATTTTTGAACATCTAGTTGTACTTTGATAATAAAACACTTGTGCTTTCTAACGCATTAAGTATTAACACTTACCCTTCCTGAATCCTCCAACCTGTTTCGTAAACTTTAACATAAGCCGTCCACCCTGGACTGGAAAGATAAATAATAATTCCTTTTGATCAGAATTTCTCTGTTGGCTAGTAATGGTTACCATAGTGATCAGGTGGTAGACAGAGCTGAAGCAGATTTCATCAGTTGTAAAACAGCATTAGGATTATCCTACACTTCTAATTATATCTTAGTAAGACTGAGTTTTACATACTGTGGCTCAGAGGCATACAAAAATGACAGTTTTAACTACTGAAAAGCTTCCATGAGGAAAGAAATTACAGTGCCCTCTTCTAATAGCTGATTTTTTTATTTTTTTTTATTTTTTTTATTTTTTAGATCAGGAGTACTGAAGATTAGAAGATTTTTATAAAAGGAATGAAGTACGATGAACTACAGTTAAGATGCACCTGCTGTATATAATTTTTAGCCAATGTTTCATGCACTAACAGGAGTAACTAAAATTGCTGCAGGTCTTAGGAATTTCATGCCAGAATAAATCATATATCTTAAAAAAAAAAAAAGTAGGTTTAAATGTGAGGGTAAATTATTCAAGCAGTAGGGACAAACACATTTTCCAAGGTCATGCTGCAAATATTTCTGCATTTTATTATTATTTTTCAGATTATTTCTTTTTGTCTCTTGGAATAAAAAACCTTGAGAAGAAAACAATTTAAAAAAGTTTTTATTCTACATTTCAGCTGATTCCCCGGTAGCCAGTGTATGATAAGCAAACCAAATGAATGCTTAATTTGTACTTTAGTACAAACTGAAGAGTTGTTCAACACGTTTCGAGTATGAATTAACCTTGAATAGAAGACAGGTGAAAATTGCTATATATGCTCATACTTATCATGGCATGCTTTAAATCAAGGAATTCAAGGAATTCAAGGAATGGTGGTACATTTACCATAAGTAAATGGCCTCAAAATATTGCAATTCTCCAACTTTTCGAGTTTGATATATAAAATTTATGGCTACTACAGTTCATGAAAGAGGAAGCAGAGCATGTCAAAATGTAGTCAAAACTCCATTTTCTAACATACTACCAGAAATATAAACATGTGAATTCTATTATTGAGTGTAAATAATCAGAAGATGCACACCATTAACATGCTGTGCAGTTGAGAGATATCTGATCAACAAAATCTTGAGCTGAGGGGCTTTAGGCAGACAGCAGCAGGTGTAAAAGCCCACCCAAATTCCAGAGTCATGAATCCAGGGCTTCCACATCCTCATTGCTCTTGGGACTTGAAAGCCCCAAATCCTTGGCTTATGTCATGATCTTCAATGTTCCAATTATGCTAAAAAGTCTCAGAGCCTCAGAGAATGTTGCTGCAAAGAAAGGACTCAAAATCTAAAAATCTTCCTAAAGCAGTCTGAGATCAGAACCTCCAGGATGATAAGTCCAGAGACTATGAACAGTTAAAGAATCATTCTGATGCTTACAGAGAAGCAATCATGGTTACTTTCACGTTAGGTCTACTCTTGCAATGGAGACGAAGTATTTATTTGCTATTAGTTCTGTTCAACGCCCAAGACACCTGGTCATTTATGAGGACCTAAATGATAGAAAATAAACATGGAATAATAATTAAAACAAAAACCTCATATGAAAAAATAGGGCTTCAGAACAAGATTTATAATATAGTTAAAAAGGAATATTATATTAGAAAAAAAAAAAAAAAAGAGAGAAAAAAAAGGAAGGAAAACAAACAAACAAACAAAAAAATCCAGACTACTAAATTATATAAAGACTAGTAGAAAGACAATGATCTTTGAACTTCTGACAAAAAATTAGTTTGTGTGTGATCCAGTTCATTAGTATGACCAAACTAAATGTCATTACTGACTGATGGCTATCCAATTGCTTATGGAATTTGATCCTACAGTCTCAGTTCACATCCTATTGGACAGATATCTCCGTTACAACCACCATTCTTGTTGATAGTATCAAAAAGAAGGCCAAGAATAGAGCAAACATGGAGAGGAACTAAAGAGATTTTGATTGCTTAGAGAAAACGGTCAGATTTTTCAGTATAACACTTTGAGTAACTTTTGAAAATATTTACTTTGTAGCCAGTCTGAGATTTATGATAGTTCTTTCCTCAGGTGGTGCTTAGTTTTCTTAGCTTTTCTTAGCTTTTCTTAGCTTTCAAGAAATATGCAGGATGGAATTCTGCATTTACATTTGCTTACTTTTTTAGATGTACCATTAGCAATAGGAAAGCAGTTGTGCTAGCATTCATAGAATTTGATAAATGTTCTTATCTTTGCAGTAGGATATTCTGAAAGTATTCCCTCCTACCAATGGTAATTACAAGTCTAACCTTCATCATGAGCAGTCTCATCAAGTTTAGTATTATTCCTAACAGTAACGTTAGTACTAGTTAGTAGTTAGTATATCCTTCTGAATCAAATCAAAACTGAAGTAATACTTTAAGGTAAACTGACAAGACTATAGGAGGTAGTGCTGTATACAAGACTTTAGTAAAGGGCACAATGCCTAGAAGAGAGTAGTCAGATGCTTACCCCTCCATTTGATTAAGAGAGAGAACAGAAAGCATGCAGTGAAGAAAATAAAATGCATTCCAGATTTGCCTTGTAATTTGCAAATGTTGGGTAATTAAGAAATTAAGTTTATTGTTGCAAGGGAAAGCACAAGAGAAGGACAAAAGTGTAATATAATTAGAATCACATTAAAGCAAGAAGACAGAAGACCTGATTTTGCATCTATTCAAGGCAATAGCTAAATTCCATCATTTTCAACTCATGCAAGATTTGATCCTTTGAAAACTGACGTGTTTCCAAAGCACCTAAACAGTGGCAAGCAGCAGCAAAAGGAAACATTTTTTCAGTTAACATCAACAGAATACTGATTATGGAACCAGAAAGAAACTCACGCATATATTTATTAGCACGAGAGACAATGCACCATAAGCTATATGAAATCCTCAACGACCTCTGGACTGGAATGTTTTGGAAGTGAGTAAAATCTAATTTTTTTCTTTTATCTACTTAATAATAACTGAGTTGTAGCGGTAATATCTTGGAGAAAATCAAGATATATCTTTCTATGGGAGATTCATCTCACTAAATCTGTCACTAAGAAAGAGTAATAGAGTTTCTTACACTCAGTAAGAACTAGTATTTCTAGAGAATAATCTAATTTCACTGTTAGGTACCTGTTAGTTATAGATTAGTTGAAACATATCCTGGAAAAGTCTATTTTTTTTCCGTAACTAAAGAGGGAATTTAGATAACAAGTTAAAGTTAGGAGATATGAACTTCATTTAAGATGTGTAACTGGTGAAAAAGAGACAAGGTCTGACATACAGTGGAAGGACCATTCTTTCATCGAGTTGGCTAATCCCTACTGAAGATGTTGAACAGAGATAGGAGACTATGAGCAACAATAGTCTCTACTACGACCTGTATCATAACTAACATTGACTGAGACTTGACAAGAGATCCTTCCATATCAGTATCATCACAAAGAAAATACCTCTAAGGCCTCTTTCACTCCTCTGCTCTTCACAGAGGAAAAAAAAAAAAAAGAAAGAAAAAAAATTATTTTGCACAATTTAGCTGACAACAAACTCAGATTCAGAGTAGCCATTTGCATTGTGTCTGGAAACATGTTAATCAATGAGTTCACTTTATGGGCATATCTGACCAACCTGATGTCTTCTATGATAACAGAACTGGCTATTCTTTCATCATAAAGTGGCATACTTTGACTTTAGCAAGGCATCCATTACAGTCATTGACAGTATGGCCAAGCTGGTGAGCTACGGGCTTAAAGAGTGGACAGTAAGGTGGGTGAAAAATAGGCTCGACTGTTGGTCTCAAAGGATAGTAATCAAAAGTTAAAAAAAAAATCAAATGCAATATTACTGGGGCAAATACTGCTTAATGATTTAATTAACAACCTGGAGGATGAGAGACACAACACTCAGCACATTTGCAGATGATATAAAACTGGTAGAAACAGATGATACTAAACTAGGAGGAACAGATGATATGCTTGAGGGCAGGGCTCCTGTTCAGTGGGACCTGGACAGGTGTGAGGAATGGGATGACAGCAACCTCATGAAGATCAGCAAAGTGTAAAATCCTGCTTCTCTAGGGAATAATCCCATGCAGTGCTATAGGCTGAGGGCTGGTTGGATAGACAGCAGATTGACAGAAAAAGATCTGAAAATTCTGGTGGACAAATTGAATGTGTCAGCAGTGCACCCTCGCAGCAAAAATAGACAACTACATCCTGTGCTGCATTAGCAGGTGCGTAGTTGGCAGATCCAGAAAACTGGTCCTTTATTAGGTAGGTGAGAGATCGTGTCCCAAATGTGATGTCCTGTTTCGGTCTCCCCAGCACAAAAAAGAGTCTGAATGAATGTATGTTGTGATTTAACCCCAGTAGACAACTAAGAAGCACAAAGACACTTGCTCATTTGCCCTTCCCTTCCTCTCACCTGGATGGGGGAAAGAGAATCAGCAGGGCAGAAGTTAGAAAAGTTGTGTGCTGAAATGAAGTCTGTTTAACAAGGACAGGTGAAAATAAAATTTA
>JAOWBP010000001.1:131563661-131576267 GCA_028571105.1 Tragopan temminckii | reverse complement strand
AGGGTATACCTGTCCAGGCCGCGGGCAGCCAGTTTCCCCAGAAGAATACTGTGAGAGATCGTGTCAAAGGCTTTGCTTAAGTCTAGGTAGACTACATCAACAGCCTTTCCCTCATCTACCAGGCTGGTTACCTGGTCGTAGAAGCAGATGAGGCTGGTCAAGCACGACCTGCCTTTCATGAATCTGTGCTGTCTGGGCCTGATTCCCTGGATGCCATACACATGCCATGTGATCTCACCCAAGATGATTTGCTCTGTAACTTTCCCCAGTACCGAGGTCAGGCTGACAGGCCTGTTGTTCCCTGGATCCTCCTTACAGCTCTTCTTGTAGATGGGAGTCACATCAGTAAGCCTCCAATCCTCTGGGACCTCTCCAGTTAACCAGGAGCGCTGATAGATGGCCGAGAGCAGCTCGGCAATCACCCCCGCCAGCTCCCTCAGCTCCCAAGGGTGTAGCCTGTCTGGTCCCGTGGACTTGTGACAGTCCAGATGGAGGAGGAGCTCTCTAACTTTCTCCACCTGAATCGCTGGGGGTATATTCTGAGTAGCATCCCAGACTTCCAGATCAGGGCGTAAAATGCCCAGAGGATGACTGATCTGGCTATTAAAGGCAGATGTAAAGAAGGCGTTGAGGATCTCAGCCTTCTCCTTATCCTCAGTGGCCAAATCTGTATCAGCCGAATCAGTAGCATTCCTGATTGAAGTGGAAAATGTTCCCTACTTGGGGGGAGAAAAATAGCACTGAAGGTGGAAAACACCTGGCAGACACCTTGAATATGAAAGTTTTTCTTCAGCACCATTTGTTGTTGGGATTGTTATTGCTGTTGTTCTTTGTTAATTAACCCATTTCACAGTCTCAGACAGTCATTTTGCAGATTCTCAGTAGCTTGACTTTCAAAGGAACTTTATGCTCTATTTCTATACCTCTGCAATCAAAGAACATGGGAATGACACACAAGTTTGTAATGTGTTTACTTCTGGCTTCCTTATCCCCTTCACAGTGCTCTTTTTCTTTAAGGCCTTATTATGAACACTCTTCATCTTAATGGCTATACATCAACAGTGTATTCTTCGGAGTCTATGTTAGTTTACTAAGTAAACCTTTATATTTTCACAGCTTCAAGACAAAGGTAGTAAGACCTCTTTGTTGCTTAATGAGATTGAGCAGCACTTGTGTGCAGAAATACCTAGCTCAAGCATGGCCTGTACATTATAGAAATACTTGCTTAAATTTCATGTTAACTGTGTTGTATATCATCTAAACTTCTTTGTTCATATTTAGTATACTTTGTTTTTGATACCTACTGTTTACCGTGAAGGCATTTACTACAGTGTTGATAGCAAAAACTTACACAATCAATCAATCAAAGGAAAAATCCAGATTCAACATAAACTGATTTTATTAATGTACAAAGTATGAGATAGTACTACCTGATGGAACTGTTGTAAGTGAGAGGAAAGAAATGTAAGCACAGGAGCCACCAATCTATATGAACTGATTTGAAGGAATTAAAGAGAATTAGAAAGGAAAATATGCCATGACAACTGAAAAACAGGAAGAACTGCCACATCAATTTTAAGAATGGTAGGTAATATTAGATTACTATGGTAAGTTATTTCATTTTTAGAATCAAAGGAAATTGAGTAAATCTCATCTCTCTGGACTTCAGTAAAGCATGTAATGAAGTACCATGTAGGAAATTCTTTTAGTTTAACTGCTATACAAGCTAACAGAACCTGCAGGTTGATAAAAGGAATGAATATGCAGTTCTGAAAGGGGAATTAGAGGGCTGGGAAGAAGTTGCTTGCAATTTAATATCAGAACTAATTGTGAATAATATTTTCAATAATATTTTAGGAATGACAGTGATAGAAATACATGAGAAGGGCTGAAACAACATACTCTTTACCCACAAAACTGTGAACTATCATCAGTAAAGAAAACGTTAAAGACGTTAAGGACTACAAGAAATGAAAACAGTCAGGAGTCTTTCTTACTAAAGAGGACTCAGAAATTTTAACTTGTTTCATTCAGAAGAATTAAACCAGAGAGAGAAAAACATTTGTCAGTGAAGAGAGAGGGAAAACACTTAAACTGACTTGTAAATTAAGAGATACATTAGCATAAGATTAAATCTGATGACAGGGGCTCTATGAAAAGAGACTACGGAACCCCTTCCTAATGTAGCTTCCTATGCTAGTGAAAAATTTGATGAGAAAGACAGTAGCTTTGCTTTTTATTGTGCATATTAATGGAAGTTTATATTCTTCTATCTTTTTTCTTAAGGACTGACTTAAAGGCATGGCAGCTGATATACAAGAAAATTATTCCATGTGGTAAAGCATTAAGACACTACAGTCAAATTCTACTGTTTCTGATACAAGGTAGATAAAAGGATTTATAAACCCTTACAGAGACCATATGCAGCATTAAGGATAAGTATCCTGAGCAAAAAAAAAAGGTAAATTTTTTTAGTATTAATGTTGCACTGCATTCATTTTGAAAATCTCATCGGTGAAAGATAGTACTAGAATTAAGATGATTTGATGAAACACTGGCATTTGTAATTGAAGAATACCTTTCAGCTCATCATCCAGATTTTTTAAACAGGTTCTTATACAATTTCATTCAGCTGAACTCCTTCAGGCTTTACTTTAAGATGAGATGAATTGTAACCTGTCTACTTCTCCCCACTGATTACTAAATTACCCAAAATGCCTAGCTAAGACATATATGTGGGAGTTTTAACTTCTGCAACGAAAGTAACTGAAGACAGATCTTTCAAAATTTCTAATGAATAAAAAGAGAACTTAAACTATGTCATTTAGTCCCTCTGTATCTTTACTGCTCATCTATAAAATGAGGATAATAGAATTTCAGTACCTTACAGGGCAATGCAGAGGATTGCAGAATACATGACACTAATACCATGGCAATGGAAGTCCTGTAAGTACTTCAGCTACTTTCTGGACTACTGAATGCAGAAACAAAGAAGAAAAGAGAGATAGAACTCATAAACAAATTTATTTTCAAAGAGTGCCATTTGATATCGCCCTGAAAGAAAACACCACAAAAAGATGGGGGTTCCTGTAAAGCATGCTATGACTAATTGTAACAATAGCAGTGATTTATTTGAAAGAGTGGGTTTTCCTCCCTCCTGAATGAGAATTCACACAGGATATGTTTTTCTCTTTTGTCACAGTCTGTTCTATTTGTCTCATGATTCAAGTAAACAATTGCTGCAATAATGAAAGAATTCTCTGTGTGCTTTACCCACTGATATGTGACACAGTCTTTTGAAATTTTGACTTCTTTTTAAGACAGCTATCAGGGAAGTGTTTGCCAGCGTTTAAATCTTTAGTGGAAAATTATTCACAACACATTTCTAGTGTCATACTGTGATTCCTCTGATAAAACATGTGCTTTTTACATATGTGCAAAGGCTGATTTTAATCTCATTTTCACCAATACCAATTGATTTCAGCTGAATTACTCCCACTTTACTCTAGAACCACTGTCAGAATGATCCTCATATTTCAGCCAAAGCTTGCATATCTCCAGCAGGAAAGTGCCTTTTAATTGCAAGGCTAAATTGGCATTCATCCAAGATTCCCTGGGAGAAAGGGTTTTCTAACCACATTGATTTAGAGAAACTCAGAGGGCTTATTTATTTAAAATCAAGGTTATAAATACTTTAACAGCAGCAACAGCCATAAAGAGAAAACAAGTATTCAAAGTTGCTAAAAATAAAAAAAAATCTCCTCTTAAGCTGTCTAGATCTAATGGCTTATGATAGAATTTGGAGAGTGCAGAGAAATAGGTACAAAGAAGTACTCGTCAATAATAACAACATCCTCATATTTACAAGTGGATGTTTAAAGCCAAAACAGAGATTTTCTTTTCTTCTCAGTTTGATCTCAGGAAAAGTTATCTGTAGCTCACAGGTCCAAACCTGAGTCTTCTTATGTCACTCAAAAGAAGTACAGAGATAACTGTGCTAGAGATGACAGACTAGTAACCCCTCTAGCAAATCAGACCTGTGGGGAGTGTCATGTTTTCTTCAACTGTGCTGAAAGCACTCCACTTGCTTAGAAATGCTCTCTTTTGTTCTCCCATAGTATCTGAAAATCATTCTTAAGAGATATGAAAAGTTGAATTTCATCTCATAGAGAAAAGGTTTCTTCAATTTCCATAGGAAGAAAGAATGACAAAATGAATGTGAAGCTTTTAATATTTTCCTTTCCTTCTCTTCGAGCAAGAACAGCTTACAGAAAGCATAAACAACAGCTCTAGCAAGCTGTTATAGCAGTACCAAAGTTAAAGGCTGTCCAGTGAAGTATATATCTCTGTTAGGGACACATAAGAATACTATTTAAACTTGAGCATTTAAGTGAAAATGTTATGTTACATCATTTTTAACTATAAATTTGCAATGTATTTTATTGCTAACCAGACAACTGCCAGAAGAAGAAATAAAAACTGATGACCTAATGTGCTTTTAGTAGAAAGATCGCCTTTCTCTCAATTTACACAGCAATTTTAGTTTAGTTATAATAAAGTATTATGCTAAACAAATTGTAGCAAGCAGAGAAATCTTAAAGGCTAAAGGGAGAGAAAAAGTTGGAAGACTTTCCAGATAGCTCAAATAATGTTATTCAAACCACCTTGAACCAAAACCAAAACTCTGAACCTCTAAGTCCAATAAAGTTGTCAATTGAAAGGCACCCAGAATTAGCTTACTCCAGTTTGAAAGCTCTATTATCTAAAAACAGAATTCACATGGGATGAAACATGTTGCTAAAACATGCATAAGCATATTATATGTGTATGTATAAATGCTTACATAGAGCTTTTTAAAGCTGTAAGTGCAATTGCAACATTTCCCAGATAAATTTTCAGGAAGCAACTTATTAATGATGTAGCAATGGTGCTAATTTACGACTGCAAAGACCCTGAAAGTATGTATTGGAAATCGTAATAGCATGTCATTTTTTACTTTTAAAATAATGTCTATGCTTTTAAAAATTTAACAAGAGATGACAGAACCTCTGTGTTCTGTCCAATCTTTAGGACTAGATCTCTTGCATCTTCTCAGTAGCCTTTCTATCACAAAGTTTTCAAAAATCCACGTGCCTGCACTGAAGCTTTGCCTTAGTTTCAGCTGGGATGGAATTATTTTCTTCAGAGAAGAAAACGTCTGGTATGACGCTACGTTTTGGTTCTAGGAGAAAACAGTGTTGTTAACACATGTTTACAGTTGCTAGTACGCGGTGTTGTACAGAGCTGAAGCCATTCTCAGCAAAGTGCCCCAGGAGCTGGGAGGGAACAGAATTAGGACAGCCGATTTAAATTGGTTAAAGGGATATTCTACACCACATGACATCCAGCAGAAGCAGTTCTGAAGGGGGTGTGAGTTCACTTCCGTCTTCCTCTGCTTAGGGGGTCAGATGGGCATCAGTCAGAGGGTGGTGGGCAATTACTTGCGCATCACTTGTTATATACATTCACAAACACATACGTATATATAGACATAACTATTATTCTTTTCTCTTTTTTAGTAAATAGCTTTATCTCAACCTATGAGTTCTATTTTTTTTTTCTTTTTTCTTTTTTCCTTTTTCTTTTTTTCTTTTTTCTTTTTCTAAGTCTCTCCCTCATTTCACACTGGGAAGGAGTTGGAGCAAGCAAAGGATTGTATGGTGCTTAGCCACCTGCTGAGTTAAACCACAACAGGTTTCCCTTCTGTTGACCTCACATACTGGCTACAAGGAAATAATACAAACATAACTCTATTCGTAGACCAGCATCAGACAGAACAAGCACTATGCATGCAAAGCAGTGTACACACAAAACTTGCTCACAGTGTGAACATGCGGTGAAACCAGAAGCCTCCATGTGAGCTTTCTGCAGATCATACTTCACCAGAGCATGTTTTAAAAATAAATAAATAAATAAATAAATAAAAGGAATTTCAGTTAATGTCTTGACGACAAATTTTTCCTATGGCCTTGTTTGTTTCTGATTGATCTTTACTTACATTTTGGACACTGAATAGGAAAAGGACAGATGTCTTTACTATCTTTTAATAAAAATCTCTTAAACCTAAAAGATGTTTAAGCTGTCACTGCAGAAGTCACTTACAGCTTCCCTTGTAAAGGAAGCACTTTGCTTCTTGGGCAGTGATGAGGTGCTTGTTCAACTAGCCAGAGACAAGCATTAATGACTTTGTTAATTATTTCCGTACTCAAGAATCTTATTTGTGGATCACTGAGAAATTAGCAAAGGGAAAAGTGACTTCTGCTCCACCTGTACAACAGAAATTTTATTGATACCAGCAGTTCTACAAGCTTTTAGTGTTTTAGTGTTTTCGGTTATAACATTGCAAAGAAAATGGAATATGAGATAAAAGACATAAGAACCCTCACTCAGCATCCTTAGAAGTTCTGGTAAAGCTACTCTGTGAACATAGCTACGTCAGATAAAAGCAGTAGAAGTGTCTTTCAGCTCTAATAATGGGGGTGTTGTTTCTTAGGCATCGCTGCGCTGTAAGATCTCCCTCTGTGTTCATACATCACTCTCAAACCCCTGACATATAGCCTTTGTTAGCTTATCCTTTAAGGGCCTTTAAGTAATTTTTTTTTTTTTTTTTTCCCCCATCTTTATACATTTTTTTTCCTTTTTCTTTTTTTTTCTTTCTTTTTTTTTTTTTTTTTTTTAATGTCACATAAGATTTACCCAACATAGTGAATCATTTGTCTTCCTTAATAATTCCTTTGTAGGATTTTACAGAATGTTTACTTAGAATTTGATCATGATTTACAGAGAAGAATTCACTGAACCCATCACCTTCAAACCTCTAGAAAAAATAACATAATAAAACATAACAGTTGAACAACAAAACTTGCTTCCTTAAATGCTCTTCTTGTCTAATTATTAATTATTCCTAAATTAATGTTTTCTAAAGCTTAAAAAATAGAAATAACTGAAATCAATTTTCAGTCCATGAAAGCAATTAGGTATCTCTTTTTAAATTACCTTCCTTTTGTCATGTCTGTATTGGGAACTTTAACACACAGACACATCAAAGACTATTGTACTAAATATACTAGAGCAGTGAAATTCTTTCTGTCAAAAATGATTTCTTTCTGGATAAGTAATACTTTAACGAGAAAAAACTATGACTTCTGCTTCATCAAACAGAAAGAATCTGAGTATGAGGATTCTCAGTACGATCTAAATCCGAGAAAAGAAACGCTATCTGAAAGTATAAGGCATATGAAGATTTTTATTAGGCTGATTTCCAGACCATAGTCAGATAAGCTTTTGGGGATAAAAAATACAACATAATATTTTCAAATCAGCTAATATAAAAGATTCAATACACTCCAGCAGTCTCTTCAGAGTATATGTATTATGTGTGATTAATGTAAAAAAAAAAAAAAAAAAAAAATCAGATCCTAGCTAAATGTACAAAAATGTGCCAAATATGTCACTCAAATCACTCATTAACAGTAAGCTGATTAACAACATATTTAATGTCAGAATGAAATTCAAAGCCTGTTATCGCAAAACAGTTTAGGCTTACAGATTGTATTGAACACTGCTATACTGTATCCGTTTTTATTTCAGAAACACTGGGGAGGGAAGCATGAAATCATTAGTAATTATATAAATATTAAGGCCACACAACTGGCTCTATTACTGTTTTCAAATGGTAGCATCTGCAAATTCAGCCTGTAATAAACACTAATGCATCTAGAGAGGAGAGTGCTGACACATGAATGGGATGCTTTGTCAGACTTGCATAAAAATGTAGATGAACTGCAGGGAAAGAAAACTAAAGAATTCAAAGGGTTTCTTGATTGCCTTCTTTAAAATGCCAGGAACTTAAGCTGGCCTTTTTTATCTTCCTCTACACGCATGTGACACTTTAGGAGGTCTTTCTTATTGTACTATAATTCAGTAATTGTTCCAGCTCTGTGCACCATGCCATCCTTCCAAAGTGCAGCATGAGATATATAATTCTGGTAATGAACAGCTGCACAATTTAAGGGTCGAACTAGCAGGGCATTCTTCCTTATTTGTGTTTTCTTAGCAGTTGCCAAAATATTCCAAATCTATTTTGACTGCCTTATTTCACGTAGATGATATATGTTGAGACTTGGTCATGTTCCAGAAAGCAGATTTTATCAGCAGTTGTACCACAGCAAGCTTTTCTCTCATTTTGCTTCAAAGGGCAACAGTACAGAGCTATAATGAGGTAATTTTTTTCCCAGCCATGAACATTCTCTGTTCTGTCATGCAGACTTTTTCAAACCTGCTACTATCCCCTTTCCAGATCATGATAGACTTAATCACAGAGCTATCAAAGGCATTTCCACACCAAGGCATTTCTCTCACCAAGGCTAATTTTCCAAATGTTAAAAAGGTCCAGGCAGCGAGGCCCTTCAAGATGAAAGCTGCATGCTGATCAATCAGCTGCTTTTTATTCTATTTTGGCAAGTGTTCCTTATTTGTAAATAAAAGGTTTACCCTGGATTTCCTGTAAACTAAGGAGCATAAGGCTGCTTTGGACGAAACTCATAAAGAAACAAAGCCTTCTGCTGTTGCATCCGCAGGGGTAGGTTGTTTGTTCTATCGTAAATATACTTTCAGGTGTCCTGGAGAGAATGAGCTAATCTAACACAAACATCATTCCAACTTGAGAAAATTATGTGGCAACATCAGAGTCGCTGCTTATTAATTATGTTCTTTGGCTTCCAGCAGCACTATAATTGTTGCTTGCTTGAGGAGACCTGTCTGCAATTTGTGTCATTGCAGAAGTTCGGGTTGGTTTACGATGTGTGGCACAATGTAACACAAGTCCTCACAGAGACACTCTCATATTAAAGGCAAATACATTCATTTATGTCTCGGAGTGCTGGCTCTCTATTCAGATGCTAAATAGGTAGTGTGAAAGAGATGTGACAGACCCAAGAAGACTAGAAATTGTCTGCAAACTGGCAGCCACTGTGGTTCACTGACAGCCCGAATTACTTTCAGGCAGTTTGGCACATCTCCATTTGTCACACTTAAAAGCTGGAGCCAAAGATATCCAATTAATACAGAACACAGTGTTTCTTCCTTCTTGAAGCAGGAACAAAAATGCAAATGTTTAAGATTCACAGTGTGCATCATGTCACCTACACATTATAAAGGGATGTAAAATAGCTTTAAGTAAAGCAAATATAACTTGCATAACACTCTCTTGGCCACCACTGACCCCAGGTTATCTTCTGCACAGTGCAAACCACCTCTATACTATTTATTCCAGACAATGATTTCTCATGTAGATTGAATTTGATCTGCTGTAAATCACACAACTAGCACAAAGGGTTTGTGTGTATAAACAATATAAAGGAATGAGCTTTTGAATGATCTAGCTAGAACAAGAAAGTGAAATGGTTTCCTCCCTCTCCCCCAGCAAATTCTGAAGGAAAGGTGAAGGTTGCTTATTTTGAAAGTAGAAGAGCCTCCATGAATCAATATCAGTTTTCGACGTTATTAGATAAATCCATCCATCACTGCACAGCAATAACAGTTTTATATTTTGCTATGACCCAATGCCAGCTTATATATGATGTGATTTAAAATAGTGGTAACAAAGTTATGACGGTCAGGCTCATATAGCTCTTGCATAGATTGAATTGTTGTTAAACATGGGAAAATCTCTTTGGAGAATTTTTACA
This sequence comes from Tragopan temminckii, assembly GCA_028571105.1. Classification (NCBI taxonomy): domain Eukaryota; kingdom Metazoa; phylum Chordata; class Aves; order Galliformes; family Phasianidae; genus Tragopan; species Tragopan temminckii. The sequence continues at coordinate 131,566,539 of JAOWBP010000001.1, read as the reverse complement.
GACCAAAGTAAATTTACAAAAATCCTTTCTTAGCCAGATGAGCTTTTGATGTTCAAAGAAGAAAATGCAACACATATACATACTATAAACTTAACGCTAAAAGACCTCTGAGATGATCCTTTGGATTCTCTAAGGCCACATTAGATGTATAAAATTTATAAAATTTACCCATGGAAGGCTACATCCTCAGTGATCTCTAATTGCAAGGTTTGAAATATCCCTTTTTTTTTTTTTTTTTTTTTTTTTTTTTTTTTTTTTTTTTGAATAACAGGTTTGGTGCAGATCTTAGCTTTCTATTTGTCACTGGAGGCATTCCAAATTTTTTGAAATGGAATAAAGAAATAACTAGTGTCAAATACCTGTGGAGAACAAGAATGCCTCTTTCCCTGTGTCCTGCTGTATGAAGAAAACAACTGCTGGACACTGCTGTTTATTTATTGATGCACCTGTTCTTAAATATATACGTAACTTACTGGCTGTTCACATCCATCTGATATCGAACTAAAGTTGATACGAGTTCCACTAGGATTATTTCAAATGTATTGGTGTAGATAGTATCAGAATCCCTGCTTTTAGTAGTCAATCAATTATTTTTTTCCCCCACAGTTTAATGTGATATTTTGTTTTTTTTTTTACTTCAAAGTCCAGTAATAGATATAGCAAAAGAAAAGCTTGACATGAGATATCTGTGAACAATTTAAAAACAAAGCCAATAACAAAGTACAACAACATTGACATATATTCAGTTGTTCACATCTTTTCATGCTGAAATTTTCCTATGTAATTTCCTCTGCTATACCTCAACTCTTAACACATATGGTATTTAGAAAAAAATCTAATGATAAATACTAAATAAAAAATGCTGTGCCAAGATAACATCTTAAAGTCATGAATCTGTTGTCAACAAAAATATTTGAATTTCTAACACAGATTTTGAGTTATGATTATATTTATAATCACAATAACTTTTTGACAACTGTTTCAGAAAATCAACTACAACATATTATTTGTATTGCTGAAGTGTAAAGATAATATTTTTTTCTATTCTATTTTCTATTTTTATCTAGATATGGGAATTTTGTTATTAAGTGCCCTCATTGTAAAATATTTATCTCCCTCTTTAGTGGGACAACTGGCCTCTCTGGGGGTTGAGAACAGGCAGGGATCATTCCCAGCATTCCGCCTTCTCTGGGTCTGACAGTGCTTGCTCACATAGATATGGGTTATCCAGATGTTCTCATTGCCTTGACACAGACCCAGGCATATTCTCTGTATAGCCAAAATCAGTTGAAGACTTTTTAAAATTTGTGTAACTTCGAGTTAATAGAAAGAGGAACAGAATTTTGATTAGCTGGAACTATTCATGTGAGCAAACAATTCAAAAATATTCAATTAGTGAAAACAAACTCTGATGAGTTTGGAGTAAGGGACGGAGACAAGCCTTTTATTGCAGATTTTGGTCCACATTTGAAAACCCAAATAACTTCAAATATATTTCCAGCAACAAGTGTTACTGCTGCAAATAGTATCCTGGCTCGTCACTTGTTCCTTTTTTTTTTTTTTTTTTTTTTTTTTTTTTTTTTTTAAAGGAGGAAAAATGGCTTTCAACTAGAAAAAGAATATTTGAGGCAACCTCCAAACAAAAATGCTGTAATGAACTGCTCTGTCACAGGTACCTAGTGGAACTGAAAAGTGAAAACAGAAGATGATTCATTACACTTGTCTGCTTACAGATGATTGTTTGAAAGGTCACCCAGAAGAAAAATGTCTTCCAAATGCAAAAGGTATGTCTGGTAAAGAAAATGATGCTTGTAGGACAAAACACTGAAACACAGCATTTTACTCAGAGTTCACTGTTAAAGTGTGTTTCTCACTGTCTTTCCAGATAGGAAAAATCCAACCAGAAATGTCTCAGTGATTTCCTTTAAGTGCACACACAGAGAATTAATCTTTGTGTTGTAAATAATTTTTAATGTATTTTTTCCAGATAAATCTACTCAATCTTGTTGTGAATGCTTAGTATGAATCTGCAATCTCCTTCAAACAGCACTGAGTAATCAGTTGTATTTAAAGCTTTCTCTATTTGTCTCATCTGCCTTTCAATCTATACTCTGTTATACCCATTCTTTGCTATATTTGGTCTCCCACCATATTTCTGGTGAAAAAAAAATTGCATTAAAAGAAGTAGCGTGCTCTCAGCTCAGAAGAGTGTTTTCTTCAGGCAAAACCAGTGTTATACATATATCACACATATTACCAATGTCATTTACCTGGATTTTGCAAGGCCTTCGACATGATCCCCCACCACATCCTTATCTCCAAATTGGAGGGATGTGGATTTGATGGGTGGACCACTCGATGGATAAGAGATTGGTTAAAAGGCCACAGACAGAGGATGGTCATCAATGGTTCTATGTCCAGGTGAAGGCCGATTACAAGTGGCATTCCTCAGGGGTCAGTCTTGGGACTGGTGCTCTTTAACATCTTTATCAATGACATCGATGATAAAATCGAGTGCACCCTCAAGTTTGCTGACGACACCAAGCTGAGTGGTGAGGTTGACACGGTTGAAGGAAGGGATGCCATTCAGAGGGACCTCGACAGGCTAGAAAGGTGGGCCCAGGTGAACCTAATGAGGTTCAACATGGCAAAGTGCAAGGTTTTGCACTTGGGCCGGAGGAATCTCAGGCATCCATACAGACTGGAAGGAGCGGTCCTTGGGAGCAGCCCTACAGAGAAGGACCTGGGGGTCTTGGTGGATGAAAAGCTTAACACGAGCCAGCAGTGTGCTCTTGCAGCTCGGAAAGCAAATGGTATCCTGGGCTCCACCAGAAGAGGGGTGGCCAGCAGGGACAGGGAGGTGATTGTCCCCCTCTAC
>JAOWBP010000001.1:131547050-131558165 GCA_028571105.1 Tragopan temminckii | reverse complement strand
ATCCACTGCATACTAAAGGATTTGCTATTTTTATTAGTAAGTATGGGCCAGATCCTGACATTTTTCTTCACAAGAGGTTCGTGATAGCTTGAAAAGTCAGAAACTGTTCCTTTATTTTATGATCTTGCTATGCCTAATTGGTTGAAAATAAATAAATAAATAAATAAATAAGATTTTAAAAAAAAAAAAAAAAACACAACTGTATTATATAAAGTATTACATAGGAGAAGCCAAACTGACAAAAAAATAAAAAAAAATAAAAAAATCAGGTGCAGTGTTATGGGATAATTATATTTGATGGGAATATTCACAAAAGTGATCAGCAGTGAAAGTTAAAAATCTAATATTAGTTTATTCTGAGCTTGACTTTCCACTATATTTAACTGCACAGCTCCAGAATTGCTTTTGAAAACCTTCTTCACAGCAGAAAGGACTGGAAGCATATAAATTAAATAAAATTGAGGTTTTGAAACACAATTATGCCTAACTGTATTAAAGAAGAAATAATTTAGAGTTAGAGATGATGCTGTGAGTACGTAGTTGCTTTCACTATCTGAATTGGCACACGTGAGCACACATGCTCAAGAGAACTTTTACTGTTCATCTTACTCAGGGCAAGTCTACATGTCAGAAGGAAGATTTATCATCTGAATCAGGTAAATATTTTGTGGTCTCAGCAAATTAGTCTTACCACAGACTATTTGTTCTTCTGTCTGAACTGGATATAATGCCACTACAGTGCTCCCATATCATTAGGAATACTTTTATAACCTATTTTAGAGGTGTCCCTAAACTACTAAACTACTATTAGGCTTGTCTAATCTATGGTCAAGTCCTAATAATTCTTTCTAATCATGATTCCTATTTATAACTTGCTAAAAGGTAATCATCACACTGGATAAATAATGTGAGTATCATTGTCTTCATATCCATTAAAATTGATGTCCTCCTTAATATAAGTACTCCTTAATTCTGCTCCATGCACATTTTTGTCTTTCAAGACAATTGCTTGGGAAAGATGTTCTAAATACTCTAGTAAGAGTTTCACACAGACACCGATTAAGGATTAACTAAATTCATAATTTTCTATTTAGATAAAGAGCTCTGGTCAGCAAAAATAAAAATAATGAAACTTCAAAAAAAACTTTATCTTTTTAGTAGTCCTTTCAAATGTATACACAAAATAATAACAATGATAAATAAATGGTACCCAATCTTCCTAGCTGAAGAAACAAAGCTAGAACTGGCATGAGAATGGCATCCATATCATGCCAGTTTACCAGTAATTTTAAGTTATGTTTCACTTCAAAGATATGTAGAAAACTTCAGTAAGGTTCAGCCACATTCTAACCCTGTGCAGCGGGATTAGCATTTTATTTTTAAAGTCTCTAGTCTGGAATATCACTAAATTCCTATCAATATCTAACTTTTCTTTACACATATATATTCTTATTTTTCTGTGAGTTTTATACAGCAGTACTAGTATTGGTGATTGACCAAAAGGAATGAGTACATTCTGAATATAGGGTTAGAGCCAATTCCAGGTGCTGTGAAACCCCTTGGTTTACAGATGGGATTGAGTCCTCAGTGCTAGAGGTATTCATTTCTTTATTTCTTGCATGTTTGTTTTGTTGTTTTAATATGATAAGTATATAAAAGTTGGTTGAGGCATTAAGGATTTAGAACTATTAAAACAAAAAACAAGATGGGAAAAAAATTACCTGCAAGAAATTTTAATCATATTTATTTGTGCTCTTCCTACACAGGTTGATGGCAGCAAAAAAGTACTCTCTCTTTCTGTGGCATTATTAACATCATTGTGAGTTCTTATTTGTGAAGGAAATTTCTGTCCTTCAGAGATTTCTTTTTCAATTATAATCTGTTTAAAAAGGCACTTAAAATAGTTGGTGTTATTTGAGTTTGTAAATAATTATGGTATTTCTATTTTTAATACAGAACTTGATGCACCTCTACTTTGAAACTCAGCATGTTCAAAAATAGGTTACTTCTACTGTTACTTCTTTTTCAAGATTGCTTGCCTTATTTTTTTTCCTCCACCACACTGCAACAGAAGTCACTATATAATCTTGCACACTTTCTTGTAAGAAAGTATTTGCTGTGTTTTGATAATACTTTTCTCTGTTCTCAAAAGAAACACTGAGGCATGGTAAGTGCTAACTTTTCCATAAGCTAGCTGTACAAAGACTTGTGCAAGTATGCTTATTACATGTGTTTATGCATATCTAATGAATCTGGGCCAGATTATGTCATCTTTGTGCTGGGTAAGTAAAACTTTATGCTACTTAAATAACTCCTTTCAAATAAACTCCTACTAGAGGAACAACAGAATATGGCCCTCAGCATTTATCATTTGTGTATATTCCATTCTAATACAAATCTATGAGAACCAAATGGACCATGATATGCTTAAATAAAAACCTAGAAATTCAGAATGAAGCAAACAAACAAATAACAAAAGAAACAAAGAAATTAACAGGAATAAAGTCCCTTAGGCATCTGCCCAAGAACTAACACAACACAATCAGGAATTCAGAACATTTATTGCAAGAGCTGAATAACTAAATAATGTTGAACTGGCAAAGCAGTAACAAGGATAACTGGTTAGATACTTATTCTGTCAAAGTCATCAAACACCCCTCACAAACTGACATAAGTACTGCAATAAGCAATGCACCCCTAACCCATTTAATGCCGTTTATAATGTGGAGGAAGAAAATAATGTGAACTACTATATACAAAAGAATAAAGAAGAAAAAAAAAATGTGTTTGTGGTAAGAATAAAATCACCTTCAGGTTATTTAACTGTTATTTTAAGATTGATGTTTCACTGTGGCATAAGTAACTTCTGCTTTTTTATATTTTTCTGCAAGGACTTCTTTTTTTAAACTTTTGCATGCTATTTATTTGTGTAAATAATCTGTCATGCTTTAACAAAAACAATTAAGAATGTTTGGACTTGGATTTGCTTTGCGTGCAACTTAGATCTTATTAACATTAGTAGTCACTCTGCTGGTTTGACGGAGGTGACGTGATACTGGTACCTGCCAGGCATTGACCAACTATGATAACAAACAATTAAACAGCAATAATTAGAGATTTAACCCTTTATTTCCCCCAACTAGCCTACCAGGAGAATGCTCTGTTACATCATGAAGGCACAACACATTAAATATTCTCTGGCTATGGTCTAAAAACACTTGTGTTACTACAACATTAACGCAGATGAAGATCCACACAAATGCTGCTGTTTCAGCAATACAAACTGTCTTAGGTACAGACACACACTTGCCCAACTGGAAAAACATGATTATTATATTTTCTTCCTTTATAATTTCCTTCATAAATTCCAGCTGAGATCAATGTCAGCTGCCACTCATTAAATTCCAGACTGCAGCTAACTTGATCAAGGATTCCAAATTAGCAGCTTTCTCCCTTACTCACTGTATCAACAAGAATCTAAATACTCCTCTGCTTTGCAGTTTCCCTGTTTTATGGAACAGAATGGAAGTTAAAAGAAAAAAAAAAAAAAAAAGAAAAAAAAAGTTGCATTTTTTTAAAGCCCTTACATATATCCTTTCACTGCTTAATATTTGGAAAAAAAAAACCAACCAACCAAACAAACAAAAAAAAACCTACCTTAATGCCAGCATCATTTGCTACTACTAGAAAGAAAAAAACGTTTTTCTTCTCGCTCTCCTTTCTACCAGCAAACTTTTCTCCCATCTCATCAATCTTTTTTATTTTTTTTTCTCCTTTTAACACAAGTGTTTTGAGTTCCTTGGAACATTGTGTGTCAGACAGATTACTAACACAGAAACACCATCACTGAAAATGAAAGCAAAACAACAGGAAGCAAATGAAAGAAAGTAAAAAGCAACTCTGAAACACAGAAATATGCTACCATATCTTTTCAAGTGAATGTTATAAGTACACAAATTTTGTAAGTAATAATTGTTTCTATTTACAAGTATTTGAACACTGATTGACTTATAAGTGTCCACTAGCATTAATAGCACAATAGGTTTAATGTTTACAGTTTCAATTGTTTTGTTTGCTATATGTTCTCAAGTATAATGGTCCCAGCATAGATCAATGACAACAAAAGCACAATTTTCTTACTGGATATTCTTTTCAATCATTGCAATCCAATGAACTTTCTCGCTCTCCCACTCTTGAAATGTATCTTCTGTTGTTCATAGCAGCAGTCCAGGGTCAAAAAAAAACCCAAAAAACAATAAGAAAACAACCAAACAATAAAAGAATATTCTCAAACTGGAGAGATTGCTGCAGAGTTTAATTATGTCTATTTAACAAAACCACACAACTAGTAGGAACTCTTTCATCTTGCAGGACATCATACCTTCCATGGTGCTAACATAAAGATATGCATATCTCTGCTAGGCAAAGCATAGTTCTAGAGGTCTACCCAGTACATAAAGCTCTGACACACACACAGTATTAGCAAGTCTAAGTAGGCTAAAGTCATTGGCCCAAAGTAACCATTTCTTATAGCTGGTGCTCCTTTGGACTCTCAGCAGCTCCTGAGGCCTGTTTATAAGACTTCAAGTTGGCCAGAGGAATGTCAGTCATGTGATTGCCAGTGTTGAAATGGCCGTCACTGGAACCATACTGCTTTCGATCACTGAACTGGTTTCTGTTGCTATCTTCTTTCCAGGTCCTGGTCAGTGTGTGTCCATTAACTAATTTGTCCTTCTTAACCCATTCTTTCTGAGGTGCAAAGGTAGACATAGGAGACTTTGGCTGTTGGTATGGACCCAGGCTGGGAGGCATCCAACAGTTATCTGAATGACCCAAAACAAGGCATTCTTGAGTACACATCTCTGTAGCTTCAGCTAATCCTCTTGGCCCAAGAGGCCCATCTGTAGAAGAAGAAAAACAAACAAACAAACAAAAATAACAACAACAAAACAGAAAGAAGAAAGAGGGAGAGAGGGGAAAAAATGACATATTAGATTTTGATATTTGACATAACACATATACATATACTTCCTGAGAAAATTTACAATGATTCTGAAAAAAATATTGTCTTTCACAAAACCTGTTATGTTCATGGTAAATCCTAGATACTTCTTCACTGTGTTGGACTGATTGCTTTATAGTACACTCTGGACATGCAATCTCTACATGTATGCATACAGAGTTTTCAAAAGATGACTAAATTAGCCCTAAAATATTAGTCTTAGGTTCTACTCTGAATAAACTTAACTCTTCAGTCACACTGAGAATACAGAACTAGGTAGGTGAAAATATCACGCTAGAAGTTTCTGTATTTCAACTATTGTACAAACATAGGTTAGTACATAGCTTTAGACATCTACCTAGTAAATAAAGCTCTGATACACACTCCCAAAAAGTAGAAGAGAAGTTAAATTTTTCAGGATTTACTATGAAAACATGAAACTATTGCAAAAACTTCAATGTGTTGCAATGGAAAACGGAGTAAAAAGACGTAATTTTTCTGACCATTAACATACATCTCAGCAACCGTAAAAATCAAGGGGTAAATAAAAAAAAAGGAAGGATATATAAATCTTGTTCATCATAAAGAGTTGTTCTCATAACTATTTGTAAGTCAGAAATGTGAGAGCACAGGAGACTGAAATTAAGATTAGTAATGTACTACGCATATTAAATATCTTTATCATCTTCCACACACCACTGAGGACACAGCTGGCCAGCTGCAGGCATCTTGCAGTCTAGCAGACAGGTCACCCATATCTTCAGTAGCACTAACTTTCTCTCTGTCATACTGTATTCCTAAATGACTGAACTTGTTCATCTAATCAGACTGGATTTATGAGGAAGGACAAGCCAGTAAAAAATGTAGAGAAACTACTTCATGTGTCTTTGTGAGATATTTCTCAGTATCTGAAATATATTTTTCTAAATGTATTGTAATTTTGAGCAAGATTTTTAAGATGCCCTTTCTCAACTCCAGAGTAAATCAGCTAGCTAATTTTGTAGACATCTGAAGAGCTAGAGACATTGTTCCTTTATTAAAAAGCCCAGTAACAGGAAAGAAATTATAGATCGATTTTTGAGAAAGAATTTTAGTGGGGAGAAAGGAAAAGAAGTTACAAAGCATCTTGAAAAGTGGTATATATCAAGAGAAATGCCAGTGATGTACCAGCAAAAAGCAATTGTTTATAACAATAGAACTGAGATGCAAAATAAGTGAGGGCACTAACAAAGATTTCTGCATTACAACGCTGAAGAATACTTCATTCTCTTGTACACTATGCATATACAATAAATTACCCACAATAACAAGTCCCTTCCTGAGCACTCAACTTATCTCAATTAATTTAATAACTGCTATTTTTTCTCAGTTTTTTTTTTTTTAAGTTGCCACATAACAATATATTGTAGTCAGTTCTGCAGATTATCAACCTACTGCTTTTACACATGCACAGAAAATGCAATCATATCTATTTCTGCATGTCCAAATGTAATTTGTTCTTATTTCTGAGTATCACCTACTTTGAATACCTGGAAAATATATAGTACACTGTTGGCTTGACAAAATGCAATAAACAGTAATAAAAGTTGTTCTGCATTCTTGTATAACATAACATCCTACTGCTGTTGACCAGAACATACAAAAAGTACAGAATCAATGCCACTTTCTATTTAGGTCAATACAAAATGAACCAATTAATCCAAAACCATTAGGGAAGAAAAAAAAGAAAAAAGGAAAAAAAAAAAAGGGGGGGGGGGGAGCACATGTGTAAAGTGGAGAGTTACCTGAGGTTTCAAGGAGAACCAAAAACTCTGATTCAAAACTATTTAGAACTATGATAGTTCCCTGGGAGAAAGGCATGGTTCTTTCCATAATGCTCTTCACTGAATACTCTAATATGCAGTTATGATCAAATGGAGGCAAGTATTTAGCGCAAATATAGTAATAATAAGTAAAGAAAGTGCACCTAGTTTATTGTTAACATTTCCAAAGTTAATCTATAGATTAAAAGATGAGAATTTATTTATATATTACTGTGACAATAGAAATTTGACTTTAATGCTGGCTTTTGTTGTTTTTGTTTTGTTTTGTTCTGTTTTCCATTTCAGAGGAAGAAGTGAGAAGTTCCAGAACTATTTCCAGCCTGCTCACTTTCACAATACAGTACGATCTTGCTGACAAAGGAGTACACGTTTGGCAGGGACTAGAACCTTCGATACACAAAGAAAACTGTTTACCACAGAATGGCAGATTCCAAGAAATACAGTGCATGCATTCTGTGCTTCCTATCTGTGGTGGAATAAGAGATAAGCAGCAGAGCCTTCAGTACTACAGTTCTGAAAGAGATATGTTATTTTTTTTTTTTTTTCTGTCCATTTACATAAATTTCAAGACATAAGACATTTATTTCCATTTAAAAATTAAATGATTAATAATCTTGTTTTACTTAGGACAAAATGTGCTCCTTTAAGCTACATGTTAAACATTTTTTAAGATTCATTTCATTTGTATTTCTTTCCTCAGTAGCAACGCTAGATTGCTGGTGTTGTTAAGCTGAGAATGGATTTTAAGCACCCTTTTGCCTTTGCCATCTTTGAGCTGATAGACTTTGTGGAGAGCATTGGAATAAGATATCTATTATGGTGAAAACAAAGAGTAAGAATGAGATGATAATTCTGATATTCACCTAGCCAGGAGGAAAATCTCCTTGGTTTTTGATGAGTTAACAAAGTACTACTGTCTCACTTGGACTTAAAAATTATTGTGCGCAAGTCCTCCTCCAGTAAACCTTCCCTGTGCAGAGATGTGAACTAAAACCATGATTACGGAAGCCTCCACAAGGGACAGATTACCATTTTTTTGATTGGTGTAGGTGACAAATGACAGCTGTGGGCAGTGAGGCCTTCCACTCTCATTAAAGGACTAGGAATTCCAGGGCAGCCCCAGCGCTACTCCTTTTGCTGTATTTGAACAGTTATTGAAAAAACCATGAGGTTTGATGCAAGTCTGGACACATCTCTACTTGTGCCTGGACATAAAAGTCTGTGAATGAAATGCCAGCCCAGACTTGGGAAGAGATTTGGGTTTCTACTCAAGTGAGCGTGTATATTTTCAAGTACTCTGTCTCATGCTTTCTATTCTGAAAAATACAGGGAAAATTTACTTGCCTTATTAAAATATTGTGAAGTTGATGTTCACAAAATGCAAAGCATCATCTCTTACATTATTAAAAATATTTGTTTAACCACTTTCATTTTAAGACATGACATGAGGAAAATAAATCCATAGTGGTTTTTTTTTGTTTGTTTGTTTGTTTTCTTTTGTTTTTTAAGAGAAGATTTTTTTAAGTAGTAATGTTGCTGTTGAGCTGCTACTCTTGACTATGCTTACTGGTTCTGGAGAAGGCAGCTTCATTCATAATGCCTGCAGTGCTCTTCGCACCTCATTTCCAGTTAAGCCTTTTAGATACAAACACAATGTTTTTGTAACTATCACTGATAATAATGGGAATGATGACAATTTAGAGGACTTTAAAAATGTCCTACTGTGAGACTCTGAAAGAAGATTGAAAATAAATTTTGAGAAGAAAAAAAAGGACCTCACAAAAAAAAAATAAATACACTTAACGTTATGGTTTTCTTCAGATTTTATGTAATTATGTTCTCAACTACAAACAGTTTATTTTTTTCTAACACTCTCATTCAGGTTGTTATTCAATAGCATAAATCGAAATGATCATGAAGAATGTGATGGAAGAGAAAGCTTCCATTTCCATGGGTAGCTTCTGAAGAGTTGACTGCTTTGTATTGTGAAGCAGAATATTCACGTAATGATAATTATCTTTCTCCTCCACCACAGATGAATAGTAGCTTTTACTCAATTTTCTGAAGTTGTTTCATTACTGCATACAGTGACCCCACTTAAAAACCTGTTCTTGCTGCTTTACGTTTATAACTGCATTAATTTGTTTTCATAAAAATGTCACTGAATTTTCTGTATCAAGTTTTTTTCACAGTGAAGTACTTTCTTGATATGTTTTTTTCAAAGTATTTGTTCTCTGAACAATTCGTAATACATAAGGCTGGTTATCAGTCTTGGCTACTTGAATATATAATAATACAAATGCTGATAAAACTGTATAAGCCATCTGTCTCTGGAGTTCATTGTTTTGAAAGCAAACACAAAAATGCATAACAAATACTACTTTAAATTGTCTTTGTAAATATTTATATCGGGTCTTACCCCAAAATGCTTTTTTGTTATTATTTTATTCTTTTAATAGCTGACAAGCAGATGCATGACTTGTGTCCTCATAAGCAGACAGGTGTAAGAAGAAAAACAATGTATGCCACTAAATAGCTAGTCATACCCTAATGGTGTGGTCTTTTATCACTTTTTATTGTACCCTGAAGCTAAACTGTTATTTCATTGATTAACTTACTGTTGCAATTAGCAAGGAGCTTCTGGTGTGTTGACCAGCTGCATTTCAACCTGCTTCTTTAAAACACTCCTGCTTAAAGCCAGAAAATTCTTTCTTCACTGCTAAAGAGTCAAGACGATGAGTTCAAATCAGTGAGGCTTTGTGTTCTCAACATAAATAAAAATAAAATAAAATAATAGCGGTCTTTGCCTGGGGGCACTGACATTAAGTACAGTGGATTCAAACATGGCCACAGCTGTGTTTCAGACTATCATATTTATTTAAGTTTTCATATTACCTCTTAAACAGAAAAGAACAACAGTCACAACATTTTCAGCTCTATTTAAGCTCAAATACAGAAAGCTTTTTTAAAGCTTTCATGGATTACTTAATGATCTTTTCTGAGACCGTATGATTTTTATAGCTTTTCCTATATATATTGGAATTGAGATGGCATTATTACATTTCTTGGATGTTTTGCAATTAGTATGCATAATAAATACAAAAACTGCAAATCAGTTTATTATAAAAAATATACTTTTGACTTTTTCTTTTTTCTTTCCCCCTCTTGGATATCAATGAAATGAATGAGAGCCTGTTCCTCTTATAGTTTGATAAGAAAAATCCAAGACTGAAAAGTCACATACATGTTATGCTACTTGTGTTCTCTAGATATTGTTTATAAACAGAAAGATTCTTCAGTGACTACAACAAAAATATATTTTCAGTATCTTATTACATGGCTATTCCACCTGAAGGAGTCAATACTGTTAAAACAATACTGTTAAAATAGTGAATGTCATGGCCCCAAACCACCTTGTTCCAAGGTGCCTGTATCCACTGCTGCTCCACTTTTTTAGTAGAATTATCACCAGCACCTTGTAACCTGTTGCTTCTCTCTCTTCTTCTTGGTGTTCCACCTTCTGTACTCAAGTGCAGATCAAGCCCTGAATAGTTATTTTTTCTGTTTTGTCCTAGCTTATTTTTCATTATTACTATCAAATAATACTGTAAAGTTAGCCTGTATCTTCATTATTGACCAAAGATAAGCTGTTAGAATCATTAGCTACTTAGAATCATCAACAACAAGAAGGACAGTCAACTGAGGAGAGAGGGTTTGTGCAAGGTACTGCTCAGAATACAGAAATTCAACAAATTATTTTCCTAGTAAAGCAATTTCTTACCAGACGGGAAAGCCAGACAAAAAAATAAGATTTTCTACACAATTATGTGAAGTACTTAAGTGATCCAAATGGTTTCCACTAAACTCTAGGTGGCTAAGATTCAAAGTACAATTCCAAAAATTATGCATGACTTCTTTGGCTCTATCAATTTTGGAATGCAAGATTATTCAAGTACTTAAAATTCTGCTTCTGCACAGAATTGCCTCGGTCTTCTGATGACTGAAATGCTTCATGCCTAAATCGAATCAAGATTACAAAAGTAAATGTTCCCCCTCCTTCATACCTTGAATTTCTCAATGCAGTTGGCATTTTAAGAGTACAACTAACATATATACACCAAGAGGTTCTAGTTTTGAATGATTCCAATAGGCTGTTTTTCTTTCTTTATTTTATACCTATAGGCTGATTACAGAAAGGTCATCTGTCTTTTGTTTCAAACATGATGCAGGGGATACTTGTAGTTAGAATATTTCTGGAAATATGAGAGACTCCACTGCAGTTCCCTTTTC